>LPNX010163364.1:27994-93239 GCA_001517045.1 Pseudotsuga menziesii | reverse complement strand
CAACATTATATAATAAAATGAAAGATTCGCCAAGATTTTACAATATTATATAATAAAATCAAAGATTCGCCAAAATTTTACAACATTATATAATAAAATAAAAGATTTACCAAATTTTTTATATATACATATTATATTATTGATAAAATCGCCTTCAAATTTTCCTATATATTGGAGAGATTCGCCCAATTTTTATACATATAATTCTAGGGGGGGTTCTTAAAATCATCCCTAATCGTCTCTCCACAGGTTCAAAACGCAGGTCTCTCAGCATGTGTTCAAAACGCATATCTCTCCTGATGTTCAAAACGCTTATCTCTCTGCAGGTTGTATCGCATATATACACTCACCTCGTGAGATCCGTCGGTAAGTTCAAAAATCGTCGAAACATGAGATCGTGAGATCGTAGAGAGGAATTGTGAGTCCGCAAGTTCACTCTAGGCAGAGAGGAATTGTGCATACAATTTGTAAAATGTAGATCTCTTTGCAAGTTGTATGGTAGGTCTATACTTATGAAACCTCGTGAGATCTGTCAGCAGGTTCAAAAATAGTTGGATCTACACTTGTGAAATCGGTATGAAATCAATTTGAGCCCGTGTAACAAGGTTTTGGCTCCATAGTTTTTTTCTTTTAATTTACTTATTCATTTTGTTGATGTGGCATGATATGTGGCTATTAATGTGGCAATATGGTCCTATGTGTCATCACCCATATCTTCCATGTCATCTACCTTGCTTCCATGTCACCTTACCCTTCCAAAACATTATGGACCATTGATTTCACTCCCTTATCAAATATTAATTGTCCTCAACACTTTGTTCTCTCTCCTCTTACCTTTTTGGCCAAATTCCATGATGAAAACTAGGCCATAGATCACAATCTTTTAGTTAAATATCCACCATCCATGGAAATGATCATATATGTTGTCTTTTCTTTTGTCAAATCCTATGAATGGGTCTCCATTGTCAATCTATTTTTTGTGTAGTTAAATCTTGGTCCTTCGCTCTACCTTCATTTTTTGGGACTTTGCCAGCATGGTCTAATGCAATGCAAAGTGGGTCGTCAATCTAAATGGTTCAATAAGATTGAGGCTATTGACATGATATTCACCTTTTTTGGACCTGTTACAAATGTAAAATAATAAATTAACAAAGACAAATAAATTAATAATAAATAATAATAACTAAAAGAGATGTGACGATATGAAAAGTCACTAGGAAGCACCACTCTTGCATGACCTCCTTCCTCCTATCCGACCTCCTTACACCTGCGTCAACCCTCCCAACTTTCCCACACTTACTCCTGCTCCATCCCAGCACCTACACCAATTTTGTGCCCACTTGTTCTCCACACCATCACCATCTACATAAATTCATTGTTGCATCGTTCCTCTATCTTCACAACTCCCAACCCTTCAACTCCACTGGTGTGATATTAACTCTAAGGTCTATATTCAACACTACTCTTTTCCATAAAATAAAATGTATTGAGAATAAAGAAAATATTAAACTTGTTGCACAAAAGAGATCTGCAAACTTGCACCTTTTACAGATATTTTAATAGTCCAAATGCTTTCATAAGGATCTGCATCAATTTCAGAAAAATGATTTTTTATGTTTTCTATATGCTGAGCTAAATGCACCATATGCTGAGATATAATTATATTTTGATTGCTTAAGTATGAATAATAAATCTCAACGTTAATTTCCAGCATGTAATAGAGATTGAGTAGTGTGCAAACTGGTTATATGTGAATACGAGCTATTTATGTGTAAAAATGATTGATTATCTATCTTGTTCTAATCTTCTCAAGGTTTCCTACGAAGATTATAAAGCTTTGAAATCTATTAAGAATCAAGATCTATTCCCTATTTATACTATCTTCCTACCGAAACTTGAGCCAGTTCTTACTAAAATGAAATGGAAATCAAAATTCATAAACATTGTGATCCCTATGTAGTTTCTAAGAATGTTTGTTTTTAACAGCTATTTCATGAAAATAGTTCCTATTGATCAAATATAAACTCCAAATCCCTTTCAAAAGCAAAACTATGGTAAACTACACTACTCTGCAAATCATAAACCAACAAAGGCTTTCTATATATATATATATATATATATAGATAGATAGATAGATATATAATCACATATTAATACTAAAAATGAATGAACATAGATCAAGGATTTTTTTACAATGATGTGAAAAGAGGATCTATTAACAGTAAGAAATGTACAAACAATGGTTTAAGGTGGGCCCCCCTCCAAACGATGCTAAACCAAAAGTTAAGGACTTAAATAAAAACACAGAACCTGATAGATTACACTGCAAAATTTTTACAGCATCTCTAGATATATCTGCCCTCTGAGTCTTACAACATATGTATACTTATAGGTTACATTATGGGTTGACCACTGAAAGGGTCAACCCTCTAAAAATAGCTAAACAACAATAAAAAAAATGAACATATGTCGATTCATGGCTTGCATAGAGTGAATATGCACTAACATCACTGTAACTTAACCTTGATCTTTAGCCTCGAATCTTCAAACAATTTGCAATTAGGGCCACAACTCATGGAGAAATCAAAGTATTTGAACAACCATTGGTAGCTCATAAAATTTAAGGGAACATCGAAGAAACAACCCATAAATGTGGTTCGATGAAGGAGATATCCCACCATTTGAGCCATTGATCCTTTGTTCTGATAGTGTCGGAATAGGTGTCAGACTGACCACAAGAGGGAGTGAGAAATCAATCTGTGTAGTAGATAGGGAATCAATGCCAAGTGGGGGTTTATTAGATATGACTTATTAAAATCCTTTTTTATAAAATGAATGAAATAGATAAAATAATCATAAAAATTACCTTATTAAAGGCTTCATAGAGTAAGGCTTAAAAGTATGTAAGTGAAGCCAAAATGGATAATTAATATGTAGAAAACTTAATCAAAATGATTGGCTCCCTTGTATAACTAGACTTGAAATTCAATCAAGAAGTAGACAAAATAAGAGGCCATCACTCTCATTTAGAGAAAAAGAGTGTGACGATCTTGAATATGAGGTTTCAAGTCTAAAGGGAAAAAAACAGGTGTCAATCAATTATGCTGACATGGCCAAAATAAATGTTGATGCAAGTGTATCCGAACCTTTTGCAAATGAAAAATGGAGAATAACATCATCCAAACCGCCATCAAGAAATTATGGGACCTAAAGATTAAAACAATCTTACAGGTATCAAATCTGTTTCTTTGGAAAATGCTATAATTGTTATAATTTTGGTCATAAAGCAGCAAAGTGTAGAGCTCATCTAGGAAATAAATATATTAAATCTAGGACTAAATAAGGTAGTCACTACAAGTATACATTTGAAAATCAAAAATTGTTTTTAGTATGATGTTGAATGTTCCAAATTTAATAATTATAGGCATCTAGCAAAAGATCGTCAAATAGAAGAACGATTAAATGATATATGTGGGATAGCTTTATATGTTCAAAACAATGAATACAAGTGGTACATAAACAATGTATGTACAAAACACATGATCGGTGACAAATAAAAATTCATCACTTAAAAAAGGGAAAACAGAGGAGATGTGTCTTTTGGAGATGATGGAACAATAAAAAACACGGGAAAAAGGACAGTGGCACTAAAAAGAGGAGATAAAGCTCAAAATGTCTTATATGTTAAAGGACTAAAACACGATATGTTTAGTGTTGAACAAATGTGTGATGCGGACTATAATCTCACAATTTATGCTGATGGTTGTGAAATAAGATGAAATGGATCAAGAAAGGTAATTGGAAAGGGAATTAGAGCTCCAGGAAATGTCTATATTCTAGAGTAAATTCAAGGAGAAAGGTTTTATCTTGGTCAGACAATTGATTGTTGGATCTGGCTAAAACGACTTAGATATATTAACTTTGAAAATCTTGTAAAGATCAACAAAACGGGGGGTGGTAGAGGGATTCCTAACCTATAAAAACCTCCAAATAACATGTGTGGGTCATATTAGAATGGGAAGCAAACAAGGGCTAGTTTCAAACCAAAAGAGTATCATTTTACTACGAAGCCACTAAAATTGATACATACAGACTTGTGCAAACCAACAAGAGTTCAGACTCTTTAGGGAGAAAGTTATTTTATGTTATTTATTAATGAATATACTAGGATGATATGGGTGAACTTTCTCAAGAAAAAAACATAACCTTTTGAAAAAATCAAAATTTTTAAAGCACTGGTTGAAAATGAATGTGGACACAAAATCAAATGTTTAAGATTTGACAATGGAGGGGAATTTACCTCAAAATAGAATAAGAGAAAAAATAGGATAGTGAAAGAGACAACTAGGACCATGCTACTCAAAGTTATCGTAGGAAAAATTCACGTAATAAACATAAATTGGCTTAGAGTAAACATTCACAAAAGTCCCTATGAATTATGGAAAGGAAGACCAAAAACACTGGAATATTTCAGAGTCTTTGGAAGTAAGTGTCATATAAAAACCAAAGAAGATAATTTGGGAAAGTTTAATATAAGAACAAATGAAGGTATATTTTTGGGATATTTCAATAGGAAAGGAGCATATAAATGCTATAAAAAGAGAAAAAGAAGAATTGTGAAAAACATAGATGTTAAAATAGATGAAAAAGAACCACAAAAGACTCAGAGTCAAGAAGAAAGGGAGTTAGACGATACTTCCTATGTTGAGGAAGAATTTAGTGAAAATGAAGAGGAACACGAAGACATAGAACCAATGGAAATCAAAACACCCACAAAAACACATAGGAATCAGAGAACTCAAAAGACACCGTCTAGAGTAGTTCTAAGAAATCATCCAGAAGAACTTATTATTGGAGACATTGATGATGCAGTTCAAACCCAAAGAAGAGATATGGGCGTTCCAAGTAGAATTGACATGGATTTACTATCAATGTTGGAACCTAAATAATTTAGTCAATAATGTAAAGACGAGAGTTGGATAAAAGCAATGAACAAAGCAATGAGTGAAGGACTCAACCAAATTGAGAAAATTGGAACCTGGAAATTAGTTCCAATACCTTAAAATAAGAATGTAATTGGGATCAAGTGGGTTTTCAAGAACAAACTAAATGAAGAAGGTAAATTAGTACCAAACAAGGATAAATTAATATGCAAAGGTTATGCCCAAGTTGAAGGAATTGATTTTGATGAAACCTTTGCTCTGGTTGAGCAAATGGAAGCTATCAAAATGTTCTTGGCATATTAATGCTTAAAAAATTCAAAGTATATCAAATGGATGTTAAGTCTACATTTCTGAATGGAGAACTAAATGAAGAAGTCTTCATTTAATAGCCTAAAGGATTTAAGCTTCATGGAAAAGAAGATCTTATTTCGAAACTGAAGAAATCCCTCTCTTAACTCAAATAAGCATCCAGAGCTTGGTATGCACGTCCGGATAGGTATCTAATTAAACAAAGATTCAAGAAAGGTAATACCAACAATAATATGTATTTGAAGGCTATTGAAGATGGGTAGCTAATCACAATAGTGTATGTTGATGATCTCATCTTCGACTACGTCGATGAAGAATTAAGCCACATGTTTGCTGATGATATGGAAAGGAATTTGAAATGTCAATGATTCGAGAAATTTCATGATTTCTTGGACTTCAAATCTCTCAAACACAGGACGGAATTTTATATATCAATAAAATTATTTAAAATAAATGATCAACATATTTGGAATGGTAGAGTTTTCTCTTGTTAGTACAACCATGACAACTAGCTACAAACTTAGTAAAGATGATGAATCCCTTTCAATAGAACCCATCCAATACATATCTATGATTGGAAGCTTACTGTACTTAACATCATTAAGACCTGATATAATGCAAGCAGTTGGAATGGTAGATATATTTCAGTCTACTACTAAGGAACCACATGTGGTTGTAGTTAATAGAATTTTTAGACATCTTAAAGGAACAACCGAGTTTGGACCGTGGTATCAAAAAATGCAAAAAATTTGATTTAATAGCCTATTCAGATGTTGATTGGGCTGGAAGTCTAGATGACATAAATGGTACAAGCGGGAATGCATTATCTTTTGGTGAATTTTTTGTTGCTTGGTCAAGTAAGAAACAAGCATCAGTATCCTTGTCCACAACTGAAGTAGAATACATAGTTGTTGTAGAATTTTGTACACAAGTGCTTTAGACGAAGAAAAATTTGAAGGATATCAAAGTTGAGTATTATCAACCAAGTCCTATCTATTGTGACAACACAAGTACAATTAGTGTGCCAAAGCATCTAATGATGCACTAAAAAACCAAGCATATACCTATTAAGAGAACATGTAGATGAGAAAGATGTGAAGATGGTTTATGTAAACACCAAAGAGTAGACATAGGATATATTTACCAAACCATTGCTAAGGGCGGCATTTGAACATTTAAGACAAAAATTGGAAGTAATATCCCAACAAAAATACAGGGGGAGAAACGTTTGCCATTAATGTCAAAGGGAGAGGTGTATATGTTGAATGATTTGCCTAACCAACATTGATGTATTTATGATCCAATTTGAAGAAGTATATTGAACAAAAGCTATCTCAAATATGCATACAAGTCCCACCAAGTTATGGGAACTAGATCCTTGCTCGAAGGTTGTGTGCAGTTAAGGACAAGGGCATGTTGCAGTATAAAAAAGAATGAGTGTTGCATTGGGGTCGTGTAACCCAAAATACAGATCCGTGAATGGTCTATAACCCATAGAACAAAGCAATTTGAGCTAGTTCAAAGGGCAGGACAAATTGGCATAAGGAAAACTGTAACTTAAGTAAAAGCTCTTTGGTCAACCATATTATTCAAATGAAAGGGAAGTCAACCTATATATATATATATATATATATATATATATATATTAAGAATATGTTTGTTGTTGTATATGTGAGCCATGGAATTTAGGTGATTAATAAACTGGGTGACAGGTAAGCGAAGTCATAGTCGGAGGAAGGACAAAGAGCAAAGCAAAGCGAAGGGAAAAGTTGCAGTCGAAGTAGATCCAAGAGTGAATTCATAGTCGAAGGAAGGACAAAGAGAAAAGTAGAGGGAAAATTCACAGTTGTAGGTAAACAATGGTGGTGGAAAGTGCACAATACTAAAACGTAGTTATGTGTAAGTCAAAGTAAGAAAGTAAAGGGGGTTGAAGCCTCCATAATGTCACAGAAGATAAAAGAAGTTGTAACCTCCATTCCATAGCAGTAGAGTAAGTGTCTAAAAGGGGTTTGTATCCTCATTTTAGTCAGAGCTGGAAAAATAGTGTGTTGGAGCATCACTTCAGTTGGAGATGAAGAAACAAGGAGGTTGGAGCCTCCCGCTAGTCGGAGCTAGTGATAATTGGAGATTGGAGTCTCGTCAATTTGATGTAATACTTCATCCTATTTTTATCAATACTCTATATTGATATATTATATATATTCAGTGTATTCCCTTGTGCCTTCCATTTCATATGATTACTTTATATAATATTTTTATGTCCCATGGAACTAAATGCTATGGAAACTCTTCATCATGTGATCTGATTCCAATTTTATTGGACCTATCAATATAAGTTTTTGTTTCCATCACTCATACCATATAGGAGGCATGAATGATATATGATTGAAGTCGTAGGACACGTTGTGACATATCTCTGAGCATTACTATCTATAGGACTGCTACAAAATATGTGTTTGTATGTGATGGATTTAGAGCTGTACTGTTTGGTCATGCAAGCGGTATATGCCCAGATTTCCATGCACTATGTTGTTTCCGTAAAATCACTTCAAGTTTATTCTAGAACACTCAGAATATAGTCCCAAGAGTTGAGAGGATAGTTCTTAAAATAGGCTAGGAATGTACTCTAAATTCTTCAAAGAGTGTTGCTATAAGTCCACTACAAAAGTTACCAAGATTGAGCCATTTTGATGCTGAGATGGTCTCCTCATAAAGTGTGTCCTTAATCAATTATAAAATAGCCCTTGCAAATATCCTTTTGCATGTTGAATCATTATGGTCTTCGATTCCCCAAATGTTGCTTTAGCTAGACACCAATAGAGAAAAGGCATGGCCACAACCTTAGATATGTGAGTAATTTGTCAACATATTTTTGTCAAAATTGGTTATCACTGCATCTGTGTATGAATTTATATTTTATGCTGACATCATTCTCTTAGAGAGTTTGTTCTCCTTTCTTCTTTAATATGATTAACATTGGGTTTGAATTGATCAAACAAACTACAAATGAGTCTGCCATAAATATATTCATACTAAGTTCATATATAACCTCATGGGTCTTTCTCTTCTTTGTATTTCACCAAATTATGTGATATCACTTGTATGCTTACTGCTGGAATTTTCAATTGCTTAAGTAGAGTTTTTTAATATTTTAGAGTTGAATCTCATACACAAACCTTTTCACAATTTCAATTTGCTAATGTCTTCCTTGTTTTATGCCTTAGTTAAATAACATTCTATCACATTCTCAATATTTTTTTATCAAGAACGGAACCATGACATAAGATTTGTACATGATCCTTATTAACCTTAATATTGCAACCATGCCTTATTTTTTTCTCATATAGATATTTGGATACCTCATTGAAATTTTAACACATGGTACTCAAGCTCCTCTATCATATGAGTTAGATACTTATCCATTAAAGAAAGTAAATGTAGAGATATGTTCAACAATTCCTTCATATACATAAGAGTTACATAGCCAATCGAGATATCTTCTTTTATCAACATGTGACTCCTCCTATCAAGAATCCTCCCCCTTTTAATGATGGAGGGGTACATCTTTTGATTTTCTTTATCCATACTTTTGTTGTTTCTTGTCTAGGAGATATTTCTATGTCACTTCTACAATATCTAGATAAGTTTCCAAGGTTGTCAGATTTCTAGCATTCAATGTTCACATCCATTTTGCTTCTACACTCTCTTTCCATGTGTCCATTATTGTGCCATATGTAGAATTCAAAGTTTATGTAGACACTTCCATTTATTGTTTGTGCATTTCTTCCATAAACTTTACAATCTTCAGCCTTATGCCAAAAATTGTTGCAAGATTACCAATGTACAAGAAAAATATTTTCATACTTGGTTGCGAAGAGTCATCTTGGTATCTTAATTCTTCTGATTTCATTCTTCTTGTGGAGGATAGTAGGCTTCTGCTAATCATTTTTAGCTTCCTTGTTGTTTTCTTCATGATTACCGACAAGAACATAGCTCTTGGGTTCTTCATTCTTCTTTTTTGGTAGCTTTGAGATTTAGCCTTCTTTAATACTCTTGTACTTGTCGTTGTAGCCAATATCAGTCTCATCAAGGGGAGATATTTAACAACTAATAATGTCATTTAGAATCATTGAACTCTTTTCAAACTTTGAATTTGTCTCCAATTGGGAAACTATCTTATCCAAATCTTCTTTTAGTGAAAGGATATCAAACTCTTTCCTTTGACAAGACTCTTTCTTCTCTTGAAGTTGACTTGTTAGGTCTTCTACAATTTTCTTGGATTTCACTATTTGACTTTCTAGACCAACAATGGTTTTTTCAACTTCCTCATAGTTCTAATGTATTTCTTTTAGTTGTATTTTCAACCTTTCTTCAACTTTTCTTTCTTCTTCCTCTTGAATCATAGTTCTCTTCAAGTTTGTGGTTAGTTCAATATATTTCTCTTCTACTTCCTCTCTTAGGGGGATAATTTTAACTTCTTACTCCTTGTATATTTGTTCATTATCCTCTAGTTGACTTGTCAAGGTTTGTCGTGTCTTTTCAATGTATGCCAATTAGAGGAAATTTCAACTCAAAATGGGTCTTTTAACTCTAATTCAAATTCCATGTCATCATGTGTTAGCCAATGAAATTTATTTAAATTTGAAATACTGTATAGGTCTTAAACACCTTTTTAATATAAATTTGGGGATAGGTATCATTAAAAAAAACTAGTTTTTTGTTTGTATTTTCGACATATATCCCCGTGTTTTTACTCAAATTTCGATCGAGAGAGCTCATTGGATGTGGAATTAAATTCTACATCCAACGAGTACCCACTTGAAATCTTTTGATGGACCCCGCTACCCCAAAAACAAGAAATACCTGAAAAACATGATGATGATGTAGATATGTCGAAAATACAAACAAAAAAGTAGTTTTTTTCTTTTCTTCCTTCAAAATTATAAAAAAAAAAATTTTTGAGGCCCATTTTGAGTTGAAATTTCCTCTATATGAAGACCCAAAAATCATATAGTTTGTCTTCATATTCTTCATGTTATTTATCTTCATTTTTTGAGATATCATCTTTTGTATCTATGGCCAAGCGGACCTTATTAGATAAACTTCCTTCTTCTTTGTCTTGAGATTCTTCAAGTACTTTTACACTTACAAAAGCATCTTCTAAATATTTACAACTGCTTGATCTTTTCTCAAGCTCCTTGAAAAGGTTGGCTTCTTTTTCATCGGAAATATTATCCTTTGTGTAAAGGATTTGTAACTTGTCCCACACTTCCTTAGTTGATGTACAACATCTCATTTTGGATTTATCAAAATTTGATTAACCACTCAAAATGATTTTCTTTGCTTTTGCATTGCTTTCATAGAGATTCTTTCCACTTGGATCTATTGATGGAGTAGTTGGTACTATGTACCCATTCTCTCTGGATTGCAAAACATCAAAACCAAGTTCCTTCAAGAATACTCTCATCCTTATGCTCCAAATGACATAGTTTGTCCCATCAAAGATTGCTACTCCATTCTCAACAAAAACTACATGCTTATCCATGTATATTCTCAAGGATATTTCTTCTAGTGGTCAAACTTGTATGAAAAAAGCTGCTTTAATACCAATTGTTGGAACACAATGATACTGCAAGGGGGGGGGGGTGTTGAATTAGTATCACAAGTTAGCCAATTTTTACTTCAACAACTCTATAACATTATTAACACTCATCAATAGAAATAGAAATAAAATTACGAATTTTTCCGAGGAAAAAAATTAGACATCATCAATAGTACACAAGTTATTTACATGAAAAATCATATAGATAAAGCTATGAGATTAGAATCTGTTGCAGCTGCAACATTTTCCCAAAATTCCAAAAAATTTCAGGACCCTCCTTTGCTTCGATTAGTTTGATTTTCTTCTTTGTTTTGATCTAATGATTTTCTAGAAAGATTTGTAATGCTTGGATTGATCTCCCATTTGTTTTAGATTTTCCTCTAACGCTTGAAACTGTTTGATCAAACTTGATTGTTGCCTTTGGATACAGTCTCAGCTTGTTTGCTCGGTTTGTTGCTCAATCAAATCAATTGTTGTTGTCGATCAAAAGCGCATCCATTGGCATCCCGCCTGTCTGCTGCCAGCCTATAATCAAGAAGCAGCGAGGAACCTGTTGCGGCTGCAACTGTTTCCCCAAATTTCTTAAATTTTGGTCCCCTCCTCATGATTTAGCATTGTTTTTTTTAATTGTTTGGATCCTTGAACCTTTTGGTCGTGCTTTAAGTTTGGATAGGTTTGATGATTGTAAATAATCTGGCTTAATTTTTTCTCGTGTGTGGAATTGTTGTAAATATCAGTTTTTAAAGTTTGTTTTTGCTGAGTTTAACATGGATCAAGTTTTTGTCATTTGCAAAATACTGTTTCAGAGGCGAAACAGTTCAATCGCTACCAGGTTTGAAGTTTTCGTCACTTAGATTGAAGGTTGCTGTCCTGGTTTTCTTCCGCTGTTGTGGCTCTCAAAGTAGTTAAGCCTCCGAAGTATAAAGCACTCCGCCCTCCGATATGTGTCGCGTGGCTATAACCTTTCTTCTTCCGCCGTTGCGGCTCCCAAATCGGCTAAGCGCCTGAAGTCCAAAATGCTCCGCCAGCCGATGCATCAGTATTTTAGTCGCTTGCCCATAAATTTTTCTTCTTCCGCCGTTGCGGCTCCCAAAGTAGTTAAGCCTCCAAAGTGTAAATCCTTCCAACTTTCAATTGAGAGTTTTCCCGCCCGTGGGTCGCGTATCCTTAGCCTTTCCTTTTTCGCCGTTGCGGCTAGGAAAGCTTTTTCACGTCCGATGTCGATATCCTTCTGACTTCCGATTTAGAACTTTCCCGCTCGAGGCTTAGTCAAAACTCTTCCATTTATTAAACTTCTCAGATCAAGGGATGCGCCTGGCCGTTTTCTTGTGGATTAGCCATTTCAAGTGGTTTAAGTTAATGTTTTAAAATGCCATTCCAACTAATGACGCACAGTAATTGATTGCAGGTAGAACTCAAGGGACTGTTGGGGCGACCACGGTGTGAAGGCGTAGCTTGACAGTTTTGTAAAAAATCAAATCGAAACCGGCAGGGTCGCAAGGGAGACAAGCGAAGGAAAAGACAAAATCAAAAGCAACAAAATACGCAGATCTGAAAAGTCCATCAATTACTCAGCTGATAATGAGCTTGCGCATAAAATATGAAAAGAAGGAATATGAAATGCTCGAAGAACCGAAGAGTCACACGTTTGGGGGGGAACCCAAGCGGTCTACTGATTTTGTTTAAATATTTAAAAGTTAGAAGTTACTGGGACTTTTTCCCAGTTAGATTTGTGAAGACATATTGTAAGAAGAACTATTTCCTTTTGCAATAGATAATTACAGTTTGCCTGTTGGAGAAAGCTTGGTGGAATATTCAAATGTTGTGCTATGGATTTGTTGAAGAGGAACTATTTTGTTTTCAGCTTTGTGTCCATTAACTGTGAGACCGTTCTAACTCTTTGAACCTATGTTCTTGTATGAATGTTCTCTGGTTTATTTTATGAAGATTTCCACTATGAGTAATGAATGTTGTTCATAAACAATTGGCTATCTGGTTGTTCAAATATCTTTTAATGTTCATGCGTTTTGAAAGAAGTATCAGCTATCTGTGATTTTTCATAATGCATGTACAAATTACATTACTCATTAATGAATGATAACTTTGCTCCCTAGGGATAGGTTAGGTAGTTAGTTGTAATTTATTGCTTTGTGTGATTTAGATGCGAGAGAGTTTAAGACGAGAGGTAAGAACCTGCGCATCACATTGTGACCGCTCCTCATATTCTACGTCAATATGCATGTTAAATAGGAACTTGCATATCATACTTAAGTCAAAAAATAAAAAAATATACACGGTGGACCGGGCCGCAACCAGTAAAACCTTTTGTTTTTGTTACTTGACCTATGGTAGCCAGACCGCAAACCAGACGGATTCCCTACACCAAACAGTCACGGGCTAGTTGGGAACGTTGACTGGGGAGAATCCCTTGCTGTTGTTGCCTATGAATTTCCAGGCCTCAAAAGTTCTGGCGCTAGAAGGAGGGCCGCCAGTACATGGTTGGCCATGGAAACCTATTTTCCCAAGATTACCCCACTAGCAGATATTTGGAAGCTTTTGACTTAAACCAAGTACATACGAGTTCTGGTTCTACCTGTGAAGCAAGTAAACCCAGTTTCATCTTATGATTTTCCTGACTCAGACTCCTGTTTGTTCACCTTCTTCATAGCTGGTGTGAATGTGAATCAACCCAACCCTCTACCGGCTTGGAGATCTAGATCACCTTTAAACCTCACACCTCGATTGCATAACCTACCTCAAGCTTTTGATAAGATACTGCCCAATTTTGACCCGAGTGAAAAGAATTCAGTAGATGATCACTTGCAAATCTTTTACTTGGCCATAGAAGGATTAAGGGCTAGAGAACATGAAGATGTAGTCTGCAGACTTTTTCCGCATACCTTGAAAGGGGCAGCAGCTTCATGGTATTTTGCTCTGCCTGCAAACTCAATTCTAGACTGGGATACTTTTGAAAGAATATTTAGAAATAAATATGCAGCCCAGAAAACTCATGCAGCACTAATGAAAGGGCTAGGCACTTTGAAGAAAGGAAGAAAAGAGAAAGTGCATAGTTTCACCCAGAGGTTTGCTGCTTATCTTAAGAATTTTTCTGTAGCTGATAAGCCTTCTTATAAAGTTTTGATTGAATATTATACTTCAGCTTTAGGGCCTGATTTGGCCATGTTCGCTAAAATGAAAGCCAAGCCTGCATTGTCAGAAACTTATGAAGAGGCTGAAAGGGTAGAAGCTGAAAAAGAGAGCGTAGAAGATTATTCTGAGCCTAAGGAGGAGTAGTCACGTGACCTTGAAGGAATGTTAAGAATGATGCAGAAACTATCTAACAGGGTGATAGATTTGGAAAAAGAAAGGGAATTTCAGAGAACTTACGAACCCTACTACCAAAAAAGAGAGAATGGCAACCAATGAAAAATGCCTCCACCAAAGTTACCATCAATGAACATAACAGAAGTAGGGAGCGATAATTTTTGCACTTTTCACCAACAACCTCATTCTGAAAAGAAGTGTCCTCAATGGTTAAATTCAATGACATTGGTGATGAATAAGCTTCTGGACTCTAAATTAACTAAATACAATAGTAAAGAAGAAGAGAAAAACCAGACCATAGAGAAACAAGATGATACCATGTTCTTATGGAATGGTGCCTCGCTTTTCAACATGAAAGAGAATGCTCCTAAGCCTGAATACCCACCAATAGCCACAAAAGGTACAGACTTAGCAATTAAAGATAATACAATAATTTCAAAGATAAAAAAATTGCAAAAGAATGTCAAGAGACAGATAGATGTGAATGTTAAAAATGACACACCTGAAGTCACTGCTGTCAACCAGGAAGCAGAGCCAATCAATGATCCTGTCAAACAGGTAGGTGTTAATGAGGGAAACACTAAAGAAAATGAAGAGCTTAAAAAGGATATACCCACTCGAAACCAACCAGGAGAAGAAGACATAGAACCAGGTTGGGAAGAAAAAACTGACACCCCGCCTTTTCTTTTGACCCTAGAAATGTTGAATCATAATGTGCATAATTGCTTGGTAGATTCTGGATCAGCGGTGAATGTTATGCCATTGGAGGTTTGCAAAAATATTAATGGACAGCCAGAGTCCACACCTTGGGAAGTAATGCAATTAGATAGCACAGGTGTCAAAGTAGTAGGAGAAATGAAAAATGTCCTCATTCGCTTTTCTGCAAATAACAAGATATGTCAATTTATTGACATTATGGTGGCTGACATACCGGGTGGATATGGGATTATTCTCAACCGAGATTGGTCTACCATGTTGAAAGGTTATTTCACTTCATATTGGTCTCATTTATTGTTACCTCTCAAGGGTACCCCAAATCAGATTAAAATTTTGAGAGAGCCTTACATGAAACATACTGTCACTAAGCTAGGAGAAGGTAATGAATCTGTTGATTCTGTCCTGGGAAATTATCTAATCGAGCTTAAGCTAAGACATCATACCTCAAGAAAGGCCAGTTCTACAATTGACACTCAGCCTGAGCTCCTTCAACTTCCTCCAGCTAAAAAGGATGATAGTAGACTAATAGACATGGTCTCGATTTCAAAAATGGTACACTTAGACCATGGATAGATTTTCAGCCTGCACTGCAGCCTAGTCCTTTAACTCGCTGGATTGAAGAATTTTTAAGGGCGGCCACACTTTTATTTTCTTTTGATTTGTACATAAATAAATTGATATTGTTTTTCTTTAATACTTTGATGCTATTTTCTTTTGGTTATTGCTTTGATGCTGCTTTCTTTATTTTTACTGCTTTGTTAGTAGTTCTTTTGGTTTTTGAATAAAGAGGAAAACTTTTGGTTGCAGCGGAAATGTCAGGGTTCTTAATTAACTGAAATCTTGAGCAAAAGACTATGCTTTGAAATATTGAATGTCTTCTAGTAGCAGTGTTCCTAATTGGTCATGCATTCATTGAAGTTCTACTTAACCCTTGTAAATAACTCAGAAGTAACGGGTCTGGAATACTATTTCGAGGCTCCATCCATTTCACATCTAAGATGTCCAAGGGAGTGAAAGCAGAGGACACACAGAAAGGAAGCAAAGTAGACAGTACATCATATATAAATGATCCCATGCCATAATTTCATAAAAGCTAAAAGCTATCAAGAGTCAAAACTCCTAAAGAAACAATACATATCAAAGCAAAGTATCAAAAGCATGAATTTTAAATTGCCGAAAGTTCCTCTCTGTCCGTGAGATGAACAGTAAATTATTCTCTCACAAAAAAGGACTCTATGGATAGAGGAGCCTGAATAAAATTCAGAAAGAAAGGCAGATGGAGGACTCACAAGAACTAAAGTTCAAATAGCACAAAAGTGTAGTTGGCATGGGAATGAGGAACAAATGGATAGTGTTGTTTATTATATGTTACAATCCTGTGGAGTTCAAGCTCGAAACTACCTAAGGACGGGTAAAATAAATCTCACTTATTTGGCCTCAAAAGAGTTATTCAGACTTGCAAATGTTTCCGATGTTACCATTTCCCAATGAATGGACTACTTCTCAATGATCTAAACGCATGAGTTGGCCAACTTAGAAATACAAACATCTAGAAGATTTCAGCTTCTATCCAGACAGTCTTGCACTGGGAACGAGTTAAGTCAGAAATCTAGGGTTCACCAGGTAGTCGCCAATTGTTGCAGCTGCAACATTTTCCCAAAATTCCAAAAACTTTCAGGACCCTCCTTTGCTTCGATTAGTTTGATTTTCTTCTTTGTTTTGATCTAATGATTTTCTAGAAAGATTTGTAATGCTTGGATTGATCTCCCATTTGTTTTAGATTTTCCTCTAACACTTGAAACTGTTTGGTCAAACTTGATTGTTGCCTTTGGATACAGTCTCAGCTTGTTTGCTCAGTTTTTTGCTCAATCAAATCAATTGTTGTTGTCGGTTTCAAAAGCGCATCCATTGGCATCCTTCCTGTCTGCTGCCAGCCTGCAACCAAGAATTATCAAGGAACATGTTGTGGCTGCAACTGTTTCCCCAAATTTCTTAAATTTTGGTCCCCTCCTCATGATTTAGCATTGTTTTTTTTTTAATTGTTTGGATCCTTGAACCTTTTGGCCGTGCTTTAAGTTTGGATAGGTTTGATGATTATAAATAATATGGCTTAATTTTCACTCATGTGTGGAATTGTTGTAAATCTCAGTTTTTAAAGTTTGTTTTTGCTGATTTTAACGTGGATTAGGTTTTTGTCATTTGCAAAATGCTGTTTCAGAGGCGAAAAAGTTCAATCGCTGCCAAGTTTGAAGTTTTCGTCACTTAGATCGAAGGTTGTTGTCCTGGTTTGCTTTCGTCGTTGCGGCTCTCAAAGTAGTTAAGCCTCCAAAGTATAAAGCACTCTGCCCTTCGATATGCGTCGCATGGCTATAACCTTTATTCTTCCGCCGTTGCGGATCCCAAATCGGCTAAGCGCCCGAAGTCCAAAATGCTCCGCCAGCCGATGCATCAGTCTTTTAGTCGCTTGCCTGTAACTTTTTCTTCTTTCGCCGTTGCGGCTCCCAAAGTAGTTAAGCCTCCGAAGTGTAAAGCCTTCCGACTTCCGATTGAGAGTTTTTCCACCCACAGGTCGCGTATCCTTAGCCTTTCCTTTTCCGTCGTTGCAGCTAGGAAATATTTTTCACATCCGATGTCGATATCCTTCCGAATTCCGATTTGGAACTTTCCCGCTCGAGGCTTAGTCAAAAATATTCCGTTTATTAAACTTCTCAGATCAAGGGATGCGCCTGGCCATTTTCTTGTGGATTAGCCATTTCAAGTGGTTTAAGTTAATGTTTTAAAATGCCATTCCAACTAATGACGCACAGTAATTGATTGCAGGTAGAACTCAAGGGACTGTTGGGGCGATCACGGTGTGAAGGCGTAGCTTGACAGTTTTGTAAAAAATCAAATCAAAACCGGCAGGGTCGCAAGGCAGACAAGCGAAGGAAAAGACAAAATTGAAAGCAACAAAATACGCAGATCTGAAAATTCCATCAGTTACTCAGCTGATAATGAGCTTGCACAGAAAATATGAAAAGGAGGAATATGAAACGCTCGAAGAACCGAAGAGTCACACGTTTGGGGGGGAACCCAAGCGGTCTACTGATTTTGTTTAAATATTTGAAAGTTAGAAGTTACTGGGACTTTTTCCCAGTTAGATTTGTGAAGACATATTGTAAGAAGAACTATTTCCTTTTGCAATAGATAATTACAGTTTGCCTGTTGGAGAAAGCTTGGTGGAATATTCAAATGTTGTGCTATGGATTTGTTGAAGAGGAACTATTTCGTTTTCAGCTTTGTGTCCATTAACTGTGAGACCGTTCTAACTCTTTGAACCTATGTTCTTGTATGAATGTTCTCTGGTTTATTTTATGAATATTTCCACTATGAGTAATGAATGTTGTTCATAAACAATTGGCTAGCTGGTTGTTCAAATATATTTTAATGTTCATGCGTTTTGAAAGAAGTATCAGCTATCTGTGATTTTTCATAATGCATGTACAAATTACATTGCTCATTAATGAATGATAACTTTGCTCCCTAGGGATAGGTTAGGTAGTTAGTTGTAATTTCTTGTTGTGTGTGATTTATATGCGAGAGAGTTTAAGACGAGAGGTAAGAACCTGCGCATCACATTGTGACCGCTCCTCATATTCTACGTCAATCTACATGTTAAATAGGCACTTGCATATCATACATAAGTCAAAAAATATAAAAATATACAAGGTGGACTGAGCCGCAACCAGTAAAACCTTTTGTTTTTGTTACTTGACCTACGGTAGCCGGACTGCAAACCGGACGGATTCCCTACACCAAACAGTCACGGGCTATTTGGGAACGTTGACTGGGGAGAATTCCTTGCTGTTGTTGCCTACGAATTTCTAGGCCTCAACAGAATATTTGGAGGAGACACTAGTCTCTTCTTTACAAGAACCAACTTCAAGGAGACACCAACCCCCTGATTTACTAGCAACCACTAGAAGGGAGCACCAAATCAAAGAAGACACCACTCCCTGTTGTAGAGGACAATACACCCTTGTAACCTAGGGTCCATGGTTACCAAATTACTATTAGACTTGCAGACAATCAACTTCTCCAAATCTTCTAGGGTTGCTTCTCTTCACCTGCAAAGAGCCAATTCTTCAAGCAATCTCTCTCTCTCTCTCTCTCACACACACACATACACACACACACACACATATATATATCAGAGTTTAGATGAAACACATATCAATAATATAAATAACATTATTCATTAACCAATATACATAATAAAAGCATAATACAAATATTGGAAGAAGAATTCTCTTTATTGACAAACATTGAATATTTGAGAATACAACCCAACTTCTGACACAAGGATTCCTCTGCAACCAAGGACTTTGAGTTCTGCTGCTCCAAGACTTTGAAGGTATACCACCAGCATAACTTTTCTCTTCCCTCATTCATTGATTAGCCCCATCCCAAGTCCTCTATTTATACATTGGGAAATAGAGTTGTTTCGAAGGTTAGGATGGTTGAGACAGTAGGGATAGTTATGAATTAAGACCCAACTAATCTCATCTAGTCACGATTTATATTTTTTAAGGTCAAAATAAGGTACGCACGAGTATTTGTTAAGCAAGGCATGTATGACACTTGTTTCTCTAAGGTAACTCGCGCGTGCAAGGTACATGCAGGTTGCAATGCACATAGTCGTGTGTGACACACAAGTTGCAATGCACATAGTCGTGTGTGCAACCCTAGACTCAAAATAAATACATATCAAGATGGTTTGGAGATCATGTATCAATGGTCATGCACATCTATAGTGTTTTGGCCACTTCAATCCTAATTGTCCTTTTGTGTGTCGACATAATGCATGTCAACACTCAGATGGAGAAGTGCCATTTTGGCTGATAACACTCCCCTAAAAGAAATTCACTTCAAATATGCTACACAACCAATCCAAATATATCAAAGAATAACCTTTGAAAGTTTCTCCCAAAAATATGTCCAAACAACAGTCTTTAAACAATATTCAAAATTCCCTTAAAATCTATCCAAGGGTAGGTTCAAAACTTCCTTGGAAAGCGTTCCACACCATCCGAAAAAAAATACAAAATCTTCCCTTCAAATCAATCCTCAACCTTGTCTAAAAAAACCAGTCACAATACTGCTTTGGACTTTGTGCTAAGAGCAGTCATTAATGCTTCCCTAAAACATGTTCAAATTCACCTTGAAAATTGTGCCAAGATTGTCGTTAAAATCTATGCTTATCCAATCCTTCATTTTTTTCAAATATAGTCCTCAAACTTTTCCACAGATTTTCTAAGGAATAGGTTCAAGATACCCCTTAAAAAAATTGTAGAGACGCATGAAAAAATAATCTTCTGATCAGTATACAAAAGAATTTACCAAAAATGCCTTTATCCATGCAAGAAACAATTTAAAGTCTCTTAGAAATACCTGCCTTCTTCAATTTTTCAAAGCTTACCCTTTGTCTTCATTTCATCCTTTGCTTTTATCTTAGTTCTACTCCTAAGCTAGGTTCTCTACTCCAATTTCAGATCACACATATTTTTCTCTTCTACCCCAATGAAGGTGATTTAGAATTTAATTTATACATCTTATCCTTCTTTAAATAGAGACAAGGCTATACTCCTTTAATTTCAATATATGCCCATTTAAATAGGGACGAATTTCTTTTATTTATGTGTCTCTTCAAACTACAACATTTAGATGAAGTATTTTTCAAGGTGTTTCAAGGATTCCTCTAAGGGTTTCAAGGTTCCTTGTAATATCCCAAACTGATATTCTATGGTTCTTTGCTACTAATTTGTTGTTCATACACTCAATGTAGTGCAAAAAGTTGAATAAAAAGTGCATGCAAAATTGTCGTTCCAAACGGGCCTAAAATATAGCTAATATGGAGATAATGTAGGGTAGAGAGTTTCGGTAAGAAAATGTACACTTACCATTGATAATGAATTTGATAGTCCTCCAGATATAAGAGGCATGCAGTGTGTGCCCGAAGGATAGTGCTCCTCTCCTATGTTTGACGCCCAGCTACAAAGTGTTCTCCTTCAGATGATATTAACGCTTTTTAGGGAAGAGTGGCCTAATATCACTGAAACTTTGTCGAAATGTTGGCCTTGTCCTACTAGAAATACTCACAACAAAATTTGAGACCATAATTCGACAGCTTCCATGTCTGAAATTTGATAGAAGCCTATAGGTAATTCGACAACAACAATTTTTTTTGTCGTCAGTGGCATATCGTCGGATATTCGACCACATGCCATACCCCATCGAATTTCTGACTCCCATATAGTAAAAAATCTGACTTCTCTTTCTTGATGACATATAGAATTCCTTGTCGGATTTCTGACGAAGACGTGTAGAATGTCCGACGACTCTTTAGTCATTGCTCCCACGGTGAATTCTGAATTTCCAAACTTCACCTTATCGTTTGTGCGATGCTTAAGTCGTCGAATTTTCAATGGGTTCTATTCGGATTTCCAATGGGTTCTAGTCGGTTTTTTGATGAATTGCTCTTGTCAGACTCATGGAAACCTCGTCGGACTAGGGCCACAGCTTGTCAGATAACCGACAGGCTTCTGTATAGTTTTAAAAAAAAATTATACTTGTGGAATATGGTCAACCCCAAGCATAGAATATGGTCAACCTATGGCTTAACATGGGAACCTGTAGCAAGGCTTGAAGAAATTTAGGCTCATAGAAATCACAGTATTGGAAATGGTAAAAGATTTGTTCAATTTTACCTTTAAAAACCATTAGTGCTCAACACCTTAGTTCAATATTTAATTAAGATTAGAATTCAAAAGACTGCACCTAAAGCAGATTAACAATAACATACCTCCTGAACGAGCATTGTTTTCATCTTTTTCTTCTTGACTCTGCATAAGGGAAAGCTTTCTAGAATCAAATTGATCAGTAGCCACAGAGTTGGATCCGCCATTTCCATTAGCATTCTCAATATAAGCTCGGATGTTGGGATTTATGTTATCTAGCCTAGTTGACTGCAATTTTGCATTTAAAGGGGATGGAGGCAAAAGCTTTGGAGAAGACAAACTGGGAGATACTGGAGGTGGTGTTAATATAGGTACACTAGATGGTGTCCTACCAGCAGCTGCTTTTTTTCCATCTACAGAAGAAAACACGAACAAATAAGTCTACAACATTTGATGATGTAAACACAACAAGCAAATATCAAAGAATTACAACAGAACTTGTGCTAGTCCATCTCTTATGTATGTGCGAAATATCAGTGAATTTGACCTACTGGTCCATATGGAGCCAACATTCTAGCCGCTACCGAAGTCTATATAAAAAACAAACAAGCATGAGACATTAAACTTTTTTACCTGAAATCATTACGAACAACCACTTGTAGTTTTGCAGCATATCAAACAAACATTAATGCTTATACATGACAGGATCTGGAATCTACAAACCAGTTTAAAGTTTAGGGAAGGTGGTTGGTGATTGGAAGGAGACCTGATCTAAAGTGTTATTTGAAGGTGAACTGTTAAGATATCAATACACACCTTGAAAACAAACCATTATGGATTCCCAGTATTTAAAGGGGTGAAGCTTAATGTTAGAGAAACTCATTGGCCAAAGGTAGCTCCTATGTTCAATTCCTATCATGTCTAGTTTTCAAAAAGTAATTTAACAAATCAGCTTTGTTGTAGTCAAATAACTCGGCGTTATTGTAGACAAAGACACGTCCAATTTGGAAATGTGGAATTTGAGAGCTAAAACAACACTGTCGAGGGACACACTAAATAAATGTATTTAGTTCAATTATTTTATATGGATTCAATATCTCCCAGTCATCAATTGTAAACAATATAACTCATTCATTAAGTGTGAATACCCCTATCATGTAGGGCTTAACACAACCACAAACCAACTCAATATGGACTACAAACAAGTTACATCCAGAGAGGTAAGGTCAAATTAGCGACAACCTAGCTAGAATAGGTTACCACAATTCATATTAATGACGAAGGAGAACATCACAGTCCATAGCCCAGGTAGGAGAGTTCAACATAGTCACAACCCACTAGGATAGTTCTTTCATAGTCACAAACCACTAGGATAGATATTACACAGTCACGACCCACTAGGATACACCATCACATCCCACTAGGATAGTTCTTACACAATCACATCCCATTAGGATAGGGCTTACACAGTCACAACCCACTAGGATACACAGTCAAAACCCACTAGGGTAGCTTTTACACAGTCACAGTCCACTAGGATAGTTATTACACAATCATAGCTAAGGTTTAGCAGCCTCATAGATATTAATTCCAAGCTAACATTCAAAGAGAAACCCACACCTACATTGTATACATTTCATATAAAATACATGTACCAAAATATTCAATGCTCAATTTTCTCATATTTTTGAAAAAAAACAAGACGTAAATCAACTAGCGAGGTATATACCAAACAAAGCTTATGTAATGATTTATTTTGATGCTAATGAAAAATCATCATTTCTATTAAAAAACAAACATCTGTGTGACAAATAAACCTTCAACTGAAAGACAGTCTTTGAGTTGCACAAGTCCCATAGTTGTACTGTGTGGTCATATGAACCTGTAGCCCTGTCCATTTGAAAGATTGTAAAGAAAGTAAACTAAATCAAATAATGAACCCAACTAGATGCATATGACCATAAATCCCAATCACACCATAAATCGACACTCTATAGACTTGCAACACCACAACGAACATGGTCTTTATGCCCTTCTATATTTAGTAACTCTTCCTATATAAACACACAAAAAAAGAATCAATTGACTTGTGAATACCAGTGGGAAATATGCTTTACATTTTTGAAATTTTAGAAAGTATTTCAAAAAAAAATCAACCAAATACAATTAATCCAATGTCTGGATTATGGAATCCCACCACTTAACCATGCTATCATCACCTCTTGAAAGTAGATGAAGTTTGTCCTATGGAGAATACCTCACCAATCCAATAGATGGAGCCATCCACTACAAAACTAATGGTTAAAGGCAACGTTGATCCTTTGAATTGTGCCTTCCATATGAGCTTCAATATGTTATTGAATCTGATGCATTGCAAGGACGATGGCATAGAGACTATTGAAATAATATTTCTACAGGTTCCAGTTTGATCGTGAGTTTCTCATTCTTCGTAAATGTGTGAAGGATCTAGGGGAACAATATATGACGAGGATGGTCTTGCTGGAAAATATTGATGCATTGGTTCTATGGAAATCAATGTTCATAACAACATCCAATAGAATAAAATTTGATATTACAAATGAGAACAAGCAAAAAAATTCATTTGGGTACTAGAAGGGGAAGATCTCAATGTGGTAAAAAATGCATTCATACTGAAACCTTTAAAAGTTAATGTGTGGAGCTCACCTATACTTGAAGTGACTCGTGGAAAAATTGTTAGGACAATACTTATCAAAATGGATCAAACATGAAAAAATTCAACATATGAAAATAAGGAAATGTTATACTATGTGGATTAGATTGGAGTCAATAATCCAAGAAACCATGGCAATTTAACAGAGCAAAATGAATAAGCATTGGATTCAACATGTTTAGTTTCCTTTTGCAATGAAGAAAAACATCCTAGATTTATGAATCATGGAATGGTCCCAGATAATATTCAGGAAAGGTTGACATCTCCACTTGTTTATAGGAATTTGACTTCATTACAAGCAAGTAAAATTCCCAATCCTTTTGGACCCACCAGACATAAAAGAGACGAGAAAGAATATTTAGAATAGTCATCCTATCCTAGCCACTATTTTTATTGGGTTCAACCTTGAAAATCACTAAAATAGATTCAAAATAGAGTCGAGCCTGCTTTATCAGTCTAGAATTCTATTAACTTTTTTGGAATGCTATTTATAACTCTAAACAATAGATATAAAATAAAAAGGTCTACAACCATGAAAACTTCTGAATATCTTGATCAAAACAATTTAAGTTGGAACCCATATAAGTTGAATGGAAAGGTGGAAAGTTGGAAACAAATAAAGAAAGGAGAATATAGATCAATATAGTTGACAAATACGTATTTTTAAATGTACCTCAATCCTCTATCTAAAAATAAATAAAATCATGAATACATAAATAAATATGATGGAATTTCAATAACTTGATGGAATTCTATCCCAAGGAAAAACAAGCATATGATGGGGTTACATTTAAGTAGTGAAGACAATAGCATGTCAAGACACCCACCAAAATTTAAAACCCCTGGAGACATGGATTACCAGTTCATTCCAAGTGTAAGTGCTCAATAATTGAAAGGGTATAGTCCCATCATGTCATGGAAAATTAACCAAATGAAAGCCCTTATGTTCAGTAATTGTTCCTTTGAATTTTGAGGGTTATTTCACCTTGGAAACAAGACACTTGTGGTTCCCATCCTATTCAATTGCAATGCTTATCTTTCATTGAGTATAAAGGAATCATTTTCAAGTGAAATTTTGTAAATGGTCATATGTATATGTAAATAGTAGGTTAGCCTGGTAGTGGGCATGCATGAGCAATGGGTGAGAACAAGTATATCAACGTCAATATAGCCAATATTGTATGCATTGGATTATGATTATTGTATATGGATGTATTTAGGTTATTCAGAGCAATCTCTTAATGTCTAAGGAGTTATTTTGTGATTCATTGCAATAATACTTCTTAGAGAAGTGCCACTAATGCATTTTAGTGTATATTGTGTGTATGCAAGTTTATAATTCTTTATTGTTTACTTTATTCATTACAAGTGGTGTCAAAGAAAATGATTCTTTGAACACTTCAAGGAGTACATCTAAGCTATTGGATCTATAAAATTTTATAAGACCTCCAAATTGAGTGTGTTTTAAAGAGTTGGAAACAAGAAATCCATGTCTATCACTCGTAAAAATTTCAGTATTAGAGGTGGGAGAATATCATAGGAACAATGCATACAATTAAGGTTCATAAACAGTCATGAAACCTTGCAAAAACTAGTAGGGTTCACTAAAACACAGATATATGAATACTTTGACGTCTAGTTGTAGTGATATCAGTAGCATTTGAAAGAAGGCGTCAAAGGGTGTTACTTACTAGTCCAAATTTCACTTCTGTTGGGGAGAAATTTATGGAGATATTGGATGTACATGCTCACTCTCTTGAGAGGGAATACAATGAATTTCATACTGATACAATGATATAAACAAGTTAACAACAATAACATATTTATTACTAACATTAACATAAAAATTAAATAGAGTCTACTATCTAACATGTGTCAACTTGTCAGTAACACTAACATAGTAACATGAGATCATAGTGAATTGTGATACATCAATGGATTTAAATTTCGGTCATAAATTCATAACATTCATCATGATTCATAATGTCAACAAAACTAAAGGACCAAACATTCTTCAAAATAACAAAAATTGATTGTGTATTCATGCTTGTTGTGTATACTAGCAAGCATACACAATCAATAAAATTTTCTGTGTATGCTTGCAAGCAAGCAAATATTTTTGTTGTGTATGCTAGCAAGCATACACAACAAATTTTATTGATTGTGTATTCTTACCAGCATACACAGCAAAGCAAGCAAAGTTTTTTGTTGTGTATGCTTGCTAGCATACACAACAACAAAAATTGCTTGATTGTTGTGCATGCTAGCAAGCATACACAACAAATTTATGCCTATTAGTGTCATCTTCCATTGTTGCTTCAAACATCTTATTGCTATAAAAGTTTACTTCCTTGTATTTATAATTTAGCTTTTTCAATGAATCTGCAATCTAGCTTTTCCAACAAATATGCAACATCCATACAATGTTTTTCATTTGGTATTTCAACAACCTTTTACCCAAAATAGATAGAGTGATATTTATTTTAAACATGAGAAAACAACTAATGCAACCATGAAAATATTGTACTGATCCTTCAGGCCAAACAACTCACAATGCGTAGGTAGTAGCATTCACATCTTCCAAGAGTGCATATATGCCAAGAATAAAAAAGAAGATCGAGATTACACCGTAGATTTTACTCATCAATTACCAACTATACATTTATACATATGGAACAATTCAACAATTTATTTAATTCAATTGAGGCTTGAATGTACACAATCCTTATGAAATTATTTATTTATAATATACACATGAAAATAATATATTTAAATATCAACACAATTCTTAATAATTAAGGTATCAAGCAAAGATACAAATGTACTCTCACAATGTCTATCAATGTTTTAAGAACTCTAAGATTCCAAATCAGTTGAGGGTCAACTTTTACTAGGAACTTTGACTAAGACTTTGAATCAATAATGACTCAACTCATTTGAATTTAAATTTAATGACTCCGTATACTAAAAAATGCTTAAAATTTTTAAACTAAAAGAAAAACAATATTTTAAAGGTCATAATCCATGATTCCAAAACATTAGAGACAAAATATCCAAAGTCTAGTCATGTATATATTTTAGAGGGTGAATATATCAAGATAACACAAAGTCTATTGTGCAAAAATTGAATACATATCTAGAACATAATAAATAATTAATGCGTCCTAAATGGTTTGTAGAGTCCAAAAAAAACAACATGCTATGATGCCAATATCATACAAATACATCAATGATCATACATCATACATGTCATTCATCAAAATGATCAATCATCAAACTTATCACCACTGCTATAACTAGAATCAAGTCTAGCAATGGCATCATCATCTCGCTCAAGCTTGGACTCCTCAAGGTCATGTGAAACTATAGTAGTGGTATTAGTTGAACACCTAGAAGCATGAAGTTAGAGTTCATCTTATAGATTTAAGGTTATGGTTATATTCTAAGTTGCACAAAATGGGGAAATGGGGAAGAGTTTTCGATGAGAAAGGACATTTAAAAAAATGATTGTGAATAAATCATAAATCATACATGTCGAAGAATCATTGCCTATATTAGAATCATATTCATCAATATAACTCTATGCCTACCTCCTCTAGGCTCTAGTCCTTGAATCTCAAAGTTGATCCTCCAAGAACATTAAGAAATTTGATACACAACAAGCAAGCAATTTTTTTTGTTGTGTATGCTAGCAAGCATGCACAACAAATTTTATTGACTGTGTATGTTTACTAGCATACATAGCAAAGCAAGCAAAAAAAAAAAATTGTGTATGCCTGCTAGCATACATAGCAAAAAAATTTGCTTGATTGTTGTGTATGCTAGCAAGCATACACAAGAAATTTTATTGACTACATATGCTTGATAGCATACACAACAAGCATGCATACACAGTCAAAGTGTAGGGCTTTCATTTCATACGCATGAATCCCTAACACACAACAAACCTGGATTTTTTAAGTCTTTTATGGCTATTGTTTATACTTTTGGCACCTTCCCTAATGAAAAAGGCTATATCAAATTTGTATATCGTTATTCTAGGGCACACAATGCTCTCAAAACCCCTCCAAATTGTTTGTAAATGACAATTGAGTTCTCTTACCAAGCCTGCTCATGCGCAAAATTGGAGTTTTAACCATCAAAATTGGACTACAACTTACCAAAGCTAGTTTTATGTTGTTATTCATCAACTTTTAATAATGAAACATGCCCAAAAATGTATTTCAACCCTTAGATTCATCCCATATTCAAAGGTTATGTATCGTTACTGCTAATTTATAGTAACTTTGTGCCCTTCTTACCTTTCTTAGGTGAATCATAAAGATAGGTCTCCCGAGGGGATATATTTACCCCCTTTACATCTATGAATCCTCATCCCTAATGAGAAAAGTAATCCTCGCTAGTCCCACCCACCCGTAAGGGAATGATAAAGAAATTCCTCTCCACGAATCCTATTTTTATTAGTTGGATTCGTCCAGTTTTGATAGGGAGGAACCTTCGTGTGAATACATTGGGGTTTTCACTCCTAAAAATAAGTAATTAAGATCCAAGTAGGATGGTAAGGAGACACTAACAGTTTCACAGGCTTCACTAGGCTTCCCCTCCTTTCTCTTGTCCATTTCACGAGCCTAGAAAAGATAGTACATTGTAATATATAGAGCAGCAAATTGTAGCAATAAAAGCTAGAAATTATTCTAATTCACCAACTACATACTTTCCATTTGAATTTGTCATCAAGCATACTCTTTTGCGGGCTATTCCTTCTCACAATAAAGAAATTCAGGCTCATAGAAAGTGAACAAATATTTGACTATTTCCAATACTACTATCTTCTCCTAGGGTATGCTTGTTGCTGACACTATTATTGGTCCAATTGGCCTACAATATAAATCCCCTTACCTATGAGAAGTAGTGGTGGTGCACTCCTTCAAAAGGAAAAGGCTGATATAGGGACTCAACTGGAGGAGCCGAGAAAATCATTAGGGGGCAATAGATGTGCAACTATAGTAGTGGTATTAGTTGAACGCCTAAAAGCATGAAGTTAGGGTTCATATTATATATTTAGGGTTATGGTTAGATTCTAAGTTGCACAAAATGGGGAAATGGGGAAGAGTTTTCGATGAGAAAGGGAATTTTAAAAAATTATTGTGAATAAATCATAAATCATACATGTCGAAGAATCATTGCCTATATTAGAATCATATTCATCAATAGAACTCTATGCCTACCTCCTTTAGGCTCTAGTCCTTGAATCTCAAAGTTGATCCTCCAAGAACATTAAGAAAGTTGATACACAACAAGCAAGGAATTTTTTTTGTTGTGTATGCTAGCAAGCATACACAACAAATTTTATTGACTGTGTATGCTTACTAGCATACACGCAAAGAAAATTTGCTTGATTGTTGTGTATGCTAGCAAGCATACACAACAAATTTTATTGACTATGTATGCTTGCTAGCATACACAACAAGCATCCATACACAGTCAAAGTGTAGGGATTTCTTTTCATACACATGAATCCCTAACACATAGCAAACTTGGATTTTTAAGGCTTTTATGACTATTGTTTATACTTTTGGAACCTTCCTTAATGCACAAGGCTATATCAAATTTGTATATTTCTATTCTAGGGCACACAATGCACTCAAAACCCCTCCAAATATTTTGTAAATGAGAATTGAGTTCTCTTACCATGCCTGCTCATGCCCAAAATTGGAGCTTTAACCATCAAAATTGGACTAGAAGTTACCAAAGCTAGTTTTATGTTGTTATTCATCACCTTTTAAGACTGAAACATGCCCAGAAATGTATTTCAAACCTTAGATTCATCCCATATTCAAAGGTTATGTCTTGTCACTGCTAATTTATAGTAACTTTGTGCCCTTCTTTCCTTTCTTAGGTGAATCATAAAGATAGGTCTCCCGGGAAGATATATTTACCCCCTTTAGATCTATGAATCCTCATCCCCAATGATAAAACTAAGCCTCGCTAGTCCCACCCACCCATAAGGGAATGATAAAGAAATTCATTTCCATGAATCTTATTTTTATTAGTTGGATTCGTCCAATTTTGATAGGGAGGGACCTTCGTGTGAATACGTTAGGGTTTTCACTCATAAATATAAGTAATTAAGATCCAAGTAGGATGGTAAGGCAACCAGGTCAATAGGTCGATCAATAAAGGTAGGCGGCATCAGTTCATTTAAACACCCTGATGCTTTATAGTCGAAAATGACCGAAGATTGGAGGGACAAGGGAGTTTGATGGTGGAGAAATGCATCGTATTCACTAATGGAGCATTCCCATAAATCCGCAATCTATTTTTAATGATGTTTGTTTCTATTATGTTCACAAATCAACCTTAACATGATAATAACATTCACAACCAAACACTAGAAGGTCAACAAGGGTTATGACCCAACCTAGGCAAGCTCAAACTGTCACAACCCAACCCTAACAGCCTTGAAACAGTTGCAATCCATATGTAGCAACCTTGAAATGGTCATGGCCTAGATCCAATAATCATCGACCAAAACTTAAGAAAACACCTACAAATTACTCAATTAAACCCCTAATTATACAAGGCATTGAATGAAAGGTTGGTAATTGACTTACCAGTCGTTGGCCATTCATAGTCAGCATAATGGGTCTCTCCAAATCGTTGGCACTTGGTAATTGTAAATAAAGTTGTAGCAGTCTCCCTCTGAAACCTTATTCATCAGAGGGTCGAAGGATGGGAAAAATGTTGTAATGGCAATTTTTGCAGGAGAGAGAGGTCGACAATACTCGTCGGAGGGCCGAAGGATGGACAAAACGTTGTAATGGCAATTTCTGCAGGTGCGAGAGGTCGACAAATCATGATGTTGGTGTCGATAATGGTAAATGTGTTTTATTAACTTGACAATGGCCATAAAACCAATGTTAATCATTGAATGCGTTATTTAAAACAAATGTCTTGTCTAGACTTTATGTTGATATCAATCATTTAATGTGTGTACTTACCCATCTAATGTGCCATGTTGTTCGTCCAATGTGCCATGCACTTACCCATCTAATGTTCCATGTACTTACTTAATGTGTCATCTAATGTTCCATGTACTTACCCATCTAATGTGTCATCTAATGTTCCATGTACTTACCTTTATGTTGTTATCAATCATTTGGTATTGTATGATTTTCTTATCTTGGTTTTGAAGTAAGGCAATTTTCACCACATGTTGAGACTTTTATTATGAGGGAGATATGACAATGATGATGAAGATGACGATGATGGTGAAGATGATGAAAACAAGGACATTGATGATCATTATGATGATGACGATCATGGCAATGGAGATGATAATTATGTTGATGAAGACGAAGATGATGATGAAGATGGTGAAGTTGATGCTGATGATGATGATGATGATCGTGATGATGATGACGATGAAGATGAGGATGATGATGTAGATGACGACGACGACGATGATGATGATGATGAAAATGGAGATGTTGATGATGATGATGATGGTGATGATGATGATGATGATGAAGCTGATGATGATGGTAATGGCGATGATGATGATGACGACGATGATGATGATGATGATGGCGGTGATGGTGATCATCATCATCATCATGTTGATCATCGTTGTCTTCATCATCATGATCATGATGATGATGGTCATCATCATCATAACCATCATCACCATCGTATTCATCATGTTGATCATCATGGTCTTCATCATCATGATCCTCATCATCATGACCCTCATCATAATAATCATCATCAACATTTCCATCATCATCATCGTCATCGTCTTTGTCGTCTTCATCATCGTCGTCTTCATCATCATGACCCTCATCATCATCATCGTCGTCGTCATCGTCTTCATCATCATGATGATGCTAATGGTGATGATGATGATGATGATGATGGAAATTATGATGATCGCCATCATCACCATCATCATATTCATCATCTTCATCACCATTTACATCATCATCATTGTCATCTTCGTCTTCATCATCATCTTCTTCATCATCATGAACCTCATCATCAGCATCATCATCATCAACAGCATCATCATCATTATCATCATCGTCGTCGTCGTCTTCATCATGACCCTCATCATCATGATGATGATGGTAATGGCGATGATGACGGTGATGATGATGATGATGATGGAAATGATGATGATCACCATCATCATCATCATCGTCGTCGTCATCGTCATCTTAATCATCATGACCCTCATCATCATTATCATCATCATTGTCATCATGATGATGATGATGGTAACGGCGATGATGACGGTGATGATGATGATGGTAACGACGATGATGATGGTGGTGGTGATGATGATAAAAAATAAGATAAAATAATAGGTCTAATTAAATATTTATCTTTCAATATATTTCATCGTCTTCTTCATGCAAGTCATCATCCATAAAATAAGATCTAGAGTCAACATTATAAGGATTGGCCATATCATCATCGTCATCTAAGTCAATTACGCTCATCATGTCATCGTCGGTATAATATCCATGGGCATTGTCAGCTACATCATCTGATTCAACTAATACTTGGACATATTCTGCTGGATCATCATCATCATCTAACTCATGTTGATCATGCTCTTCATCATCGTCTTCTTCTTCCAGATAACCCTATTCATTACCATCGTCTAGGTTATACTTTACTGGCCTTCCCCTTGGATCGTGTCTCACAACAAATGACTAGCCCGCTTTACGTGGAACCTCCGAGTAAAATACCTATTCACATTGGCTTGGAAGAACATAGGGCTCCTTTCCTGGCTCAAACAACCTTGTATTTACCATGGTAAATCCATTATCATGTTCAATAATAGTTCTATCGGGATCACGTTGATTCAATCGTAACCTGTACCATTTGAAAATGAATAGAACTATCTTGAAGGATTTAAAGTCACACTATAGAATATATTCCAAATACCCATAGTATCGATTTCTGAGAGTTCTATATGTTTGTCACTTCTAGATGAAACATTGGCCACCTCAAAGACTCGGATATATGCCACAATCTAATGTTTTCTTTGTTGCATCCAATTTTTTGATGTGATATCTACAACCATTGCAGAACATAGCCTTATGGTGTTTTACCTGCAACAAGAAATACATGAAAATATTACACAATGATTCAATAGTTATGCAACAATACATGGAAAAGAACAACATGTATGTCAAAAAGTAATTTGCAAAATAAAAGATTTAGAGTGATTGATTAATATGCTTGCCATTTTATCTTTTAAACCATATGCTTGCCATTTTATCTTTTAAACCATATGCTAAATCAATTTCCCTTTTTGTAATATTTCTATTTCCATTGCGATGTGCTGCTTTTACCAATGAAGCCACACCTTCCCATGATATTCCATGACCCAATTGTTCGCATCGTTCAATCCATACCTTCATCCAGTCAATATTGTTTGCGATGTATAAATGAATTGCATCCCATTCTCGACCAACTGCTTGATGACAATCATCATTAAAATTAAATACAGATGTAAATTTACTGAACAAAGTATATGCTCTTAATTGATGCAATAACTAGAAAATGCAATTAGAATATGAAAGATATAATAAACATCCACTAGCTAATAATTACCTTTCACCTTCCTCGATTTACCTTTCCCCTTTAGTTGCTCCCCTTCAAATTTGTTATTGGAGTATGGATCACAAATGCGACGTAAATTGATCTTTGACGGTAAAATAGGAAGATATTCACTAACATATAACATGTTTTGGTATACTGTATATCCTTTCATCATAGAACCCTCAGCATGTGCTCATTTTCTCACCAAACCCTTTATAAATTTCAAGTTCCTCTCAACCATCCACATGGACTTTGAGTGCACAGGTCCACACAACTCAATCTCCTCAACTTGGTGTATGAGGTGGTGTTCCTATGCATTGAAAAATGCCGAAGGTAGATGCTTCTACATTTCACACATGAGACAAGGAATTTCTTTAGATGTCAACCATCTACAAGTAATGCAAACCAATAACAATATTTAACAAAAAAAACATTAAATTACATATCATGAAAATAGTGCACAAAAAATAAATATAAATTCTACGGAGAATTAAAGGAACACTAAGCACAAGCAAATAATCGCTAGTTACCGCATGTATTTACCAAGATTATATATAACTTGTTTGACATTGTTGTCGAAGTTTCCCAGGAGAGAGAGAGGTAGAACATAATGTATCAATATACAAACCACGCCATTTATTAAACAAAGAGTATACAAACAAGAAAACAAAATTTATGCAATAAAATGAAAATAAATAAATTATATGGACATAACAATAATAATTACCTTGATGAAGACGTGCCAATCATGTGTTTTGACCCTCGTAAAATCACCTTTTTTGTTATGATATTCTTCAAGTTCGCACAAAATCCAGTGGGAAATTTAATTTTCCACATTACTTCTTTGACAGCATTGCTTTGTTGCTTCGTAAACATCCATGGAATTGAGTTTATATTAACTTGGTCTCCGTTGCTATGAAATTGGATGACGTCTTTCATTGCATGGTTTCCTTCTTGAATGTCTTTGCAAGCTTTCACAATTTTATCTTTCTCCCTCCTTAGCTCCAGTAAACTCCCTAATGTTTCAGTCACATTCTTTCCAATATGCATTGTATCAAACAAATGAGCAATTTGTAGATGCTCATAGTAGGGAAACCCGCTAAATTGTATATGATAACTTTTCATTCCTCGCGGAATCCCATTAATGCCTTCATGATCACGATGGACATCATGAATATTAGTTTATAAATAAATTAAACCATAAATCAAATATGGCCACTACAGTAAACAAATCACAATAAAAATTAAAATACATAACAATTCATATATGATGATCCATACCTACCATGATGACAATTTCTATTGTATTTCATCTTCCAAAGGTGAGGTGAAATTCTCCATGGTTTTAATGCAGTCTCTTGCTTCCATTGAAAATATTTTTTTTCGGTTGTTCTATACCTATGATTCTTAGAGAGGAAATGCCTATACTCATCAAACACCTCATTTCTTAAGCTTTTTGAGCGGTGAGATTTTATCTTAGGACCTGTTACAGCTACAACCTTTTTTCCCAAATTTTTTAAAATTTTAGACCCTCCTTTCAATTTTATCTAGCATGGGATTGTTTGGTTTCTTGAACTCTGTTTTTCCTTTTCTACAAATTTGGAATTTTTTAGGCCAATGCTTCTGACTATGGAGTTTATTTATTTTCAGAGCTTAACATTTTCTCTCCCTATGATTTTGTTTATCACTGTCGGAAGTCGGATGATTCATTAACTATTTTCTTTCCACTGTTTCAGAATTTAAACAAGCTAGTATCATCGTCACCCAGCCGAACGTCTTCAGTTTTATTCGAGCACTTACATTTTTTTATTTTTCGATGGTTTGGTTTTATTGGTGTCGGAGGTTTGTTCAATATCGAATCGGGGCATTAGTTCTCTATGCCACCGATGTTTCGAGAGGGAAACGACTAACAATTCTTTTTCTCGTCGATCTATGCCCTTTATCACCTTGTGGTTTTATTGTTAAACCTTTGACTATCGATGATTTGATTATGTTTGATCGCTATCGGAACATTTTTTGACTTTGATCGAAAAGCTATTCCTTTGCATTACTGACACTACGGCAGCGTTGAGCTTTGAGTCGTCGATACATAGTGATTAGAGCTTCTAATCGCCAATGGTTTCATGATTATCGGGACCCGTAGTTGGTTTGTCACCCGCCGTTACGGCTGTCTAGTGAACTATCCTGCCGATGCTTAACTATCGGCGGTTTTTAGTCTTCAGGAGTGCTGACACTACGGAAGTGTTGAGGTTTAAATCATCGACACATAGTGCTCATAGTTTTCGACACCGACAGTTTTTATTTGACCACCGAACCCTTAGTTTGTATGTCTTGTGTTGTTGCAGCTGCTTAGTGAACTAATTGTCCGACATATAGTCCTTCCGCTCCCCGATGCCGATGTGGTTAGTGGGTAGTGGTTCTGATCTCCGATGCATGACTATGGCAGCGTTTAGTGCTTTATTTCGATGATGTTTTATTTTGTCGCGGGATCCTTAGTCTGTTTGCGGCCCGCCGTTGCGGCTGTCTAGTGCACTATCCACCCGACGTCTAGTGATTCCGCTCGTCGATAGTGTTTTTCCTGTCGATAAGGTTTCTCCCACCGATTTTGTGTGCTTTTACCCTATTTCATGGGATGGTGGAGGTTTTCCGTGGTTTTTGGTCAAGTCGGGGTTTTTTTCGAGATGCAGAGCGCAGTCAGGGTTCGATGTTTTGAGGATTGGTGGTTACAATGATGTGGTTCATGCTTTTATCAGAGGAGTTGGAGTTAGTTTAGATGCGACCCAGATTCAAATGAAGAGTCTTTTATATCAGGGTTGTCATTTTGGTTACAGATAGGGGTTTGAGCACAAACTTACAGGATTTTCTTTTCCTTGTCATTCTTTTTGTTCATGCATTAATACCGTGTATAGTTTATTTTACATAATGCATATGTAGGAGGTAAATAAACTGATAGAGTTTTTGTTATGTTTATGACAAGGTGATTGCTGCTACAAAGAATATATGTCTAAAAGACAAAGCAGAAGAGAGGTGGTTGAAGGAGACATCAAGGAAGGAAGAGACTGAAGAATGAAGAAGCAGAGATAGAGAAAGGAAGAAGAAAGTGAAGGTCTGAGATCAACAGGATCTTAAAAAAGACCAATGGATCACTGAGCAGAATCAATAGCAGCAGAGGCCCAGGCTTGGAAAAATTTCATCAGTTATCAAGTTGGTCCTTCTTTATAAAGTGCTCTTAAATTTTAGTTTAAAATGTAACGTATTGTATAAATCATGAGCACTTACTAAAGACAATTTTTTGGGATTGAAAGGTTGGGGAAGCCCAAAGGTCATCGAGGGGCAGCCAAAGGTTTTGCTTTATTGTATAAATAAAGGAGAATTTAGATGTAGAAGGGAATTTTTCCCAAATAGATTTGTGAGAGTATGTTGTAAGAAGAACTATTTCCTTTTGCAATAAAGAATTACAAGTTTCCTGTTGGAGAAAGCTTGGTGGGATGTTTCAAATGCTGTGCTATGGATCTGTTGAATGTGAACTATTTTTTTTTCAGCTTATGTCCATTAACTATGAGATCGTTCTAACTCTTTGAACCTATGTTCATGTCATGAATGCACTCTAGTTTATTCTATGAAAATTCCACTATGAGTAATGAAGGCTTTGCATAAACAATAAGCTATCTTGTTGTTCATTCTTCTATTAATGTTCATGTGTTCTAAAATAAGTAACAGCTATCTGTGATTTTTATTAATGCATGCACAGAAATACATTACTCATTGATAAATGATAATTTTGCTCCCTAGGGATAGGTTAGTTAGTTAATTTTAGTTTTCTTGTTGTGTGTGATTTAGATGCGAGAGAGTTAAGACAAGAGGTAAGAACCTGCGCATCACATTGTGACTGCTCCTCGTATTCTCTATCAATTTTCATTTTTAGATAGGCACTTGTACATCATACTTAAATTTAAAAAAACTAAAAATATATATGGTGGACAGGGCCGTAACCGGTAAAACCTTTTATTTTTGTTACTTGACCTAGGGTAGCCGGACCGTAAACTAGATGGATTCCCCATACCAAACAGTAACGGGCTAGTTGGGAACGTTTACTGGGGAGAATCCCTAATTGTTGTTACCTGCGATTTTCCAGGCCTAAGCAGTTTTTGGCGCTAGAAGGAGGGCAGCTAGTGCATGGCTGGCCGAGGAAACCCATTTTCTCGAAATTATTCCACCAGTGACAGTTCTGAAAGCAGTTTGTTTCCCAATCCAACTCCAAAAGAGAACGGTAAAGAGGGTCTGTATTCTGTCGATAATGAAGTAGTTGATGATCTGAGAAGATTTACTAGGGCATATGCGAAGAAGATTGGAGGATTACCAATTATCCCTGTCTTACCCAAAAGAGAATATCGGAAAAGAGATCGCCCTCAATTAGAAGATTCTGAATTGGTTGAAGATTCAACATGTTGGTATTTATTGTCAAACAGTTTGTTACTCAAAGAAGAAGTTGTCCAGAGATCTGTGTTCACCAGGTAGTCGCCAATTGTTGTAGCTGCAACCTTTTTTCCCAAATTTTCTAAAATTTTGGACCCTCCTTTCAATTTTATCTAGCATGGGATCATTTGGTTTCCTGGACTCTATTTTTCCTTTGCTACAAATTTGGATTTTTTGAGGCCAATGCTTCTGACTGTGGAGTTTGTTTATTTTCAGAGTTTAACATATGCTCTCACAATGATTTTGTTTATCACTATCAGAAGTCGGATGATTCATTAACTATTTTCTTTCCGCTGTTTCGGAATTTAAACAAGCTAGTATCACCATCACCCAGCCGAATGTCTTCAGTTTTATTGGAGCACTTAACATTTTTTTATTTTTAGATGGTTTGGTTTTATCGCTATCGAAGGTTTGTTGAAGATCAAATCGGGGCATTAGTTCTCTATGCCGCCGATGTTTCGGGAGGGAAACAATGAACAGTTATTTTTCTCATCGATCTGTGGCCTTTATCACCTTGTGGTTTTAATGTTAAACCTTTAACTATTGATGATTTTATTATTTTTTATTTCTAACGGAACTTTTTTTAACTTTGATCGGAGGGCTAGTCCTTTGCATTACCGACACTGTGACAGCGTTGAGGTTTGAGTCGCTAATACATAGTGATTAGAGCTTCTGATCGTCAATGGTTTCATGATTATCGGAACCCGTAGTTGGTTTGTCACCTGTCGTTGCGGCTGTCTAGTGAACTATCCTGCCAATGCATTAGTGGGTCCGATCTTCGACGCTTAACTATCGGCGGTTTTTAGTGTTCAAGAGTGCTGACACTGCGGAAGTGTTGAGGTTTAAATCGTTGACACATAGTGCTCAGAGTTTTCGACGTCGACGGTTTTTATTTGACCGCAGAACCCTCAGTCTGTATGTCTTTCGCTGTTGCGGCTGCTTAGTGAACTAACTGTCCGACATATAGTCCTTCCGCTCGTTGATGCCGATGTGTTTAGTGGGTAGTGGTTTCGATCTCTAATGCATTACTATGGCGGCGTTTAGTGCTTTATTTAGCCGACATTTTATTTTGTCGCAGGATCCTTAGTCTGTTTGCGGCCCGTCGTTGCGGCTGTCTAGTGCACTATCCACTCGACGTCTAGTGATTCCTCCCACCAATAATGTTTTTCCTGCTGATAAGGTTTCTTCCCACTGATTTTGTGTGCTTTTACCCTATTTCATGGGATGGCGGAGGTTTTCTGTGGTTTTTGGTCAAGTCGGGATTTTTTCCGAGATGAAGAGCGCAGTCAAGGTTCGGTGTTTTGAGGATTGGCGGTTACAATGATGTGGTTCATGCTTTTATCAGAGGAGTTGGAGTTAGTTCAGATGTGACCCGGATTCATATGAAGAGTCTTTTCTATCAGGGTTGTCATTTTGGTTACAGACAGGGGTTTAAGCACAAACTTGCAGGATTTTCTTTGCCTTGTCATTCTTTCTGTTCATGCATTAATACAATGTATATTTTATTTTATAGAATGCATATGTAGGAGGTAAATAGACTGATAGAGTTTTTGTTATGTTTATGACAGGGTGATTGCTGCTGCAAAGAAGATATGTCTAAAAGACAAAGCAGAAGAGAGGTGGTTGAAGGAGACAGCAAGGAAGGAAGAGGCTGAAGAATGAAGAAGCAAGGGTCGAGAAAGAAAGAAGAAAGTGAAGGTATGAGATCAACAAGATCTCAAAAAATACCAACAGATTACTGAGCAAAATCGATAGCAGCAGAGGCCCAGGCTTGGAAAAAGTTCATCAGTTACCAAGTTGGTCCCTCTTTATAAATTGCTCTTAAATTTTAATTTAAAATGTAATGTATTGTATAAATCATGAGCACTTACTAAAGACAAAGTTTTGGGATTGAAAGGTTGGGGAAGCCCAAAGGTCATCGAGGGGCAGCCCAAAGGTTTTGCTTTATTGTATAAATAAAGGAGAATTTAGATGTAGAAGGGAATTTTTCCCAGGTAGATTTGTGAGAGTATGTTGTAAGAAGAACTATTTCCTTTTGCAATAAAGAATTACAAGTTTCCTGTTGGAGAAATCTTGGTGGCATGTTTCAAATGTTGTGCTATGGATCTGTTGAATGTGAACTATGTCATTTTCAGCTTATGTCCATTAACTGTGAGATCGTTCTAACTCTTTGAACCTATGTTCATGTCATGAATGCACTCTAGTTTATTCTATGAAAATTCCACTATGAGTAATGAAGGATTTGCATAAACAATAAGCTATCTTGTTGTTCATTCTTCTATTAATGTTCATGTGTTCTGAAATAAGTAACAGCTATCTGTGATTTTTCTTAATGCATGCGCAGAAATACATTACTCATTGATAACTGATAATTTTGCTCCCTAGGGATAGGTTAGTTAGTTAATTTTAGTTTTCTTGCTGTGTGTGATTCAAATGCGAGAGAGTTAAGACGAGAGGTAAGAACCTGCACATCACATTGTGACCGCTCCTCGTATTCTCTATCAATCTGCATTTTTAGATAGGCACTTGCACATCATACTTAAATTCAAAAAACTAAAAATACATACAGTGGACCGGGCCGTAACCGATAACACCTTTTATTTTTGTTACTTGACCTATGATAGCCGGATCATAAACCAGACGGATTCCCCATACCAAATAGTAATGGTCTAGTTGGGAACATTTACTGGGGATAATCCCTAACTGTTGTTACCTGCGATTTTCCAGGCCACTTTTGCATGCATGCAATTCTAATTTAATGTTGACTTTAGTCCTAAAGAGATAATCCTTTCTTTATCAAACTGATGACTTTACACTGAATGAGTGTCCCATTATGTTCTAAGTATCAAATGTCCTCGGCCAATTCCCTTTTATGCAGTACCCACTCGAACCTATGGGAACTAAGTAGGCTAGCAGGTGCTTTGGTGCTTAATTGGAAGAGGACATTACAGTCCTCCCCGATTGAAATTGCTTGTCCTCAAGCAACTACAAACTAGGATGTTGGAATACCTGCTCTCCCTCCCATGTGGCATCCTCCATAGGTAATTCTTTCCATTTTACCAAGTATTCTCGAATCACCTTGTTTCAGAGTTTCCTTTCTCGAACTCGTAGGATCTTCTCTGGAATCAGTAACAGCAACCATTCATCATCTAACGGAGGCAACTCGATGGATGGAGCAATGTGTTGTCCTACAGTTTTCTTGAGGTTGGATACATGAAATACATTGTGAAATTTTCTTTCCTCTGGCAGTTCTAGTTCATAAGCCATCTCTCCAACCTTCCTTACTACCTTCTAAGGACCATAGAAGTGAGGTTTTAGCTTTTCCGCCCCTTTTTTTCTTAAGTGAAGATTGCATGTAAGGTTGTATCCATAAATATACCAGAATTCCTACCTCAAAACTCCACTCAATCATGTGTCGGTCTACATATAGATTATGTTGATTCTGAGCTTCCTGTAGATTCTCTTTTAGGACCCTAAGAATATCTTGATTGTCCTATACCCAATCGTTTTCCTTTGGTGCTCTTTTGTCTCCAAAAGCTAAGCTTGCAAAGTTCAGTGCCTCATAGCCATATAATGCCTTGAAAGGTGTCATATTAATAGACATATGGCAGGTAGTATTGTAGCAGTACCCCCCTAGGTGTATCCATTTAATCCATGTCCTTTGTTGTCCTGCTACATAGTTTCTTAGATACCTTTCAACCCATTTGTTGACAATCTCTATCTTCCTGTCTCTCTAAGGATGATAACTTGTGCTCGTATCAAGTTCTTTCCCCACTAATATGAACAACTCCTGCTAGAAAGAACTGGTGAATTTACTGTCATGATCACTGACAATGGTTTTGGGTAGCCCATGGAGTTTGAAAACTTCTCTGAAAAATCAGTCGGCTACTTGTGATGTTGAATAGTCGGAAGAAGTAACAAAGAAGTGAACAAATTTGGTCAACCGATCTACTACCACATATAAGAAGTCTTGTCCCTGTACCTTGGGTAAACCTATAATGAAATACATCGAGATGCTTCCCAATTTCTGCTTCGGTATTGGTAATGGCTGAAGTAACCCTATCGAATGAGTGTGTTCGATTTTATTCTGTTGGAAGATACCGCATTCCCAAACATGTTGTATTACATCCTCCTTGAGGCCTTTCCATGAGAACCTCTCTATGATCTATTTGTAAGTTTTCAAGAAACCCTGATGCCCTCATAATGGTGAATCATGTGATGCCTGTATAATATTTCTCTTTAAAGCTGAATCTGGGACGAGGTATATTCTATTTTTGTAATAGATGATGTTGTCAATTACCCTGTACCTATCACCATGTATCTATCCATCTAATAATTCACAAGCAAATTTGTTTTTGAAATATTCTACCAAGAGAAGATACCTCCAATATGTAGATATACTCATGAGTGATAATGAGGCCGGTCATATGGATAAAGCTTCAGCTACAACATTGTTCTTTCCTTTAACATATCCTGTTTCGAAGTCATATGCTTGTACCTTGCTGACCCATATAACATGTCGCCTTATTGAATTCTAGGAAGAAATAAATTTACTGAACATATATGACCCTTATCATTCCAAAGAAAACTTCTAAACAATATCGAGGTAGAGTGTACTCTCAGCATCCCAAATTTGTTGATTGCAGGTGATTTAAACTTTACCTAGTCTGCAAATGAAACATGGGGGCAGAAAGCAAAACAAGATTTACTAAGCTCTTTTTTTGTCGATATGTTTGAGAAGGATAAAATGGTGGATGTTGAGCCTTTCCCTATTTTCCCAACCGAGCGAAATGGTAGATTGGGTGAAAATGGGATTGTAAAAGGGTTGGATAGATTCTTCCTTAGTAACTCATTGCTAGAAAATTTGGATAAATACAGGACTTTGGTTGATTCAAATAGGCTCTCGGATCATTATCCAATTATTTGTCATTTTGTGGAAAGGGGTGATAAGTTAAAAAGACCTTTTTAGTTCAACCACAGATGGTTGAAGGTGAAGGAGTTCAAGGATCTTGTGAAATGGGTCTGTACTAACCCCCTTGAATCCAATTTACTTTCTCCAATGGATATTTTAACTAAGAAACTAAAAGAGTTAAAAGTTGAAGTTATATGTTGGGATAAAAGAAGATTTGAATTGGATACAAAGGTCCTCTGCTTTATACAAGAACAAATAGGCTTCATTACCTAAAAGGATGGAAATGGGATTTCCGTGCAGTCAGAGTTGGACACTTTGTTGCGTCTTGAACAAGAGAAATTGGGCATTATGAGGATATCAAATAAAAAATCTTGTTTGAAAATCAAGATCACTTGGATGGATGCTGGTGATAAAAACACGAAGTTTTTCCAAAAATATGTTGAACATCTCAAAAACTTAAATACTATTTGGTCCTTGAAAAATGAAGATGGTCTGCAAATTTCAGATCAAGGGAATCTTTCTCAGTTGGTTCACTCTCACTTTGAGTCTCATTACAAGGAAGGTAGTAGCATTTCAGCAAGAGATCAAATTAAAGTGATAAAATAATTCCCCAGATTCATTTTTGAAGCTAAGCGCGACGAGATTTTCCTTCCTATTCTAATGCCAGATCTAAAAGAAGCCTTAAAGTCCTTAGCGCGTTCAAAAATCCCTGGCCCTGACGGTTGGACCATGGAATTTTTTATGGAATGCTTTGATTTGATGGGTCCATATTTGCTTAGTGTAGTGGAATTATATAGATTAAGGGGTGTGATCTCTAGAGCAATAACCTCCACCTTTTTAGCTATGATCCCCAAAAAATCTTCACCTGGGGGATTTTTGTCCCATCTCACTTGTTAATTTTGTTTATAAAATTATTTCAAAACCATTGCTAATAGACTAAAACCTATCTGTCCAAATGCATCACTGCTGAACAATTTGGTTTTTTGGAGAAAAGGCATATTTTGGAAGCCATTGGTGTGGACCAAGAAGCTTTCTACAACATAAAGAATAGAAATCTGGAAGCCTTTTCCCTACAGTTGGATTTAAACAAATCTTATGACAACGTTTAGTGGGGTTTTCTCAGGCTGATCTTAATACAAATTGGTCTTCCCTTCAAAGTTATGAAATGGATCATGGGGTGTGTTTCATCTGTGTCTTATGTTGTTCTTGTAAACGGTTGCCCCACGGACTTTTTTGAAGCCTCTAGAAGGCTTTGATGGGGATACCCCCTCTTTCCTTTACTCTTCATTTTAGTAATTGACGGGCTCAGTAGGTTGATTAGCAAAGCAAAATTTGAAGGTAGTATAAATGGTATAAATTTCAGCAACAACCTATCTATTTCTCGCCTTTTGTTTGTATATGATATCCTGATCTTCGTTCGAGATCTACCATTGAATGGTGTTTTTATCATGATCTTATTATGAACTTCTGTAAAGTCTCAGGTTTGTCCATAAACATACAAAACTATATTCTTTTATAGCACGACATAGGTTTGATTGAAAGGGTTGAGATTAGTGCCCTCTTCAAGGTGCATGTTCATTCCCTATTTGAAGGAACCAAATATCTTGGGTACTTTATCAAATCAAACAAATACAAAGTTGGAGATTGGCTTTCGTTATTGAAAAGATTTTAAAAAATAATAAAGCATTGGCATTCACATTGGTTATCCCTAAGAGGGCGGATGATCTTAACAAAATATGTTTTAGTAAACTTAGCAGTCTACTGGTTCTCTTTGAGAAAAATACTGAGATCAATTTTAAATGAAATTAAAAAATATATAATGAATTTTATTTGGTCAGGTAATCAAGAGAAGTCAAAATTTCACTTAGTTAAATGGGATGTTATTGCAAGCCCAGTTGAAAAAGGTGGATGGGGTTTGAAAAATATGTTTAAATTCTCCCTAGCTTTAAGGGTTAGGACGCTTTGGCTGGAAATTTCTGGTGGTAGTCTTTGGACTAGAGTTATCCAAGTTAAATATTTTAATAAGTTATTTGGCTCAATGGATTTGTTGTAGGAAGAAACCACAGAAAGGAGTATCTAATTTCTGGGCTGGTCTTTTGGATGCTTTTGGTGTTTACGGGCCCTAGCTTGCCTAGTTCACTAGAAATGGTAGAGCTATTCGTGTAGGGGAAGACCCTATTATTGGGGGGGCTTTAAATTTCGTGTTATCAACTGTATTATTATTCTTCCTTCACAATAAGGGCTTCTGTACAATTAATCATATCTCTAAGTCACCGACTAGTGATGTTTCTCCTCGTGGGTGGATAACTGCTTCACAAATGGGCCTCTGTGGTAAATTGGGGATTGAATGGTCATATTATATTATAGGCCTCCAGAACGGCTCAATTTTCTTGGATGAAGGCTCTGATTCTCTAAAATGGTATTTTAATAAATATTCTGGCGAGATTAGAACAAAATTAACTTATCAACTGTTAGCTGAAGATATTATTTGTATACATCAGTGGTGGAACTAGTTATGGTCTTGGAAAGCTCCATATAGAATTATCATCTTCTATTGGCTTGCGTTGGAAAACCGCCTGTTATCATGGGACAATTTCTTGAAGAGAGGTATGCTCGGTCCAAACCTTTGTGTCATGTGTGGTCTGGATAAAGAATCAATTTTTCATTTATTTGTCTCCTGCATATTCTCTACATTATTCTGGAAGAATGTGGTGCACATTTTAAAATGCTTTTTTTGTTGGTCGGGAATCCCTATCTAAATGCTTCCTCTCATAAAAATTCAAGGCTCCTTCTTGGCAGTCCTTGCCTTGTTTCATTTTGTGGGAATTATGGAAAGGCAGGAATAAAATGATATTTGAAAATGCTTCCCCAGATGTTATCTCCATATGTTTCAAAGGTCTGGCTGCTTTCTATGAATTTTGTACCATAGAATATATTGGTTGGATGACAAAAATAACTAGAGTTTTCGAGGCTCTTGTTCCCTCCAATGGTATGATGGTTTTTTTTTATGGGTCCTCACAACAAGACTCTGAGTTTTGTGGGGATGGTGCGATTCTATGTTGGATAAGGACAAGTTTAATAAGCTTTGGATGCGTTGCAACCTTGGTTCCAACACCAAGGGTGAGGTCCTCTCCCTTTAGATTCTTTTACAGTTTTCTTGTAGTCTTGGTTTGGACAACATCCAGTTTTTTGGTGGTTCACGGATTATCATCAACTCGGGCACAAAAGCTCATGGGATAAATATTCTTCTCATCTCGGCTTGGCTGAAGAATACCAGGTTTTCGATAAACTGTTTCCAAAACATCTCCTTCTTACATGTCTCTAGGGAGCATAATGTGCAGGCATAATTGTTGTCTAAGAAGGCTCTTATGGCGCTCGATGGCTTCTATTTCTTTGAGTTCTGGTCCAATGGTTCTCTTTCTTCAGAAGTAAGTGCTCTTACCATTTTATTCTAAGTTCCGGTATTTCTGTTTTGGTTTTGTTGACTATTTATGATGTTGTTATGAACCTTTATGAACCTTGGTCTTATCCCATGGACTTTAGGCTTTGGAGTTGGTTTTGGCTCTGTCATGGCTCTTTCTATTTGGGTTTTTTTCTTTGTACCCTAGACTATGGTTTTTGTCCTTTTCTGGTTTCGACATGTTTTTATGCGGACCTTTTTGGCCTTTGTACTACTTTTACATATACTTCATTTAATTATAGGTTTTTTTTGGAAAAAAAAAATCCTCTGTAATAAAAAAAAGTCTTCACTGTTAAAGATTATTCTTTTAATATTTGAAATTGTTGCAACTGCTCTAGCAGTCATGGTTCCAATCGCTTCTATGGAGAAATGGGTTGATTCACACTAAAAAAAAATATGAGCAAATTCACTCCTTAATAACATTTTATACAATTTTGAGCAAATCTTGTATTTAGCGTAATGTTCTTCAACTTGAATTTTTTTTTGCAAATAGATAGGTCTCTATGCTTCAACCTGTAATTTCATGTATTTGCTACCTTTATTATACTTTGAAATTTTCAACCTGTAATTTCAAGTATTTGCTATCTTCATTATACTTTTAAATTTTTCACTATATTTTAAGTAAAATAATTCAAAATTATAATAGTTTTTTTTATAAATTGTCGAATCTTTAAATTCATAATATTTTGTTATATATATAACAAATTATTCAATTATATAAAAACAAAAATAATAAACTTAATTTATTTTAAAATTTTACTGATAAACAAAAATAAATTATATATTTTACATTATAATTTATCAAAAACATATAATTTACTTTAAATTAAATATATATTTATCACAATCATATCAAAAAGCATAAATAACATTTTGACACCAAATGAAATAGCCAAGCTCTCACCATCATATACACATTTCATTTAGACATCAATACAAAAATCTACAACAAAATATTTTCCCCTTACCGTTATTTTTTCCTTACAGATTTCAAAAGGATTACCGTTCGAGTAATAATTAATTTTTGTTTATCATATATTCATTCACATAAATTAAGTTTATTATTATTTTATCATATTATCTTTCTGTATTTGTATTTATTAATATAAATAAAGTTTTTTTTTATCATATTATCTTTCTATATTTTTATTTATTAATAAAAAATTTATTTGTATTTATTAATATAAATAAAGTTTATAATTTTTTTTATCATATTATTTTTCTATATTTGTATTTATTAATAAAAAATTTAAGATAAATAAAGTTTATAATTTCATATTATATATATAATTTCAACTTTACTTAAAAATAATTTTGTGGTGAATTGTAAATGAGAGGTATCATCTAAGATTATAAAAGTTTATAATATAATTGTAAAAAAATTAAAATACCAAATATATTAATAATAGTATATATTATTTAACATCTTAAACCACACTAGGTATTATCGCATTACCTTAAAATTTTATAATATAAATGTAAAAAAATAAAAATACTAAATATATTATTAATAATATATATTATGCAACATCCTAAAGCTATGTAGATATTATTACATTATCTTAAGTAAGTTAAGCAATATATTAATTATAGCCTTATTTTGACAAATATGCCTAGAAAAAATATAGCTAAAAGCTTTTAAATAAAAATAAGCTAATCTTTCTCTAGGACTATGACATAGCCACCTTAAATTAAAAAAGTAAGAGAATGCTATTATATAACTATGCAATTGGTGAATACCAATGAAATATATGGTGATCTTAGGCCATTTGAATGGATCATGGCATTATAATATGACCATAATCAATAACTCTATTTGATATCAACACTGAAATATATGGCAATCTTAGGCCATTTGAATGGATCATGGCATTATAATATGACCATAATTAATAACTTTAGATATATCAAATCATTTACTAATTTGATTAGGGATAATCCTATGGAACGATTACAGGACAACTGAAATGCTCTAAGTTGAGGGAGAGCTACCATGAGTGTACCATGCACCTAAGAGGGAGAGTGGTTACCATCTGGGAGGAAGGAGATTAGAGGCGAATGAGGAGGTGGAAGAACCAATTTTTGGGTGAGAAGGAGATTGCTCCAAGCACTGTTTGGGAGGAGGACAAAATGTGGGTAAACTCAGGGAAATGAGCCATCTCCATATATCATCCGAAATAAGAGATGATCATTAAGACAACCAGTAGATTAGAAACTAGACAAATAAACCCAAGACGTGAATATCCTTCTCAACGACCTCAAAGAAACTATTGATTATATGTTCAGAATGCCAAATGGGGAGGAGTTCATTCTACTTTCCTATGGGATGGTGGTTGAGATTGGAAAGGGATGACGCCAATTAAGGGTACTAGAAGTAAAAATGAATAAGGATATTAATCCATGAACACGACTCTCATTACATATATGTGCTTTTCCTTCCAATGACACATTAATCCTTTTTAGAAATGTGTGATAATCTCTTTTGGGGAAGAGTCTCCTTAGCTCTACCTTGAGTATAGAATGTAAATATTTTCCAATGATAAACATTGTTACTGAGTCCTTAGTCATTGTTTGGATTCCCCATATATAAACCACTTTGTATTGATACCTTTTGGTGGGATAAGTCAATATGCGGCTTCATGGTTAACTGTTGTCGTGGTTGGTTAAAGCCCAACACATATAAATTACTTAACTTTGTAAAGAACCAATTTCCCTGGAGAGCCAAACTTATCATTTTGCTTAAGATTTTATTTATTTATCTGAGTGATGTGTATTTTGTAAGAAGGGCATACTTTTTGTTTAGTTTCCATGCTTTTAAAATAAAATATGACCTTTGTACGGATCAAGATCCTCCCTAGATTTGTATATGGTGTAAATTGAGGATAGACAACCAGTGTAAATTTATAAGTATGTACCTTTTTATATTAAAATAATTTCTTATGTCCGTGGGGGCGATCCCTTCATGCATTTCTACTTATATAATTAAAAAACAACAACCTATTTAGTAGTGTTAACATATTGTGAAATAATGATTTTTTTCTCTAAAGACAAGGTGCATGGCCTTTAGAGGCTATTATGTCTATATATATAAGTAGGTGTTGGTATGATTAGTAAGAATAAGCGACGCTCTTTGATACAATATTTTGTTGTACAGTCTTCACAATTCTCTTTAGTGAATGAAGGATGTACTCTAAATACCTTTTTGTGTCACTAATAAATAGAGTGGGCATATTACGAATAGCTTAGGTGAGGAAAGGGTAAAGACTTAATAACTTCGAGTTAAATTATATTAGACCGCAATTACATATGCGAGTTGTATATTCTTGATGTATAAATAAAGACTTATATCCTACTCATCGACCTCAAAGAAATAATTGATTATCTGTTCAAGTGAATTCCAAGTGGGGGGAAGTTCACTCTACTTTCCTTTAGGATGGTGGTTGACACTGGACTCGGAGGACACCAATAAAGGGTACTAGCAGTAAAAATAAACAAGGAGATTAATCCATGAATGATGACTCTCATTATAGGTATGTGCTCTTCCTTTCAATGAAACATTGATCATTTTTACAAATGTGTTATAGTCTCTTTTGGGGAAGATTAGTTATCCTTATCTCTAACTTGAGTATACAATGTGAATCTTTTCCAATGATAAACGTTGTTGTTCAGGAATAAACACCCTTATAACCGAGGGTCTGGGGTTACCAACTTACTCTTAAAACTTGCAGACAATCAGCTTTAAAGTATAGAAATGAAATAGGAAGATATGATGAACTCACCCGATTAATGACGGTTGATCCAAGCTTTGTCTTCTCCCGCTCTGCTACTCTCCAAAGCTTTCAGGGATGCACCTCCTTCACCTGCAAAGAGCAAATCCTCCAAGTACAATCTTATACATGTATATATTACAAGTTAGATAAACAATATATAGAGTGATTAATCATAAATATTCATCAAACCATGATACATGAAAGAGACTCAACACAAAGTTGGAAGAAGGATTCTCTTTATTAACAATAGTGAATGAGATAAGTGTACAACCCAACGCCTGAAACAAGGACTCCTCTGCAACCAAAGAATTCTGAGTTCTGCTGCTCCAAATACTTCTGAAGATATACCACCAACATAACTTTCCTCTCCAAGTATGATTGATTAATGCCCTCCCCAAGGCCTCTATTTATACTTAGGGAAATAGAGCAGTTTCGAAGGTTGAGGAGGTTGAGACAGTTAAGATAGTTAATGATTAGGGCTTAACAAATATCCACTAATCGTGTTATATTATTTTAAATGTCGAATGGAGGCGTACACGAGTATTGATACTGGCAACCCACGTATGACACACGAGTTGCTATAAGGGAAACCCACGTACAGATCTGTACGTGGGTTGCAATGACAATACTCACGTACAGTACGCGATATGCTGTGGAGATAGTCCCGTACGTATGCGAGTTGCTGTGGAAAGAGTCGCATACATCAATCAACATATAAAAAGGTAAAATGGCAAGTTGGGTGGATAGTGAATGCATCTCATGTCATGCCCATCTATAGTGTTTAGGCAACCTTCAATCCATAAGTGTCCTTTTGTGTGCCAACATATGAAGTGTCGACACTCAGATGGAGAAGTGCCATTTGGGTTGATAACAGATGCCCCCTAATGTGTGAGGTCAGAGGGAAGCGATGGCCGAAATACATTATAATCTCTATCTTTGGAGAACTCATAAATCCAATGGAGTAGAGGTAGTACCTGAAACAAATACATAATAATGTCATATACAAAATCATATCTGAGGATGCTATGTTCAATATACTAGAACAATAGCTTCTTTGCAATGTTTGAGTAAATCATATAGTACGGGTACAAGACCACGTATATTACAAAGGTGGATCAAAGCCGCAGTATACAATAATGATGAGTCTTCAAAGATCTGGAAGCTGTGTATATAGGTAGAACATAATCTTGCGTAGCTTAGTCCATAAATAGGGAACTAAGGTCTTCATAAAAAATCCCAAAGAACCAGTACAATCTAAGCCATGTGAATAGATGTAGGTTGAATTCGAATATGGAGTGGATTCAACAGATTGTCAATCAATAGGTGATAATCAACAACTGAAGCAAAGGAATTCACCAATGATGCAAGTGAATCTTGAGGTACGATCGTCAAAACTCTAGGTCTTCGTCGTCAGAAAGTATTGATGTGGAACCATACTGTGATAAGGAAGGCAATATATCCTCCAACGGATCACAAGAGTGACTAGGAACTAGGTAAAGGAAGGGAGACACAAGTGATAACAGATACAAAAATGATTGGATCAGGATATAGATCAGACATTGAGTTAAGTCCTTGAACAGTGAGCATGACATAGAGATGACCCAAGGAAGCTTTTGACTTTATAGATAGAACAACTAGACTTATCTGTCATGTAGGAGGCATGATCAGATTCCCCAGGTAGAACTGACAAGAGGAGGAGTAATAAACTTGAAGTAATAGTTGAACTAAAAGTGAACACTGAGACATGGGTATCGAAAAAGACAGAGAGTGCTATGTTCAAGGATGACATGCTGCCACTAACTGAAAACCAAGAGAAAACTTCTTCCTTGCCTTCCCTGTTAAATTTTAACGAGTCCAGGAAAGTCAACTCGAATCTCTCTTCATTTTTTAACAAGATTGAAGAGAAGAGGAAATAATGCTTGATAGTGTCACTGATTCGTGGATTTAATGAGCCCGAACTAGTACATGCTCAACTGGTGTTTTCACATTTAGATAGTCTGAAAACTCCAAAGAAGACTCTAGGGGGGTCCTTTTTTGTCCAATTTATTCTCCCAAGGCCGAAAACGTATAAAACATACCACAGAAGAACTCTCTTAACTTTCGTAGAAGAAAAGGTGAACCTTTTTCGTACTTAGTAAGGGAGGTCAGAAAAAGGTTAAATTACCACCTACCCAACGCTCCTTCGAGAGCAGCATATAGCTTGAGTTTTACGAGTGTGAAGGAAACCAAGATCACTCGAAAAGATCCATTTGAGTATGAGGAATGGGGCTTACAACAATAAACTCGATGATTTATTCTTTAGTGTTTAACAAGCATGACAAAGACATAAAGTACACTCGGAATCTTTTCATGTTTAGGTCCAAAGCACAAAATAGAGAAAACTAAGCTCATACCGGGAGTTCCTTTTCCGTAAATTTAGTCCCTCGGGTCCGAAAAAGTGATAAACCTATGCATGAGAATACTCTTCTCAATTCCGTAGAGAAGAGAGTGATCCTTTCTCATGTTATTCTGCATGGTCCGAGAAAGAGATAACCTACCACCAATACGGATGCCCATTCACATATTCTTAATGAGATTGAATGGACAAGTTAACTCGGCAGTCAAGTCTGTTTTAAGGAGTCAGACCTGGGCCTAAATAAACTCCATAAGTGTGGGGAGTCCTATAAAGGGATATCTTGTAAAAAGAGACCAAAATGAGGCTCAATTTGGCGTGAAAATTAGCTAAAAGGATTCCCCTATACCTAAGACAGTTGCAACATGAGTATTGAAAAACAACATAGGTTCTGAATGAGGATACTCATGAGAGGAAGGCCCTATCCATGGAAGAACGATGGTAAAGACAAGGGTCTAATGGTTTAGAATACCATAGTCTGTGGTTAAAATGTTGATTTCTAAGTTTAATATGGATTAAGTATAGATGCAAAATGCATATGAAATGACAAAAAATCACCCTATATGAGCAAAAAACACTTTAGAACGATGAAAAACCTGTTACAGGGCAAAAAGGGATGGTATTAGTTTGATAAAATGTGAACTATAGGGAAAAAACCCACATAAGAAGTATAATTTCTATAAATAGTTCAAAAACTTAAATAAAACTCACCATTTTGAATTTTAGCCATAAAAAGCAATTTTTCACCTCTATCTTCATTCGATCGGTGTGGACAATTCGGTGGACAAAATCCAATTCTGCAGGTGTCAGGTAAGGCTACACCCCAAGCTCTTCAATTTGATCCTAGCAAATTTTAAATTTAAGCCCCAATTTTATATTTTTGAGCACCTTTAAGCAAGGCACACAGTGTACATGATTTCGCTATATTGAAACTCGCGTACATGCGTTCTGTACATGGGTTTCCCTGAAGGCCAGTCACGTACAGTATGCAACATGTCTAACTAGATAGTCGCGTATGTTACGTGAAGGGGAAAAGAAGTATTTTGGGTCAAATTTTTTAATTTTTACAGGAAACTAAAGGTTCACAATGGTTGTTTTGCTAGGTTTGAAGATGGTGCTTGAGTGGAGGGAGCGTGAGCATGAAGATATGGATCAAGAAGCACTCCAGGATGCCCCCATAGTGAATGTTTTACGTTCAAGTGGGTTGTTGAAGTTCTTTTGCACATCACCTATGCGGGCCAATGTTCGTTTGTTAGAGTTCATGATAAACTACTGGGACCATGGTTTAGGCATGTTTGACCTTCAAGGTGAATCCTTGGAGATTACGTCCTAGGATATTTACTTCATCGCCGGTCTATCACGACGGGGAGCTCCAGTCAACTTGGAGGGCACCGGCAGAGGCAGTGATCCTCTAAGTGTCCAAAACTACATAGATATATATTGCGCACCAGGTACCCAAAAGAGAGGGAGTTGCATCCCTATTGCACATATACGTGATCTTCCTTTATAGGTACTGACCAGTACCATAGTGAGGGTTGCGATATCATCTTCTCTTCATCTCGCTACATGAAACCAAATGAGGTTGGCAGTGGATTGCATGCAGGGGGCTTTATATGATTGGTGTTCAGGAGTTGTCCCAATTTTGAGAAAGCAACTCTCTGACTGCAAGAGAGGAAGGAGGAAGAACTTTGGGTATTCTAGCATACTAGTTGCCTTCTTTGAGAGAGAGTGCCTAGATTGAGCCCTACAAATACCCCTATCGGTTCGATCTCCTCGTCATCCTAGGCTGAGCAGGTGGGGAGATATCTTCCTCTGCTAGGGAGGAGGTGGCTCAGTGCAGAGTGTATACGATGATGACTTCTACTTTTGGTGGGAGTAGCAGTTACCAACACTGGAGCAGTTTCCATATGCTGGGATGGATTTCTATGGTGACCCAGACCTTGTCCTCCCTCCAGGAGGACCATGGGGAGAGCTAGGTAATTTTTATTTTTAAAGTTCTTAAAATTTTTATGAATTTTAAAATATAGATATATATACATATGTATAAGAGTTCTAATCCTATCAACATGTCAAAAAGTAGATATTGGACCGGTCCGCCCTGAAGGGAATCCATGCATGTATGTGCATCCTATCTTAGGCGAAGACCATGGGATTATTAGGGTTCTGGAGGGGAAGCTGGCCAGGCTTACCCAGAGAGTACCGACCTTGCGGATAGAGCACATCCCAACCGTCATGTAGGAGTTTGTGTTTGGAGTTCCACCTGTCTGGATACGCCTTTTGAGGAGGGTAGCCAGAGAAGTTTTGGTATACATAGATGTTGTTGAGGCTGCCAAAGCCGAGGAGGCTAAAGAACCCAGAGTACAGGGAAACTGGGGGGACCAGGGTGGTCCAGTTTATATCTAGGGCATTTGATGGACTGTGATCCATTATTTGTATATTTTTTGTATAATATACAGTTATGACTGGATCTAAGGATCAGAGACTCGACCTATCTATAGACATATATTCATATATATATATATATTGTGTCAGTTTATTTACAAATGTTTTTTATGTGTATGCTGTATATTTTTATGAAATATGTGTTAGATGCCAATCCAAAATTTAATTAGTGTATGCATCAGTTAATGAATTCCGATTTCTTGGAATGTGATTGAATGTAATGAACTCAAAATTTCTTTCCAATAACCTAACTTGCATGAACTGACGCAATAGAATAGGGTTCCGCACCTGATAAGCTCAATTGAGCTAGGAAACCACCAGTTGAGAGTCCAGTCGAACTTCCTGCTAGGTGACACCACGTGACAAAGCATCCCATAGAAGCTCAATTACAGCCCTATACTTAGCAACATTATTAGAAGCAGGACCTAAGCAAGCGCCACCTGAGGTAACTAACTGTCATGAGGGAGAATAAATGACCCATGCCGCTGAAGCAAGATTACAAGTGTGGCGACTGTCACCGTCAGCGAAACCTACATACCTCTCAGAAGACATCTGAAACAACTAGAAGATGGTATAAAAAACACAAACCGACAAACTAGTGTACATAAAAATACATACAAGAAAATACAAGAAAAAGCGATAAGCCTAAGCATAGTACTTCTTCAGGTAGAGCCTATTTCTAAGCTCAGGCAGCTTATTCCCATCAAAATCAATTAACTCATATGTACCCTTCTTTAATACTTTCGACACGACATAAGGTCCTAACCACATGGCCTTGAACTTTCCTGTCCCTATGGGTTCTTTATCTTGGTCCCAAAGCAAAACAAGTTCCCCCTTACAGAAAATCTGAGGTTTAACCGACTTATCATATTGGCTTTTGACCCTATTCTTGTGAGCTTGATTAGCTATCAGCACATCTCTATGTTTTTCATCAAGGTGTTCTAAGTGTACTAGACGTTCTTCAAGCTCTGCCGTATCGAGTAACACATGAATAGCTATTTTCAAAGATGGGATTTCACATTCAATCGGAGTAACGGCTTCCACTCCTTGAACGAGTTGGAAGGGGGAGAAACCCGTAGTAGTTTTTACATTAGTTCGTAGGGTATAGCATGATGTGCCAGTTAGAACGGGCTGCATCAATTGTACGTTTGATGATAGTCTTCAAAGTCTTGTTAACAGCCTCAACCTGACCATTTGCTTGAGGATAGTATGAAGATGAATGTTCTTGTCTAAATCCAAGCATAGTGGTCAGTTCCATCATCATGCTATTTTGAAACTGACTGCCATGGTCAGTGACAATCACCTTGGGTATACCAAACCGTGCTATAATCTGATTGAACATGAAGAAATTTGTTGTTTCCCCATCGGCTTTAAAGGTGGGCATTGCCTCTACCCATTTCAAAAAATATTCCACAGATACAATGATATATTTGTGGCCCCTGGCCGAGACTGGGTTGCACATCACATAATAAATCCCCCACTTCATGAAGGGGCCCACCGTGACAACGGGAAACAACGAAGCAGGATGTGACCGCATTTTTCTGGTGTAAAGCTGACAGGGATGACAGTGCTTCACCACTTCCACACAATCTTTGAAGATTGTGGGCTAGAAATAACTGACACATAGTATCTTCCGGGTCGTTGCTAACCCGGATAAATGACCCCCACACGCTCCACTATGGGAATCATTCAGGACAATCTCTACTTCCTCATGGGTAATACATCGACGCAAAATGGAATCTACCCCTCTTTGATATAAAGTATCTCCTATGATGAGGTAGTTCTTAGCATGAAGGCATAATTTACGTCATTCCTCCCGCGAAGAAGCCGCATGATACTTCAAATTCTGGAGATATATAAGTATATCTCCATACCAGGGATCAGAGGTGGATATCAAGAAGATATGCTCGTCTAGGAATGAGTCTTCTTCAGTGGCTACATCTTCTTCCGTTGGAAATTCTGCTATAAACTCAGCAAAAACTAAGGACTTTTTAGAATTAGTGGACTGTAAATCCAAGTCAAACTCTTGGAGAATGACTATCCATTTGTTGAATTTGCCCCCAACAATCCATCGGGACAAAACATACTGAAATGGATTCACATCCACCACTACTGTTGTAGTCCTCAATAAAATGTAGTGACGTAACCTCTGGACAGCATAGACAGTTGCTAAGGCCAATTTCTCGACATGGGAGTACCTGAGTTCAGGCCCGGATAAAGCACGGCTAAGATAATAAACAACATGCTCCTGGAGCTTATCGTCTTCCTGGACCAGGACTACCCCAATGGTCGACTCGGACACTGCCAGATACAATATAAAATCCCTAGAGTAATCTGGCGGACGCAGTAAAGATGCCGACAACAAAGCTTTTTTCAATGCCTCGAAAGCGAGTTGTGTAGTTTCATCCTATACAAATGGGGTGTCCTGTTTTAACAGGCGCATGAAACCCTTGGTAATCTTGGCATAGTTAACAATGAAACGTCGAAGAAAATTAGACTTTCCCTGCAGACTTTAAAGTTGCCTGATAGAACAAGGAGGAGGCAGATTTACAATGGCCTCTACTTTTAATGGATCCACCTGGATGCCTCTATTAGAGACAATGAATCTGAGCAATCTCCCTGAATCGACACAGAACATGCACTTGTGGGGATTCAAGCATATCTTATAGTATCTGCATTGCTCAAATATCAACCGTAAGTGATCTAGATGGTCAATCCTCTTACAAGAATGTGCAGGCAGATCATCAAGGTAAGGTTCGACAATGGCTTTGATATCATGGAAGGCAAAGTTCATTTCCCATTGAAAGGTTTCCCCAGCATTTTTCAATCCGAAGGGAATTTTTTTGTATGTGAAGGTACCCCAAAGAAAAATGAATGCAGTTTTATGTTGGTCTTCCAATTTTATTTGAATTTGATTGTAACTGGAGAAACCATCCATAAACAAGAACATTTCACTTCCCGCGCAAGCATCTATAATCTGGTCTATAAATGGCGTGGAATAGTTGTCCTTAGGACAAGCTTTATTCAAATCTCTGAAGCCAGTACAGACGTGTATGGTCCCTTTCTTCTTATCAACAGGAACAGGGTTGGATACACATTCCGTCAGAGCTATGGGATAAATAAAACCGGCCTTCAACAGTTTTTCAACTTCAGCCTTCACAGCCGCCGCTTTACGCGGGTTAACAGGTCTTAAATTTTTTTGAACAGGTTTAGCGTCATGGTATGTTCGGATCTCATGTTCAACTATTGATGGATCAATGCCTGGAATCTCCTCATGTGACCAGGAAAAGATGTCGCGGAATTCCTTGAACAAGGCCGTATAGATTGCAATCTCCTCAGGAGAGCAGTTTGCACCTATATGTATATTTTCCATGACATTTGGATTCACAGAGATGTTTATAGGGATGGTAGTGTAAATATTTGTCATATTCCCCTCACCAAACATTCCTTCCCTGGGTAAGGGATTGATGGGTGTATCAACATCATCTGACAGTCTCATGATTTTCTATCCTGCTTAGCTCTTGAAGAAAATAGGATCGATGGTGAAGATCTTCACAGATCTTACCATCTCCACACATGGCTTCCAAAATGGCTTCATGAGAAGGTAAAACCATATCTAAACAGTCCGTAGAGTGCAAATATTTTTTCACCCAAGTGAGAAAATAGACTTCTTCCAGGTCCCCTGAGACTGTGAGAGGGTCTGGAATGGGATCAACAGTGGTTTGAGTGATAGCTTGGTAAGCCACTTCCACTATCGATAAGGGCACTTTCGGTTCATGGGGGGAAGGAAGAACCCAAGGATTAGTCCTATCAATAACCGTGGCTGTGGACTTCCCCACACTAGTAGAACCAATATAGTTAATAGGGCTGAAAGATCAAATGTGCCCATCAGTGATGCGTACATTCCATCCCCCAAGCTCTGTGCAGCGGGTTTGACCTGATCAACCAATGGCACAGTGGACTCATTAGACTCCATGTAGCCTTTTCGAGTAAAATCGAGTTGGTCAACAGTAACCAACTTTCCTTCATGTGGAAAAACTACCACCTGATAGACGGCCGACGCAATAGAGGACATGGCATAAGTCCAGCTTCTTCCCAAAAGCAAATTATAGTCCAAAGGTGCATCAATCACTTCCACCTCAACAGAAACTTCTTTCCCTACCAGCTTAATTTCAAAATCCAGTAGGATACCATGTGGATGGAATGACCTTCCGTCGAAAGCAGTAAGCAGAGTATTTGACGGGACTAGCTCTGGGGATCCGAGAGCTTTCCAACATGACAAGGACATAACACATGTAGAAGCACCCTCATCAACAATTGCCCTTCCAATGGTCTTTCCACCATGGATGACATCTATTGATAAGGCTACATGGTAAGGTAGGTGAATTTTAACATCAGAAAAGTGAAATTTATCCATGAGACTTGACAAGTCCATGCTACCAAAGGCTACTAAGAGGGCATCCCGTTGGGTGAGACAGCTCTGTAACACCTCTAAAGCTGACATTGCGCAAGGGGTTTGGGATAAGTCTTCAACCACGGAGTAGTTTGAAGCATCCCTAGCATTAGGGTTATGCAAGATCTTCTTAAAGACACCTTTCGGTATCTTAGGCATAGTTTCAGCAGGCTTCTCGATTGTGAGAGGTTTAGAAGTTTCACCTATAGACTTACCCTTATCAGAAGTCTCTTTTTCATAATTTTTATTCCTAGTCTGTAGCAAAGTCGAAGATCGAACCATGTTGATATAGTTGGGGTCAGGGGCACCTGGAGTGCCCCCTGCTACATTAGAAGCTGAAGCAGAGTTTTGCCCTTGGGGAAAAGGATCCTTTAGGACAGCCGATTATTGAGCTTTTAGCAGCTTCTGGGCTTGTTCCATAAGGGGACAAAGGTGAGTGAGGTGATTCTCATGGCACAACTTACATGGGAACTTCACCTTTTTCTTTTGTTTCTTGCCCCCATCAGCATTGTTCGCGGGTTTCTACTTGTTTTGAAAGACTCTACAGTGGGAGAGTTTACGAACCCAACCACACCATCGGCATGGGGTCCAGGATTAGGTTTCTCTACATCGTGGGTAGGCCTCGGTGCCTTAGGGATAATCTCATACAAGATCCCATATTGTGAATAAATCAAATCCAATTGCTAGGCCCTGAGAATGGCTTCTTCTTCGTTTGTCACTCTTGAAGTGGATACGTCCTTAGATATGTAAGGCAACAGGGATTTAAGGAACCACTCTAGTAAGAACTCAGGAGGAATAGTGGATTTTATAAGGCTCTTTTGCCTCCTCCATTATTGGATATGATTCGAGATGTGGGTACCCTTGTTCTACCTAAAGGTAGATAACATGTCCGTTCTGAAATCGTATCGGACCAGAAGCTGAAAGAGGCTAAGGAATGCACTAGCCAAGTCCCAAAAACTACTGAACGCAGCAGAAGGAAACTCAATGTACCATTTTGTTGTAGTATTCATTAAGTTTCTTTGGAACAGACTCAACCTAACTGAATTTTCATTCAGCGAATTAGAAGAACACCATAAATGAAAAGTGGTGGCATGAGCCCCAAGATATTCACCAACTTTTCCCTCAAATTTAGGGATGTTCAATGGCAATTTGGTGGGGACAAGTGGCCACGAGGGGTCATGCCTCACTGGGTCGTTCATCAATTTTGGCAAATCTGGAAAGTTTAATGTTTCCAGGAAAGGAAGCTTGGGTCGCACCGGAGCACTAAAAGTGACAATCTGTGGATTAGAGGGACTTTCCCCCAAATGCCCATATGTATAGGTGGGGTTGCCCCCTACGATCGGTTGCGAAGTGGATGGATTACTTTGAAACAGATTCCATCCGTAAGCCACAGGATTGTGGGTAGGAGGTGCAATATAAGAGGTTCGGGTTGTCCCAGTCAATACTGGGGTTTAAAAAAAGGGAGCAGGTATCCCTCCGCTGAACAACGAAAAGGGAGAGCTCGTGAACAGGGCCGAGACCAGAGTTTGGAAACCTTGTCCGTAAGAGGTAGTGTTTCCAAACTTCATTCCTACATCATAAGGTGATGGGACTACATATGGAGTGGATGGGAGAATATGCCCCCCATTTCAAGGAAATCCTTGGACGAAATCCGAGGATCCTATCGGACCACTCTAGGCATTGTGTGCAAAGGAGGAAGGAATAGTAGGTATACTAGGGATCCCAGTAACCATGTCACCAGGAGCATCAGCTAGGATTGTGGGAACCGTTGGTTGGACCACCCAGCTCGCTGGAGTCAATGGTGTAGTAGGTATGCTAGATCTAGGGGCACTTACTGGGGGAGGTAGTACCCCTTCAACCGGAAAGGCTGAGGTGAAAGAAAAAGAAATTTCTCCCATAGTAGACATTATCCTTCCCACAGGGACACCTAAAATAGGTGAATCAAAAGGCCTAACCTGGACGATCACAGGATCGTTTAAGTCAGTCAAAGGTCTATTAAAATTCCTTGCAAACTTGTCAGCCTGCAAGTCTTCTATCTCAACTGTATTAAAATCAAAACAGTTGGCTCTAAGTGTTAGTTCACCTGGTACTTCACTTACTCCTACCGGTTCAAATGAACCATCCATGTCCAATCTCCGCCTTTGAGGTGGAGGTGGAGGTTCCAATGTGATGAGAGGAGGAAGGTTTTGCAACCTTCGTGACCTTCTAATAGGTTGGTCCTCCACGATTGTAAATTTGATGATTCAAACCCTAAGGTCGACTAAACACAGACAAACCACAGAGCAATCACTACGAAAATTCCTAAAGTCTCAAAAGTCAACAAGGGTAAAAGATATGCTTTCCCGAAGAAAGCTGAAAAATAGTTACTTGGCATCCTTGAAGAGGTTCTTAGGCACAAGCGGAGGAATCACCCACTGCCCTCCTACACTTTCAACAAGGGTTACCTTCCAAGCCGGTCCAAGGTGAACCAGAAATAGCCTTCTGGTTTACAAAGGTATGAACCCTAGATGTTAAGAGACTAAAGGTTTCCTTCGCTATACCAATAGTCTGGGGGGACAGTTGCAAGCCTGACTCGTACGCATGGGCAGGGTAGCTGAGCCGAAAACTCTGTCTAGGACAGAATCCCCAAATGCGTAAAAGTCCTGATTTATGTTTCGACAAGGAATCGGAGAATTAGCTCCTCACTGTCCAATGCCTCCACGCGGCCTCGTGCTTGATTCCCATTTGAGAGGATCTTCCCAGAAACTATCAATAAAGATAAGGATTTACCTATCGAATGATCCACTATGTCTGAATTTTAAAACTTATGGGAAGTTTACACTTCCTATCCCACAAGTCTAGCCTAAGCTAGTAGGTGAATGGCCCTAAAAAATAAAAAGTTACTAATAAATTTTAATTATTGCATTCATTTTGAGGGCTATTTCCTACTCAAAAGGAAGTGGAGTGAAGGATTGTGATGTTTTTTGACTCGATAAGAAATATAAAAGCAAAGGTGTATGTTTTCAAAGCAAATTATCCCTACTAAAACAAACTTCTTTTTTCTTTTTGTAAATATAAATTGATGAAAAAGCAACGATAAAGAGAACACTAAGACTATATTTTTGTAGTTTTTTGAGATTATATTTTAAAAAACTGAAAGCAAAACTACTCTATGAAAAATCAAATGCAAAATCTTTTAAGATGTTTTTTTTTTCACTTTTTTAAAATGCTCAAAGACTACTATGCACCTAAATGCACAAAAAAATTGAGTATGCTTGAATTAAACAAACTGTATAAAGTAAGCAAAGTGAAGTAAATAGATTAAAAATACCAAGAATCAACCACCTAAGGAAGACTGGGAACCCTAGCTTGGGTGGATACAATGAAAGGAAATCACTGAAAACACACAAAGGCAAGTGGCACACCAATCACTATCTGAAAATAGACTGGGATAAACAGCGTCTGGAACCCTGATCACTAATTCAGACAACCAACACTTAAAACTATAACCCAAACAAGCAAATCCACTTCAAGTTGCAAACAGAAAGACAATCCAAACAAAAGAACTCAAGCGCTTTACAAGAAAGCACAAGGTGTGGCCAACAAGGTCATCAAACTCACAATACAGTGCTTATAAGGAAGACCAACCAGCAAACAGAGCTTATAGAGGGACAGGGACAACCAAACCCTAACCCAAAAATTCCAATGCTAAGGCTTGTACGTGACTATGTATAAGGGAAACCCGTGTACTGTACGTGACTGTGTATAAGGGAAACCCATGTACTATACGTGACTGTCCTAGAGAGAAACCCGCGTATGCAGGCCTCTGTACGCGACTGTATGCAAGAGCAACCCGCGTACAGGTACAAAATTTTCTAATAAAAAGAAAATTTTTCAAGGTCTTCAAACACTATCCTAAGCATGAACCAAGACAGGATACCACACACAGACTCGAGGCAAAGACTATGCAACGGTAAACAAAAATAACCCACAGCAATCTGGGCTCCCCAGTGGAGTCGCCAGTTCTGCTGTTCAGGAATAAACACCCTTATAACCGAGGGTCTGGGGTTACCAACTTACTCTTAAAACTTGCAGACAATCAGCTTTAAAGTACAGAAAGGAAATAGGAAGATATGATGAACTCACCCGACTAACGACGGTTGATCCAAGCTTTGTCTTCTCCCACTCTGCTACTCTCCAAAGCTTTCAGGGATGCACCTCCTTCACCTGCAAAGATCAAATCCTCCAAGTACAATCTTATACATGTATATATGACAAGTTAGATAAACAATATGTAGAGTGTTTAATCATAAATATTCATCAAACCATGATACATGAAAGAGTCTCAACACAAAGTTGGAAGAAGGATTCTCTTTATTAACAATAGTGAATGAGATAAGTGTACAACCCAACGCCTGAAACAAGGACTCCTCTGCAACCAAAGGATTCTGAGATCTGCTGCTCCAAAGACTTCTGAAGATATACCACCAACATAACTTTGCTTTCCAAGTATGATTGATTAATGCCCTCCCCAAGGCCTCTATTTATACTTAGGGAAATATAGCAGTTTCGAAGGTTGAGGAGGTTGAGACAGTTAAGATAGTTAATTATTAGGGCTTAACAAATCTCCACTAATCGTGTTATATTATTTTTAATGTCGAATGGAGGCATACGCGAGTATTGATACTGGCAACCCGTGTATGACACGTGATTTGCTATAAGGGAAACCCACATACAGATCTGTACGTGGGTTGCAATGACAATACTCGCGTACAGTACGCGATATGTTGTGGAGATAGTCGTGTACGTACACGAGTTGCTATGGAAAGAGTCGCGTACATCAATCAACATATAGAAAGGTAAAATGGCAAGCTGGGTGGATAGTGAATGGATCTCATGTCATGCCCATCTATAGTGTTTAGGAAACCTTCAATCCATAAGTGTCCTTTTGTGTGCCAACATATGAAGTGTCGGCACTTGGAGGGAGAAGTGCCATTTGGGTTGATAACAAACATTGCTACGGAGTCCTTAGTCATTGTTTGGATTCCCCATATATATACCGATTTGTAATGATACCTTTGGTGGGAGAAGTCAATATGTGGCTTTGTGGTTAACCGTTATTGTCGTTGGTTAAACCCCAACACATATAAATTTTCCTAGAGAGACAAACCTATCCTTTTGCTTAATATTTTATTTATTTTTCTTAGTGATGTGTATTGTGTAAGTAGGGCATACATTTTGTTTAGTTTCCATGCTTTAAAATAAAATATGACCTTTGTACAGATCGAGATCCTCCCAAGATTTGTATCTGGTGTAAATTGAGGATAGGAAACCCGTGTACATTTATAAGTATGTACCTTTTTATATTAAAAGAATTTCTTCTATCTATGGAGGTGATCCCTTCATGCATTTATCATCATATAATTAAAAGATAACAACCTATTTA
>LPNX010163364.1:0-16356 GCA_001517045.1 Pseudotsuga menziesii | reverse complement strand
GCATATTCAATTTAAACATGTATACAAAGCAATTACATCCATGGATTCAAATATTCATAATAACACATGAAATTGGATGAGAAATGGATATTTCTATTATGGAAAACAGAGATACAAAATGACAACCTTTGTCGAAACCTTGTAGGAACTGTGAAACTGAGTCCCTCCACTTGGACCTCCACCACTTCAATCCCCCTTAAAATGGAAAGCTCACAAAGACAATGGAAAGCTTGGGAAATACAACTAATGGCTTTCTAAAAGGACAAAGGGATGCAAACTCAAGCATATAAGAATAGGACAAAATTTCACTATAATCTCTTTACTCTCTAAATTTCTCCTCCTCAAATGCTTCACATTAGGTCAATATATAGCCCTTCAATAGGGAATGAAGGGTTGAATCGAATCGTTTCTTGACATATGGAAGGCCAAGGATCAATTCATTTGTTACTTGATGGGGAAAACTCCAAATATTTTTTTTGAGCATAAAACCCGATGTATGCAGGTGACAGTGGTGCAAGTTGTGTATATGCGAGTTATAGAGTTGTGACCCTCATGTATCTTTAAAAGTGTTTTTTAAAGGGTTAAATTGGAGCATCAAGGCTATGGTGAGTAAATGGAGTATAGTGATTCTGCATAGGGGCAAGGAAATATTATAAAGGCATGATGCATCAAGTGTGGAAAATCATGCTATAACATATTCCCCCTAGTGTATGATTTCATAGGGGTACACGATGCTCAAAATACATTATAATATCCCTAGGAGTGTAGTAGTGAAGAACCAGGTGGAAGAACCAACTACTCATCGGCATAATACAATGATAACTCTCTAATATGACTACAGATATGAAGTATACATAGCAGTCTCAGATACATATCAATACAATGGCCATGAATAGGCATAATATACATATGACTTGAGTGGTAATCGCCATGTACGATACACAGTGAAGTATGGTCTCCATACTGAATGAAGACATCTAGTACATAAGAAGGTAGATTGCTTTGGTATGAGAACTAAAATCTCATAAATACTATCATGATCAAGGAAATAGAATATATGAAATTCCACCATACTCTGAGGCCTTCTACATGAACCGTCGATAGTATATGTCCCATCACGTGAATAAAGGTGTTGGTATCGAACATGATGGACCATTGTATGATTACTGATCATTGAAGTATACCATTAACCGATGCGAGACATCCCACTAATAATGAAAATGGGAGTCAAGATATAGAGTGCATTCAATCAAGTGTGAGTAGATGTGTTGAGGTCAAACACTTGAGAAAATCCATCGATCAGGGGACACTGATGTATTCTAAAATCTATCGACGGTGAGTGAACCTACCACTGATGATTGCAAGACTCAAGGAACTCAGTGGACTCTAGATCCCAATTCCAGAATAAATGATCTGAATTCGATGTAATGGAATATGTTGGAAGGAGGGCATTAAGGAATCCCCCATTAACCAACATGAGGTACTCATCAAGGTTGTTTAATTTGGAAGAACTTGTACAAACCAGATGTGCACGAACCAGTAACCAATGTATCGGGAATGATCGACATGCATAGTCAACATAACTTAGGAATGGACGACTCAGGTTAAATACCTCCTTCGAACAAGAGCATAAGGCAGATGGAGACACTTAGGCAACACAGACTCAAAGTGCAAACGGTTACAACTCTATGACACATGAGGAAATAATAGAGGCTCCATAGTGATTAGAATCATAACCAATTGGTGGAGAAAACTTGGAATATAGAGTACAGGTCCTAAGGTTATACTAGAAACCCAACCAATGATGAATGGACTCATTGACTGTGCTCTGTTCGAAGGCTACACGACAACTTCCAATCTAAGGTAATGTCATTTCCCATCTGGATTTTTATGTTTTATGAACTTTTTGGTCTTTTTCATATTTAGAAGCTTAAAAAAGAGTAAAATTTCTTATAGTACAACAAGGACGAAATGAGTGTTGTAGGAAAACAAAATATTTCTAAGTAGTGGAACATACCTATGCTCAATGAAATGAAGCATATGTAGGATAAGGACACTTGGGTGATGTCTCCTCTAGGTATGGGATAATAAAGCTACAAAATATAACTGAGAGGCTCTACTTAGCTATAGTTGAAACAATATCGGGATATATGGCTTATAAAAGTAAAGTACAGAGACAAAATTAAGCTCAATACGGCAAGCAAATGCATGCAATGCAATTACAACTTGATAATAATGGGTGTCCTCCAATAGGAGATGGACAACATAAAAGGTAAGAAAGAGTAGGAAGTTTATGTTTAAAGGCATGGTGGGACTACAACGGACTCCCATACTTAAAGGGGGGATTCTCAGCATGGGCACTGAATGACAAAACAAGATATAACTAGGGTTCCCAAGATTTGGGAAGCTCTACTGCTTACATAATTCCACTTCTAGTAGTAGTGGAATGGTTCTATGACATCAAGAAGCGGGTTTGTACCTATGGTTAATGTGGCATAGTCATGGGATAATGCATAATGCACGTGTAAAGTGGTCCTATCTTATATTCCATTTCAGTTTTATACCTTCCATGGGCATGAACGGGCTAAAATATCGGCGCAAGTGCACTAAAAGAGGACCCTACACAACGATATTTGTCGAAAACAACTGGAATAGTCAGTAAAGAGTCCAAACTATAGGAAAGTGGGTAAATTTTTTTAATAAATAGTAAAAAATCAATTTTTTACCATACCATTTGGTTTTTAACCCATCATAGTGCATTTGGAGCTTGTTGGACCACCAAACTTCATACGCATATTCCGGGAGCTATATGCCATGAAATCGACAGCCGTCAAGACTGGGTAACTCAAAATATCATGATCTATCCATTCAATGTTTTAATTCCCAATTTTCATGGTGAATTTTTTAGTTTTGGTCCATGAGAGGTGGGTTTCTCGACCCACGTGGTGGGTGACAGGTCATCTAGTCACATATAGGCCTGTGTATATGTAGGAAAATCAAATATTTCCCATATATATATGCACATGTTATCATTGTAACCCGCATATAAGGTTTTTGATGTCATTTTTAAGGTTAAAAACTCACACAAGTTGGTTTCTTTTGGTAGGATGTTGCTTGAGTGGAGAGAATGAGAACATGAGGATGTTTATAGGGTTGTTCATGGCGATGCAAATGCTCAACAAGCGCTACAAATATGTGGTATTTATAAGTTTTGGAACCTTGGGAGCTTGAGGGCTCAACCAAGACTCTTGCAAATGTTCGTGAACTATTGGGATCCATACACAGAGGCATTCATGCTATATGGGATGCCGTTGAGACTCGAGGTATACGATATCTAATTCATTAATGGAATATCACATCGATGTGAGGTAGTAAATATATGGGCTCCTGGAGTAGGTGGAGGACTTACCATCAATGAATAAATAGTTGTGTATTGTGTTCCAGAAACTGAAAAAGTGGGGAGTCAAGTCCTGATAAATGCAATCCAGAGCCTCAGTCTCAAGGTAATCATTCTAGTGTTGGCTAGAATAGCAGGGTCGACATCACTACATCAGGAATCACAACCTCTCATGTTCTACGTTGTAGAATGCATGAGTCCCACGGTTTATGACTGGAGTAATTCGTTGTTGAACACCATGAAACCATAGTTGACAGACTGCAAGCTGGGTTGTATCAAAAACTTTGGGTTTTCCAGCATAATAAGCACTTTCTTTTTTGAGAGGGTACAGAGTATTAGCCCTAGATTTGAGGTCCCTCCTCACAGTATACATGATCCAACCCAGGAATGTTGGATGGATGTGATGTGGAGATTAGAGAGAGGTAGGGCACCCACTCCTTTCACACCTGACTTCTTCCAATGGTGACGATGTCAAATCATCGCCATAAATGACTATCCTTATGCCAGGATCGACTTTCATGGAGATTGAGACATGCCACTACCACCACGATCTGCATTAGCAGATATTGGTAAGATACCATTTATATTTTTGAATTATTTGATTTTTTTTGTATTTTTTATATATATGGAAATCAAAAACATGGTTTTTCGTGGTATCAAGTATTGACAATAGGTTTGTTTGCACATATGTAGGTCCACAATGATCAGATGGTTTCCCATGACATCGACATAGGGGAAGAGGAGATTATATGATCGGCGTTGATGTCGAGCAGACATTACAGAACATACATGGAAACATGTCCTGAGTGACAAACAATATCCCCATGGTGCAAGTTGAGGACTTACCCGAGTAAATGTAGAGGCGTGTAGTTGGGGTACCCCATCTGTGGGTTAGGTTGTTCAAGTGTTTGGAAAATGATTTAGTTTGTTACCAATATCATCATCCAGGCCCATAGGCATAAATGTCTGGATATTCATTTTTTATCGGTCGTGTATATTTTAGAGGCTTAAATCCCATTTGTGTACTATGATATCATTTTTTGGACTCTGATTTGAAAATAAATACTTATAGTGATAAGTTTGATATATACACATGTGTTTGAATGTGAATGTTTTTATGTGCATGTTTTTTTAATGATGTGACATGCCAATCTAAAACGTAATTTGCATATGAATCGACAACTTGATTATAATGTTTAGGTATGTGAATGTATGTAATGTAATCAAACTGTCATTCCAAAAATTTTACCCTTGAGGATCTTCTCAATAATGTGGGATCTCTAATGCAGTACATGACAATCAATTGGGACACAACTAACTGTGAGTCTGGGAGAACCTCAAGAGATAGAATACCATTTGAAATGGCATCGCATAATAGTTCAATCACAACACTATACTCGACAACATTATTTGAAGATGGTTGAAACCTATAATCCTCCTGAAGACCCTTAGGTGCATAGATAACCCAAGAATACGAAGCTAATTTATGGGTATGGTGACTGGCACCATCAACGAATCCTAAGTATATCAAAGACTTTGTCGACATCTGCCAAAGAATATGAAGCATGTAAACAAAATGATAGCACTACAAGGGAACTAAAAACAAACTATGCAAAACTGTATAGTAATATACAAGGTACCAACATGAGTTGAAGTTCAAGCATAGTACTTCTTAAGATAGAGTCCATTTCTAGGATCCTTCAAGGCATTCCCCATAGTCCTCTAACTCATAGGCACCTTTATCTAGGACACGTCTCACAATATAAGGTCCATTCCACATGGGGTTGAACTTACCTGCCCCTAAAGGTTCACTAACTTGGTCATACAAGAAAACCAAGTCACCTTCACTATAATGACGAGGACGGACATACTTATCCTGTTGGGCTTTGAAACAACGCTTATTTATTTCCACATCTACACAACATCCTAACGCTTCTTGTTTAGGTTCTCTAAGTGGACTAAATGTTCCTCTAACTCGAAAGTGTCATGTAAAAACTCTATGGCTAGTTTGAATGAATGGATCTCGCATTCAACCGGTTAAATCGACTCCACCCCATGTACCAGTTGATATGGGGAAAATCCAGTGGCAGTGTTAACCGCAGTTTGATAAGCCCATAAAGCAGAGAATAGCATGATATGCTAAATCATTTTGTTTTGGCTTATGGTTTTTTGTAGAATGGCCTTAAGGGATTTGTTAACAGCCTTGACTTTCCCATTCTCTTGAGGATAGTAAGAAGAAGAATGTTCTTGATTATACCCCAATTTCAAAGCTAGTTTCGCCATCATTTTATTCAAAAAGTGTCTACCATGGTCAGTGATAAGCTCCTTCGGGATCCCTAACCGAGTGATAATTTGATTGAATACGAAGTGAGGGACCATCTCACCATCAGATTTGATCATAGGCATAGCCTCTTCCCATTTCGTGAAGTAATCTATGTCCAAAATAATGTGATGGTTCCCCCCAATAAATGATCCATAAAATCCACACCCCACTTGGTGAAGGGACCAACGATGATAATCGGGTTTAACGGGGCACGATGTGAGCGCATGTTTTGTGTTAAGACCTAAAAAGAGTGACATTGCTTGACCGCATTAACACAATCTTTAAATATTGACAACCAATAATAATATGCTCTTAGGATCTTTTAGGCTATAGAAATCCCAAATAAATAACCACCACACGCCCCACCGTGACAATCATTCAGTACAAACTCAACCTCTTCGTGGGTCAAACAACGATGCAAACTAGAGTCTACCCTACAATGATACAAAGTGTCACTTATAATAAGATAATTCTCAGCGTTATGTCATACATGTTGACGCTCATCCCCCGAGAGATGAGGGGGGGCCTTCAAAGTATAAATATAGACTATAATGTTGCCATACCAATGATCTGTAAACGAAATGAGAAAAATGTGCTCATCCACAAACAAGTCATCATGAATCAAATCCTCGTCCATACTAGGGAGATCTGACATCAGATCAGTAAATACTAATGACTTCTTTGGTTTCACCAAAACAAATACGAGGTCAAATTCTTGCAAGATAACAATCCATTTATTATATTCCCCCCTCGGTCATTTTCCCAGTCAAGACAAATTGAAATGGATTGATGTGAGCTATAACCGTAGTCTAGCGAAGCAAGATATAGTGTCTTAATTGTTGGACTGCATGAACAGTCGCTAAGGCTAACTTTTCAACGTGAGTATATCAGAGTTTGAATCAATAAGATTTTAGATAAGATAATAGCATGCTCATGGAGCTCATCATCCTCTTAAACCAGAACCATACCAATCGTCTCTTGAGACGTGCCCACATGTAACAAGAAATCCCTATTATAGTTAGGTGGACTAACCACGATGGCCAATGCCAAGGATTTATTAAGGGCTTCGAATGAATCTTGGTCTCGCTAATCCCATAGGAATGGAGTATCCTTCTTCAACAACTGCATAAAACCCTTGGTCAAATTGGCATAAATTACGACAAAACGATGCAAAAATTTAGCCATCCCTTGGAGACTCTGAAGGTTTCTAATCGTGCACGGGGGAGAAAATTGTATTATTGAATCAACCTTTAATGGATCGACCCTAATCCTCTTCTTATATATGATGAATCCCAATAAACGATTGACCCTAACACAAAAGATGCACTTTTGAGGATTCAACTGAATTTGATAACGGAGGCATCTTTCAAAGACCAAAAGCAGGTGATTCGGATGATCCACTCTCAATCGAGAGTGAGCAGCGAAATCGTCCAAATGAACTTCAATAATACATTTTTAAGGTCGTGAAAGGCAAAGTCCATAGCCCGTTGAAAGGTAGCTACAATGTTTTTTAAGCTAAAAGGCATTTTCTGGTATGCAAAGATACCCCAAGGACATATAAATGTTGTCTTATGTTGATCCTCAGGTTTAATTTGGATTTGATTGTATCCTCAAAAGTCGTCCATAAATGAGAAAACCTTGCTTCCCACAAATTCGTCCAAAATCTTATCATTGAATGGTGTGAGGAAATTATCTTTCGGGTAAGCCCAATTCAAGTCTCTAAATTCAGTACATACAAAGATGGTATCATGCTTTTTATTGATAGGAAAGGGGTTGGATACCCATCAGTTAAGGGAACCAAATAGATGAAGCCATCTTTAAGCAACTTCTCTATTTTAGCCTTAATAGTGAGCGCTTTACAAGGATTTATTGCACGTAAGCATTGTTCAACAGGTTTAGAATTTGGATAAGCTTTGATTTCATGTCCAACAATGTGGGGATCAATCCCTGGAATTTTTTCATACGACCAAGCAAATACATCATGAAATAATTTCAAGAGACTGGTGTATGTTTTAATTTCCTCAGGTGAACAAGCAGCATCGATATAACGTTCTCAAATTTTCCAGGAATCCGAGAAATGTTGATCAGAATAGTTGGAGGTATATTCGCCTTGTTTCCTTTGGAATATATGCCATGAGTTCCTAATGGGATCACGGGATGACCAAAATTCTCTCTTAAGGTTGTCCTAAAGTCATCACGCTCGATCCATTTGAGCTCCGGGAGGAAGTAAGATCGATAATGCATCTCCTCCCAAGGTTGTTTCGGACCAGTCATGGCCCCGAGAATAGCTTCATCTAAATGAAAAGTGTCGTTGAGTCAATTATGTGAGCATGACGATTCAACAACCCAACCCAGTAGCGCAAAGAGATCCTCATCTTCCATTCATGGACGGAAAGGATTGGTGTCCACAGTAAGATCAAGTACAACTTGATAAGCGGCTTGTGCTGCAGACAATGACATTTCTACTATGGTAGGTATAGTGTCTTCATCTAAATTACACAAAGAAGGAAGAGTTCACGGCTCATCCAAATACATTGTGTGAAATGAGACCAGACTAAAAGGTGACGAAACACCACTAGGAGCAGAATTAATAGCTAAAATTGGTGTCAAAATATTAAAAGTTCCCATCAATGAAGGATACATTCCGACGCCAACATTATCAGTTGTCTGCTGAGAACTATCAATAGTCAGGATAGTAGGGCTCGAAGATGTTGATGAACTATAATTATCAAACAACAATTGGTCGATCGTCATTATCCTATCTTCGTAAGGTAAGCACGTGACACGAAATACAGATGATATGATCGCTTTCATAACGTAAATCTAGTTTCGGTCGAGTAAAAGAATATAATCAAGGGGTGCATCAACCACTTCAACTTTGAATGGCATAGTCTTCCCTCCAAACTATACTTGAAGGGAGGGAATACTACCACGTAGTAAACATAGTCATGGATTTTGACAACACGAGAGAACCAAGGCCTTTCCAACAATCCAAAGACATTGCAGAAGTCACAACGCCTTCATCGACAACTATGCATTTAATGGTGTTATTCAAACACTCCACATGGACTTGAAAATCCACATGGTAAGGCAAGCGAGGATGGACGTCATAAGCCTCGATTCTAACAATAGTAGAGCCATTTGGGTCAGCTACTCAAAGAGAAACTAATAGTGCCTTCCTCTGCAATGGACAAGTCTAAAGTACTTCAAGAGCTAACATCACACAAGGAGTCTGGCCCAAATCCTCAAAGATGGAATAATGTTGGGCGGCTTGGGCATTAGGATTGTTCTCTAAATGATTTAAGACCCCTTTCAGTATGTGTGGTATACATTTAGTCTTGTTGATCTGCAAAGGAATCTCAAGAGGTGGAGGCTCTTTACCCATGTTGGGTTGCGACGGACAATAGTCTCGCGAACAAGTAGCGATGTGGAAAATCGACATCATGTTGATACAACTGTTAACACCTTCCATAGCTGGTGGGTTTTGATTCCCACCAGAACTAGTTCCGGTGGTCGAGGTCCTTAAACTCGTATTCTGATTATGAGGAAGGGGATCAATCAACACAGTTGGGCTCTGTGTGATGAAATCCGAGGAATCCTCAGTTCAAGGGATCAAGTAGGTGATATGGTATCCCCCGTAAAGCTTGTGAGGTAATTTGACATTTTGTTGAAGCCTCGGATGGGTAGGTTGTTGGAATGGGTTCCTAGGCTCACAACAGAGGGGGAAAACCCAGCCAAAGGATTTAGATAATCCTATGCAAGTATTATCCTATCCTCGAGTTGTTTGGTGTGGTTAACACCCATGGACACTAAGGCCTCCATTGGCACTTGTGGTTCTTCCATCCTGGAAGGATCTATTTCCCAATGAAGGAAAATTGGATGAGTGATAAAAGTAAAAGGGAAATTTAATCTAACTGTGAAGGAAACCTAAACTAAGTCTATTCTACTTTAAGAAAGGTGTTCTGGTTTGTTCTCAAAGTAACCTGAGATGGAAGACTAATAAGTATTTAATCAGAGTTAACAAAAATGTAAACAAGATTGATTACTCATCAATTCAATTTACAATCAACCAACAAAATTTGACTGACAACAACTTGAAATTAGCACATTCAAGGTTAACCTGTAATCAGTATGTCAATTGAAAAATTAACATATATCATCCAATTTACTGTGTAATCATTTGCCAAAATAGATAAAGCTTTTGATAGAATAAACTCTTTCAACCCTTTGTCAATACATGAATCATTAGCAAAGGGAAACCGAAGCTATAAATAAATGCACTTATTGATCGCAGAAGACTAACAATAACAGTGATCCATCTGAAACGGAAAAATCATTATTTGTCAAGGAAACTTAATCAAATAAACAGAAAGAGATCTAAAAGAATAACATCACTGTATTAGATAAAGTTTGCAAAAAAATACAAAACCTCAAGTAAACAGAGTATCTCCAATCTCTTGTCCAGATTTTTCCCTCCCAGAAAATCATCCTCCTTTACATGTGAAGTCTACCCTTTAAAAAATAATTACAGAAGGATGAATCCCCATGAAACTGGGATCATGAGATCCACATAGAACTAGTATCCAAGAAAATATCGCCACTTATTCCAAATCTCCAACAATTCACCCATGTTTGGGTAATTCGCAGATTCAAACCCAAGCTGAATATCTCACCTAAAATTCTTCATTTCATTTTTGGCCAACTTATGCCAAAGACGGATGAAAATGTGGATCTTTCCTTGCATAGTACATGGTTGCCTTATCAACTAATCCACGTCCCCAATGCTGATATGATCAAGCTCTTTAATATCTTCCTTAACTTCCTCACATCTACGTTCAACCTGCTCTATTATTAACTTCGGAGGACAAGCATTTTAAATCAGCTCCATGGTAGGGAAATGTAACTCTTCCATAATGTTGTCAACCACATACCATCTTGTCCCGCAAATTGCCTATGCTTTCTTGATGGAATCTTCAATCATTTCATTCAATTAAAGCCAAGCACGCAAAACAGTTTTGACCTTTTTCAATTGAAAAATGTTGAGGGTGGTAATACCTTCTAGTCTGTGTTTCATATATCTTTGCCAATCCACAATAGCATCATAAGCTTTGGATGCTTGTTCTCTATTGGTTGTCTGAGTCTCAAGGGTGAAAAACATTATATCAAAAGCAACATAAGTCTCAAAAATATCATCTAAAGTCCTAAACATTTCAGTTATTAAATCATGATGCTCTTGATTAACCAGGATAGCCAAATCTTGAAACTCCTGCTTAGAAAACCTAAAGAATACAGAGGAAGTAGCACTTGCAGTTGCATATTCACATTGTCTTATCAATAAAGCTATCATTTGGGTATTAGAGGCATTCATTGTTCTTTCATTCTGCAATTCATCCTAGAGAGAGGCATTCTTGAGCTACAACTCTTTGAACTTGTCTTCAGATGCTTTCTCCAGATTTTCTGCGTGAGTTTTATGTTGTCTCTTGACCTCATCTAGTTCTTCCTGCAGCCTTTTCATTTCCTCTTTCCTTTTGTCGAACTCCTTGATTAGTGTAAGAACTGCATCAAGGTTGGCACCTGTGAAAGCACCCAAAGTTGTGGCTGAATCAACTACATCAATCTGAGGGTCACCAGACTGTTGAGTCCAGACTATTTGATTGGTGACAGGTCTAGACACATCATCATGATCCCTGCTTCTCTTCTTTCCTTTTCTTATTACTGCCTTTGACAACCTACTACAAAAATAATCCCCAAGAGAGACTACATTGTCTTCATCAAAATCATCGACTAAATGAGTAAATGATGAAGCCCCACTCACTATTGAGACCAGCAAGGATGTCTGAGTAATGGTAGGACATGGCATAGACATAGTGATAGGCTAAGTAGAAAAGGGAAAGGAGAGATTTTGATCGATTGTTGGCATAGAGGTTGAAGAAATGATTAGGGTGATAATTTCAAAAAGTGGGGTGTTAGTTCCAGTGATCGATTGTGATGAAACCTACTTAAGAAAAACTGATGATGGAGCAATGGGTGGAGGTAATGGCAAAGATATTTTGAAAGACCAGGTCTCATCAATAGTAAAGGAAGGAGTGGGGTGTTGGACCGAGATAGCTGGGATAGAAACTGGTGGCGAGGTCAAAGAATGATAGAGTTGGGATAATGGAGACGATGGGATTACCCCAACAAGCAAAGTGGAAAGAGTGTGGATGGATAAGAGGAGGAGTGTTGTAGTTGATGATATAGGAACAAAAACAGATTTTGGGATGCTTAAGTTAGAAATAGAGTCTTCCATTCCATTACCATTGAGCAAATCTGCAAATGTTTTCAAAGGCTCGGCCACTTCTTCTGTTACAAGCACAGAGGAATGCACTTCTTCTTCAACATCAGAGTTACTAAGGTCAATGGTAAGTGTTTGAGAAACAATCACATGTGTTTTATGTTTTTTAAATTGCCTAACATCAACTACTACTTGTTCATCACCTACCGAGGTAACTGTAGTAGTCACCTGAATGTCAAGAATAGGCTTAGCAATTGCAGTTGCTTGATTATCCAATGCAGAAGTTATCTATGTCAATTTCTGCTTCGACTGCTAAGAAGCATGCATCAGAACCTTCAATTGTTGAGAGATTGTTACTTATGGGAGATCTTGCATAGGAGCTTTGCCCTTATTCCCCTCTGTATCAGTTACTACTAATAGAACCTTTGTTGCTTGGGCTTCCTGCTCTTCCCTGTCCTTTCTTACCTTTTCCAGGAGGTCCAGTTCCATTGCTTTGTAGCTCTAAATTCTAATTGTGAGTTCTCTTTTATACTATAAGATGTGACTCTGTTCTTCTTTGTTTTTGGCCCTCGCCAAGACCTCGGAAAAGGTATATACCCCCTGGCAGATAGAGTCATCAGGACTTTCACATGAGTATAACCACCCTTGACATGGTTCTGCTTGAAATGAGCATCAAGAAATCCTTTGGGGTCATGTTTTCTTTTGCTAGCAAAACCAAGCTTCAAGGAAACTATATGATCACTTAGTAATGCAGCCCAGGTCAAAGTTAGGATGACCAATGATTCAAGGTTCAGAGGGAATTTGGGCCAACCTTTTTCTTTTGGGGCCAATTAGTTTCTTGTAAACCCTTCGGTAACAGTCTGTAAAGATACCTCTTCAATTACCAACCTGTCAGGAACAATCTTGGGTAGCATATGGACAATATTGCTGCCCCAAATCCTTAAATATGCAAAAGACTTGCCAACATACTAGTCACCCATTGTAGCAATAAAGGTATTGGCTTCAACTGAAAAGAAGAGAGCTTTCTTTTTGAAGATTGAAAAATAAATGTTGCCGAGGAAATGTTCACAAATATCATAGAACCTGGCTGCATAGTTAGTATCCCACAATTTCGAATGGTAAATAGGCACAGGGGAAGCTGACAAAGTCCAATTCCATCCCAAATTGGGATATTGAAACTCAGTGCAAAATACGTCAATGACGAAGGCCGAAAAGAAGAAATTGGGTTTCTCCCGGGCAGTAGCCTTTTGATAATCATGGATTGTTGTTTTAAGCTCCAGCGACAAGATAGAAGCCCATGGGAAAGATTCACCAGTAGTTAGGACGTGATGAGCTATCGGAGCCCATTCAGCTTTAAAAATAGAGCAATTGGGAAGACCATAAAGTCAACATAACATGGCTGCTAGCGAAGAACAGGGTTCCCTAAACCAGGTGACAGGATAAAGGTCGTCTTTCCTCTGCGAGAACTTACCAGGTTCATTCATCCAAGATTTTAACATTTCATCAAAATTGAACCTGGTCCTAGAGGCTTGGGAAAATTCTACGTTGAGGGGTTGTATATCCGATTTAAGAGCATAAGCTCTGGTAAAGACTTCAGGACGGAAGGTAGCTAACTGTGACCCTGCACTAACATTGAAGGAATGGTCTTTAGGGTTTGCGTGTTCCACGATCCATTTGACCGCATCATTATAAGGAAGGATGGCAGGTTTGGCAGCAATGGCGTGAAGTCCAGAATCCCTAATTCTTTGGTAGGTCGACTAGTCCTTCTATATATCAGAGAAGTCATTGTCAAAAATTGAGTACACCCTAGGCCATTCAATTTGATAAGTTTTAGTGACTCTGCCACTAGTGTCCAAGAAAATACCAAAGTTTGGGTCATTGCTCAGCATGTCCTTTTGAAGGCTTTTGCAGTGGATAATCCATGCCATTCTTGGAATTTGAGGAAAACTCTGTTTAAAAGCGTAAAGCAAGAAATCAAGGCTAATTCAAACAAAGCTACAATAAGTAATTAAACTAAAAAGTGAATAAGAAACCAACCTAAAATCAACCTAGACTGTGACGACATTGTCTAATAAAAACACAGTGAAAATTCACGCAGCACAGTAATTCGCAACAATAAAAATGGTAAAGAAAAGCATAAAAGACCAGCCTATATAAAGATTTTCCACAGGTCAAATTAAGACCATAGAATTAAAATGAATGGACGGTCGAGATTAAATCTTGCAGGATGCAGGACCGAAATGCGAGATTTAAATTTTATTGACCATCCCGCGATTCGCAATTGCAAGATGCGGGATCACGAAGTATCGAAATTTTATTCAACCCCTTCCGCAATCTACATCCCACAAATTGCGGGTTGCGGGTTGTGGGTTCACACAACAAAAATAATAAATCAAGCTAATTCCCACAATCCGCAATTTGCGGGATGCACGTTGCACGCGGGTTGCGGGATGACACACTGCACTCATACAAAAATGCTCTTGTATCCCGCATTCTGCGTTTGTGGGATGAAAAACTCACAAATATTAAACTTCGAGATCCCGCAATTCGCATTACAAGTTGTAGAAAGGACACATTTTTTGGGAAATATAGTCTTCCGCAACTCACCAAAAGCACACAAAACATGCATAAATTTCAAAATTTTAACCAAGTCAAATCATAGAAACCATGATAAACGTTATGGGGACCCCAAAACAACTTAAGGAATTATGAAAAATTACCTTTGCATGTAAAATTGGGGTTCTTGTGTTTTGGATAAAACATGGAATCTGTTGTACCTACATCACATTCGTCTTAGGTTTCTTGTCCCCCCATGACTCTCATCATTCTAATTCTCTTTTTTATTACCACCCATTTTTTTAATTTCTTCCATTCTTTCTATTCTGTCTTGGTTGTTGGTTACCCTTTTGGTTTGACAATTGCACAGAAAGTACATCTGCCAATTGGGTGGGAGTGGACAAGGTCATACCCTTTCCGACCGCAAACTAGTTAATAGAAAAACTCTTCATTTGATTCGCAACCTAGTCCATAGCTTTGGTACTTATGGAGCCAACAATCCCATCAACATGTGGCCCGAGTTTGAACTTAGGATCATGGTTTGATCACGAAGCGTCATGAACAATATCGTAAAGGATCCTAAATTGAGCGTAAATCAAGTCTAAATACTAAGCTCTAAATATATCATATTTCTCGGTGGTCACTCCGGACATCGAAACATCATTCATGATATATGGTAACAAAGACATCAGAAACCATTCCAATAAAAATTCAGGTGGAATGTTGGCCTCGATCAATCGCTTCCGTCTATGCCACTCTTGAATGTGATTAGAGATATGTGTGGCATTATTTTGCCAAAATGTCAACTAGAGTTTGGTATCAAAAAGGTTTATTTGAAGTTGTGACAATCATTTGTGTGGGTTGAATTAATTTTATAGCTGCTGTAGCCTCCCCCAACCCTCTGTTCCTAGGAGGTAGCGCTCACTCCCAAGATCAGAGGTGCTGATATTTTAAAATCATATATATTCTATATTTTATATTGACTCTTGTATTTGTAGATGCTAGTAATTGTTTATGTTAAATTACTTGTTAATTGAATGTTAGTTTTGATATTGCTCATATTAATAATTGCTCTTGGTATTTGTTGAAGTTTATAAATTTTAACTAAGTATACAAACTTCTGTCAATTCCTCAATGTGAATGATAAACAAAGCTTTCATTCTTTGTTGATCTTGTTTTTGAAGAAGTCCATAATTTATTTATGCGACTCCAATTCATTATAGATAAACTAACACTAAATAAGAAATTGTGTCTTGCATAGTCATTGCATGATAACTCGCAAGAAATCTCAAAACCTGAACTAATAAATTAATGAATAGTTCATTTAACTGCTTCTGAAAAGGGTAATTAAACAGCCGTTCACTTAGATTGAATAGAGTCATCATTATATTTCATTAACAAACTAATTAGAAAAATGATGCAGAGGTAACACAAAATCCTTGTGTCTACAATGTTTCCAACAGATTATCTCAACCTTGGATTTTAATTACAATCTTGACAAACCTTTAATTTGCACACATAGTGATTGGCTTCTACCTAGTCTGTATAGCACCAATTTGGCTTATTTGCATTATACAAGGCCTGCAGCATCTACTCATATAGAGCCCAATCATTTTCAACTAGGCAAGAGCTCAAAGCTTCCAAACTGGACAGCATTTTTAAAGAAACTTTATAGCACACTACATTGTGCAAGCAACGACTTCTGAACTGGAGAAAAGCCAAAATTCGATCAAATCATCCAACTTGTACCATCCATATCAATCTAAAGACTTGATACAACATGGCAGAATTTTGAGCAAGTACGAA
>LPNX010163359.1:136531-149272 GCA_001517045.1 Pseudotsuga menziesii | reverse complement strand
GCCCTGTACTATATAACTGATGAGTGAAATGAAGAACAAGTGGTGAACCAGTATGGCTTACCCGGATAAGACTAGGACAGATGTTTCACTGCCGAAATCTTGTTAGCTGAAGACTCCGTCTCCAACCCCAACTGCTATGCTGCACGCTGTGCTGCTATCAAGTGCTCCCAAAATAATCAATAATCATAAGTGTCCTCTCCTCTTGCTTTTCCCTCTATTTATAAAGTTCAACTGCGCAAAACCTTATCTTTGACCTAATTAGGTCACTTTATCTTCTAATTTGCCGTTGACTTGCATGCAAAGAGCATGGTCATGCATGGAGCATGGAAAAGAGCATGGTCATGCAAAGAGCATGGTCATGCATGAAAGTGGCCTTTGGCCCAAGTGGTCCTTCTTGACCCAATGATGATGCCCTAGATCTTCTATGGACGGCATCAGTCCTGATCTGATTCCCTAGCTCTCAGTAACCGCTCGAACCCACAGGAATCACATGGGTTAGCGGTATGGGCCTCAAGGCCTAAAAGGAAGGGGACATTACAGTATGTATGAATGAAAATTTAGCCAATAAAAAGATCTTATGGCTGTGTTATCACCCAGGATGTAGCTACCACTAAAAGGTAGCCTATCCAGGATGGTAGAGGTGGGGCAGCTAACCAAGTGACATCGCAAGGGCCTCGTCCACTACAAAGGCAGTAGTTGTCACATCGGATGAGCTCTTGTCACTTAAGATCAAGTTAAGAGCAAATTAAAGGGGAGACCCTTGTTGGCTAATGAAGGCCAACGAACACAACAAGACACAAATAAATTTGAACCAAAACCGAAACAGTAATGCCTTGAATTGAAGACCCTATATCTATTAGATGATTGTATGATTTAAGTGTAAAATACGGGTTGAGAGGCTTAGTGGTGAAAGAAATAATCCACCACAAAGATTTATCTCCACAATGACAATTACAAGCTATATCTAGAGAGGTTAAGTGCCAAAGAAAAGTACCCAATTTGCTCCACCTAGTGCTTAAGCAGTAAAATGGAAAATGGTCACAAACTAAGGTTTTAGTGAAGTATTGGCACTTGATATTGTTACTTGACGTGAGATATGTCAACTTTAGTTGATTCAAGCAACACTCAAATCACACAACTAACCAAATGATCAAATAACGAAGGAGGGTGAATTGCCCCAAATAGACTCAATGCTTTAGGATGGGTGAATGGAGTCAAATTCAAATAAAATTTGGTCTCTAAAGGTTTTCAACTTGGGTTTTCGATCACTAAGCCAAAAGGTGACCGGAAATACTACGGCTAGGAAACGAGGGTTTTAACTTTTAAATTTTAAAAGCGACTAATGGAATAGAAGGCCGCCAAATACAATGATGATCTTTTCCTTTAGTTACAATTTTGAGCAAATTTTATGAAGATCCAAGCTAGATTGATTTTTCCCCAAGAAGCCAATGCGCCCCTCGCCTGCAAAACAAATAACCGAAAGCTAAATTTGATTCACAAAAGAAAAAAAATGTAATGCAAGACGATTCAAGAACATCACAATGATCCCGAAAGATGCAAGAGTAAACTCCCTAAATCGAAATTGATTGGAGAGAGAGAGTTGGAGTCTCCCCACAAAAATGCCTTCCACCAAGTCGCTACCTGCAATGAAAACACGACCTCTGCAAAAAGTGTTATGGAACGAGCATAGATCTACTCAAATGTTTAAGAGAATAGTTTTTCAATCAAGTATGAGAACATTCATCACAGATCACACAAGATTTCTTCACAAAGTTTTTCTCTATTGTCGAATATCCAAGAGCCAAAAGTCCATTACAATGAGTGAGTTCATGAATATATAGAACTCATAATACAAAATGCCTAGCTCTAAAATGATGGAGGGCTAGGATCAAATCATAATCCATCTAAATCAACGATGGAGAGAGTCTCATCTAATAACATGAGCTAACATCAAAAGATGTGGCTGATTTTCCTCAAAGGCTTCCCAAGTACAACATGATGGTAATAATATAACAATGAGATATGGTATGGCAGGCCACCTACGGGATTTAGCCACCCTAGGCGCCCCCATTTACAATAATACAATGATATGACATGATATCCAAGGTGATCTCAACTAACAAGTGCGCCCCCATGGAGAAGACGTCCCCTCCTAGGGGAGAACCATAACATATGGTCCATCAAGTGATCTAACATGTGTAGCAAGGTCCATAGAGGATCAAGGTACCATAAGAAAACATCCCAAATCATTTCCAAGCCCCTTACTAGCCAAATCAATTTTCTGGGTTAGGCTATGGTCATTTTATAATTAAATTAATTTACCAATAACACTGCTGGTGAATAAAATGTCAATAATACGCCTTTCCTTTGCCCAAAACACTAATCTGACTACATATATGAACTCAGAGGCCCAAAATCCACTAAAGGTGACTACTAGCACCATCTGTATCATGATAAAAAAACTAATCCATGTCCAAACATATTAAATATAGCCATAATAACTGATAATAAATAAAATTTTGATGATCTAGAGCAAATAATGGCCAACTGAGGCATGGGACACTGTAATGGGTACAAATAGATACCAAAAGCACAAAATCGAACCATCAGATCCAAAGTCACCTGAGACCCATGTCACAATGTTCAGGTTCGTGTTTGGGTTCGGCGACCTTCAGGTTCGATTCGGGTTCGAATTTTTCGATGAGGTTCGGATGAGGTTCGACATAGGTTCGTCTATATACATTTTTCAAAAAATATATATATATGTAAATTTTATATCATATATTCCAATTTCCAGATATAAAATTTACATATTAATATAATTTAATAAACATTATAAACATATTCAATTCACATATATATGTTATAAAAATATTTAATACACATATAAGTTATAATCATATTAATATAATTTAACAAACATTATAAAAACGTTCAATTCGCATAGATATATTTTAAAAATATTTGCCACTTATAAGTTATAATATTTTTAACCTAACACGTCAACACTAAAATGGTTCAGAAGTTACAACCTGTCAAATGTGTGAGATAGCTATGGTCATTCTCGCTGTTTCCGGAAGCTCACTTCAGATGTGTGGTAATGATAAAGGAAAGAGGCCCGAAGTAGATAGAAAAACGCTACTTCCAGAAGCAGAGACCCTGCGTGAGGGAGGAGAGATTAGAATCGAGGGCAGAACTGGTTACAGGCGAACCTCGAGGACAGAACTAGTTATAGGCGAACTTCACAGCCGGAAATGGCAAATTCGAAACCCATGTATACTTGGCGAATTTGACATTGACGTATAGCTGGCGAATTTAATGCCAAACCTCAACGAATTCCAATTTTTTTTTGAGGTTTGCCGAATTTTGAACCTCAAGGTTCGAATTCGGCGAACCTTGTGACATAGCCTGAGACCACCTGTTGACCATTGTCAAACTGGCTTTGACTAGGTCTAAATGATCAAAATAACAACTAAGCACTGAAATAACTGATCCTGTATGCATAAGGGACCAACAATGCTCCATTGTCTATATTGGTAGCCCAATTAAAACATAAGCAACATATATATATATTTTGGTGATCATAACATAATGAAGGCTAGACTTGCATTAAAATAGCTTTACAATTCATCTTGAAGTCTTAGGCATATGCTCACTTACAAAACTGAATACCATGCTAAGTTGGGTGAGGAAGGCTAGGTTCAAAGGGATTGACTTGTTAGACTTTGACTTTGTGATCTCTCAGAACAACAAAGGGATAAGGGGCACCACAGTGACAATGTGCATGACAGAAAACACTAGGGAATGGCAGTGTCTCACAAATGGGTAGAGTAGTAAGGTTGCCTCCAGTAGACTCTAACAAGGATCCTTTCATAACATTTGATTTAACTTTCAAAACATTTCACTTTCACAAAATTTACTAGCAAGCCTCCAAGGGTAGGTGCCTCGGATAGCCTTGCGGGTCCCAGATAATGACTTGGCCTAGCTCAATTGCCAGCGAGCGTCCATAGCCCTAATAGAGTTGCCACCCTGTTTCCCTGTAGGGGCAAATGGCCTTACATCATACAAAGGATGAGTGCTCATCCCTTGGCTACTGACTAGTCTATTAACTTTAAATTTACTTAGGCCTAGTGTTTTAAAAAACAACTAATTGCAACTGGCCTTTTGCATCATTTAGATATAGCATTTATGCCCTCCGATGTGTTTCATTTCATAGGGGAAAACTTGCTTTGAGGACTAAAAGAGACCTCACTCTCCAGAGCCGAGACATGAATAAACATGGGGTCCATCATGCATAGAGGCCAAAGTGGGGGAAGGCTCATCAATCTCACAAGTCCAAGTGATAAGTCAAGGGTAAAGATCAAAATGGAAGTAGGTTGGATGGGTGGAGGAAGTGAAGGATGACACGAGACATAGCAATGATGACAATCAAGTTTGTATAAAGTGGGCAACACAAGTGAGCATATACTAAAGACTTACAATCAAAATCATTCAACCATCTATGATAACAAGTCAATAATAAAGATGATAACACACATGACCACCACCAAATGTCACTCAATGTCAAGTCAAAGCTACTAAGATAGATAAAAGAGACAAAATGCTAAAACCTAAATACATGTTGTATACCTGCTCAATCAATATACTTGCCTCTGAATAATCCTGAAGCACACTCTGTATGAATGATGGCAAAGGAAAGTGACCAACTGTAGCTCTGCTCAGTGAACCATAACCCATCCAATACAATCTCAATGGGGTCATAAAGGGATAAGTCATGACAAGGGGCACTGGATATATGCTTTGCATCCTCCGAATAGCTCGAAAAATATAACTCCACCACTGATCATCATATGCTTAGCTCATGTAATAGGATTGGCTCATGCCTCTGACAAGTTGCTCTGCATCATAGTAGCCCTGCTGCTATGGATGTGACAACAAGCCGATTTGGCTAATTGCGTTCTTCTCAAATATGACAAGGATGATTAATCAACAATTTGAGGGGATTTTACACAAGTTTTGGGGCCTCACTCAACAAATCGATTTGAGGGGAGCGCACTTCTTCTCAAAAGGGGGTGAATTATTCTTGATTTAGCCTCTAACTTAGCCATCCACTCAGCAAAGGCACCTTCATCACTCTCTTACTCAGCATTTGGTGATCTACATCATCTTTTTGTGGTCCACACTTATTCCATCTCAGCTAAGTGTGCCCCACATCAGGAGGGCGACTTGGCCACTTGTAACACTCAGATTTTTTAGATGTAATCTCATCCATTGGTTGTAAAAAGAGACTCAAATGAAGATCTCTGCCATTGATATCATTAGCCTTAGGGATTGTGCTCACCTCTTGATTATAAAAGAGAGAGGGTTCCCCATTGTAAAGGAGGCAGTTTTGAGATTAATAGAATAGTTCTGGTTTCATCGAGTTTTACTTGTGTTCATGGTGATTGTGGTTGGATTTTGGCTCTTGCTTTTTTCTACCGTTATGTGTGAGATCTGATTCAATTTGAGGCAATATCATTGATGTTTATTTATGCATAAGTCTGGAAATTGCAACTGTTGTAATGCTTTGAATTTTTTTGGTTTTAGAACTTCTAATCGACTTCCATCGCGAGGGCTTACTTAGACTTGTAGGTTGGAGGAGCACAAGGTTCCAAGGGGCACCCTGCTAGGTTGAAATTGCAGATTGCTCTAGGGTCTTTGTCGTGGGTGAATCTCCTCTTCATGCTAGTCAGCTAGGAGGGGTGGATAGACTCCATATCCCAACACTAAGGCACTGAGTCAGAGCTTTCTTAATCTCTTCTACTCCACTTCTTTCAACATTTGCTTTCATAACTTGTTTACCAATGGCTTAGCTTGCATTTCTAGGCTAGGATCTATGATTTCAGAAGTTACAACCTGTCGAATGTGTGAGATAGCTATGGTCATTCTCGCTGTTTCCGGAAGTTCACTGCAGATGTGTGGTAATGATAAAGGAAAGAGGCCCGAAGTAGATAGAAAAACGCTACTTCCAGAAGCAGAGACCCTGCGCGAGGGAGGAGAGAATAGAATCGAGGGCAGAACTGGTTACAGGCGAACCTCGAGGACAGAACCAGTTATAGGCGAACCTCATAGCCGGAAATGGCAAATTCGAAACCCATGTATACTTTGGCGAATTTGACATTGACGTATAGCTGGCGAATTTAATGCCAAACCTCAACGAATTCCAATTTTTTTTTGAGGTTCGCCGAATTTCGAACCTTGTGACATAGCCTGAGACCACCTGTTGACCATTGTCAAACTGGCTTTGACTAGGTCTAAATGATCAAAATAACAACTAAGCACTGAAATAACTGATCCTGTATGCATAAGGGACCAACAATGCTCCATTATCTATATTGGTAGCCCAATTAAAACATAAGCAACATATAGAGAGGGCGCAAATCTGATATGGTTGACGTTTGTTGTGCAGGAGAGAGGGCGCAATGGCTTCTTGGGGCAAAACGTTGGGTATGGAACTCACTCAAATCTTCTCAAATTGATCGAGATAGAAAGGATTATCATTATCGAGGCATCTACAAGGTTTTCCATGTAAGATCTACAGGTTAGTGCTTCTCTTCCAAGATCTCAATTCATTGGCATTTGTACTTCCATTTTTATTCTTAAAACCCTAAATAATAAAAAACCAAAAAAAAATATTTTGGATCAAACTGCTTGATCTCGGGGAAAACAATTTCTGGGTTTTGTAGATCAGGTCATACCCTAGGAGGAATCTTCCTCAACGCTAAGCCAAAAGTGACCCATTTGGCCTAGATCTGAAAAACTAGCCTCCAAACCCTAGCACTATCCTCCATGCTGCCATTTTTTCCCGTGATCTGATTTTTCTGGCGAACCGTTTCTTGGTTTTGTAGATAAGGCCAAACCCTAGGTGGGTCTTCCTCAACGTTGGGCTGAAAGTGACTCCATTTGCCCAAATCCCAAGGCACTATTTCTCCAAACCCTAATGCTACCCCTCTTTTGCCTCTTTCTCTTGCGTTTTGACCTTTTCCTGGTAGCTCGGGTGCTTTGACATTGTCATATCTTCCTTCGAGTCCATCCATCGGTACTAGATAGCCCCTATCCCGTTTTCACCTGTTTTGCATTGGTCACATTTCCCAAGGCAGTGGATATCTTCACCTTTTACTAGTACCTTAACCCCAGATCTAGTATTCACCTCATAGGTCATTTGTGTCCCAACTTGGATCAAATCTCATATCTCCTAAACCCTGATCCAAAGCCTTGGTTCACCTAATGATGTCATCCATAGATCTAGGGTTTTCATCACCTTACACCTTACGTACCTCAAGTCCATTTGATCTGATCTGGTGTCTAGGTCTGATCTCTCTTGTCGAGAGTAGATCTGGGTCTCCCTCATTGTTGTCTTGGGCTAAGATAACATAAAGTGAACACTGCTTCAATTGGCATGACAACCATCCATTTGGGAGTCGAGGCAATCTTGGTTCCACCTCCATAGTTGCTTGTCCCTCTACCGTCCATCCTGGATCCATCTCACATAGGCAACTACAAGGTTGGTGATAACAGTAAGTTAGATAAGACTCTTGAATCTCACCATAAGGTGGATCAAGAGCACTCTCTGTCGGAGAGTTGTGTTTGTTAATAAAATTTGCAACTCACATATCCCCTAAAATTGGAACTTACCATTCTATAGTGTGTATGCTCTACCCGTTCAGGATACCCAGAAGCACTGTAATTTATTAATTCGTACGCCTAACTCCAAGTACAACCATAATAAAATTTACCACTTTCCCCAGGCTAAAATCCAATGCCTAGATTTAAGCCGCTGCGGTGGCAAAATACCCAAAGGAAGCAGGAACAACTGGTTAGTGACCTCGAGGCACCAGTTAGGCTACACCCTTGCGGTGTAGTGTTGAACATAGCTTCAGAGACTCCAGACCAGCCTACATATTCCTTGTGGGTAGCTGCATCGGTTAAGGGTTTTGGACATATCTCCCGTACCGAAAGGTATATCTTGGAGATCCCCCTCCCATTTAATAATTAACCTCATCTTAAAACTTACACTTAAATTTACCAAGAAGCATTCGCAAAACGATCTCACAAACATCAAAGACTTGTATTTCAGCATCCCCAACACTTTGACTCCATTTAAGGCACTGGTCTTTTAATTCTTGCATTATCTTGTTTGGACCATTTGTCCATTTATTTCTAAGTTATTCATGCGTGGATGCTTTAATTTCGGTCTTATTATTCATATTGTGTTTTGCAAATAGCAACGTGGATTGCGTAATTGGTTCTTGTGTATATCAAAAAACTCCTAAACAACACTAATTCACACTATCCATCTAAGAATCATTAAAAACATTTTAAAGAGCTTTAGACAACCTTTTTTAGGGACTACCCCCCTTGGCTTCGGTAAGAGTTAGCCTAAACAGAGGAGTTGGGATAAGGTGACAACACCTGGCTCTTTGCTTGCCCCCAAGGCCACACCTTTCCCGCTTAGGGAAACAACAGTGCAAAAGATTTCTCCTGATGGTGTGCATTCGGCGGACAACAGTATGTACGACAAGGATGAAGGAATCAGACTTTTTGCAACTGTATTTTGAGGGAAATCCCATTGAAATGACAAACACTAATTTGGGGCTTTTGACTAAGTGCTGTTGTGTGTAATAGAAAATGGATTCTTACATTGTATTCATGGTTATTTCTGGTACCTTTTTTTTCAGTTGTTAATTTTTGTTATTCATATCTAAGATGTAGTTTTATACATAGTTGTGATACACTTGAGTGGGCTTATATCGCCATAGGATGTTTACTTGGTTCAATACTCTTATGACTCTTGTGGACCATTTGTTGATCAATCTATACTTGCCATACTCTTGAGTTTGGTGAGTACGAGAATCTTGTGTCAATACTTTCCATACTCATGAGTAATCTTCTTGCATAAAATTCATTCCCCTTGCCTTTTTTTGATATTACTGACTAATGTCAAGTATGAAAAAAGACAAAAAAAATCATTTGTTCAGCATGCCAAGTCACTTGCCTTTATGACTATGGATCAAGTGCGAGCATCATAACAATGGATTTCTAACTAAGATAAAACAGTTTAGGTGTCTAAAAGACATGATAGTAGATAGACAATATATTGGATGAGAAATGTGACCTGCAGGCCTATTTCTTGTTCTATCGTGGATCCCATTTTTGTTTTCTTTATTGGCTTGACACTACTAATCAATTTTATATCCATATTATATGTGGCATGTGGCAGGGGAGGGAGTTCATGTTTCTTATCCTTCGAAAACCACTTGCCCTTTTATTTGTTCTATTTTGTTTCACATTTCCTGTTTTTGGTAACATAGTACACAACCCCAAAGCATTTAACTGAAGTTGAAGCACAACAATGAATCAAGTGTGAGCATCATAACAATGGATTTCTAACTAAGATAAAACAGTTTAGGGGTCTAAAAGACATGATAGTAGACAGACAATCTATGTGACGATAAATGTGACCGGCAGGCCCATTTCTTGTTCTATTGTCGATTCCATTTTAGTTTCCATTATTGGCTTGACACTGCTAATCAATTTTACATCCATATTATACGTGGCATGTGGCAGGGGAGGTAGTTCATGTTTCTTATCCATCGAAAACCACTTGCCCCTTTATTTGTTTTATTTTGTTTCACATTTCCTGTTTTTGGTAACATAGTACACAACCCCAAAGCATTTAACTGAAGTTGAAGCAGACCAATGAAACTAGTTGGTCTCATTGCTTAGAGATTAGGTTAATGGGTTTATAATGCCTTAGACAAGCATCTAGAAATTATTATTGGTTAAGATATTGTGGCCTGCGGTCCTGCATACATCAATATTGCATATTCATCAAACATGTGAACTCGTTGAATGGATTGAAATTTCCTATGACTTGGTGGGGTTCTGATGCACTACCTATTAAACGTTTTGGTTTACTTTTATTAGAATCGAGGAGCCAGTAAATGATACATGCAATTGCAATTCATGGATAGATGAATGTATAGTGAGGTTGGTAGAAGATTGATTGGAATATGATTTACAGTTAAGCTAATCCTACTTCATTTGAAATGTTGTTCTGCACAGGTGGCTTAAAATCTTTATTTAGTGCATTGTGATCTGTTGGCATTCTATTTTGCAATGACATTTTTGCACTATTACGTGATTTCAATTTACTTTTTACTCACTTCCTGTCTCTTTTCCAAGCTGAACATTCCCATAAAAGTGGACACAATCTATTGAAGTTAAATTGTTGTGAGAACACAATTTTGAATCTGTTTATCTTTATTATTATCTGTTAATTTCGTTTGTGGATGTAGGTTGTAGTGTTGAATGGTAGAGCAGGGGATGGTGAAGAATTGACATTCTCCATTGATTTGCTTGATTCCTTAAGGTTGCAATTGCATGAACAACTTCATGTTTTGAATGATGCTATTCCAGGTGAACTTCAGTAGAGAATTGAACCGACAGAACCTTTTATTTAATGACATATTCTTCTATATCCCTTAGTGTAGAAAATATCCTTTTTGGTATCACTGGTTGTCATTGTTATAGGTGAAATCTTGGCTATTTAGGCGAATACTAAACATTCTTTGAAATTGAATAGCATGGTCACCCATATGGACTTATCTTTGTCTGTTTTTGCTATGTTTTATAAGGTGGTAATCAAATATCCAACAGAGCTGTTACTACTGCAATTATGAAACGCCAGAATGCATTTGAAGTGCATTTACTAGAAGTCGTAAAATATTGGCAGGTATTGCTTGCATTTTTTTTTTGTCTAAAATGTTATGCTCATTTCCTTTTCTGAGAGGGCTATGTACTATTTTTTTTCTCTCCTTGTACTTCTGCATCAAAATTTTGATGAAATGTATATCACTGGTAACTAAATTAGGCAAATAGGCCTAGAGGTATATTAGCAAGCAATAATCACAGAGGGAGTGCCAAGAGGCAATTCTAACCTTACGAAAGAACAACAAAAATATGGTGCAATATAATTCTAGTCACGTAAATACTGAAAGAACTGAAAGATAATATACCCACAGAAAGGCCGTAAATAGAAGGCTTCTTTGCTGGTCTTACAAATGGACTATAATGGACTAAAAAGATTGATTCTCAGGTAAGAATAAATTGACAATAGCCAAGAGAATCGGTATAATTTGATCTCGTCGTTATAGAAAATGGAAATTATAAGTTCTCAGATTACTATGCCTGATACCCCAAGCTGCTACAAACAAGATACGCTTATGAATTGATAAATGCATTATGGAAGATGTAAAATCTTGGAAATAAATTTTTGTTTAGAGGGAGAATATATGAAGTATATAAGCATTCCTTGTTCTAACTCTATGTAGGAAAGAGACCAGACAAAAGATATCGTTGAGGCCAAAGGGGTGGACTCTGAGCTTTGCCTGAATAATGGGTTTGGGAATTGTATGTTTGCATTGGATGATGTGCCTGAGAAGCAGGATCTAAACTCTCCCCATCCTTGCCTAGTTTGTTTGTATCAAGCTTGGTCCCCAGATCTTTGAAGTTTGAACCTTAGACGACCATGGGTTTAATAATTGACTCCATGAGGTAAGGTTTGAATGAGATGTCCTGAAACTGAGCCTGGAAACATTGTCTCCCAAATTAAACCAATGAGGGCAGGGAGTTGTAGCGTTTGCTGAGTCGAGGCAATGGGACCTAATGCATTCTAAAACGAGGCCCTATGAGCTGGACCCCGGCCAGTTGTAAGCTCTCTTGATCTCGATCTCTTTCTTGTAGAAGTAGATAAGGTAAGATAAGATAAGATAATTTTATTAATGTCCAACTAATGGCAGAAAAAGTAGATCAAAGGGACTGTTGAGTACAATGATGACATCACAAATAAGGAGTACCAAATGGTCTCCTATAAAAGACAAGATGTATGAACTAAAAGTACAATAAAGCAAAAACATGCAAGCTGGGCTAAAGTATGGAGAACCATCATCCGCAACTGCAAGCCCAAAATTCTGCAACGGAGCGGAGATGTGCAGGAGGAGAAGATCTAGGAGCACTTAGATCTACTATGGAGTAGAACTATTTCTCCAAACTTCTGAGGCTGAATTAGGAAACATCAATAAATTTTGCTGACCTGAAGAAGAAGAACTGGTTGAAGGGCTAGATTGTCCATTGCACCGTTGTCTGGAGGATTTCGCTCGTTGCTTAGGCCTGGGTGATCTCGTTTGTCTCCCAGGCGGGGATCTGATATGGTTTTGCTGCCAAGATCTCGTGGAATGGGCACCATGAGTTCACACTTACCACCCGAAGTTTGGATCCGTACTAATGTCGGTCGGTTGCTTGGTGCCCCTTTCTGAAGGTATCAATGTGAAAAATGAAGTGATCCTCTGCGTAGAATCTGGTTTAATGCAAGGTTGAAGAGTATGTGCTGGGCATTTGATTGCCTCCTACATATATAAGGCCAAACATCTCTGATCAAGGTACCTGAAGATGTCAGTGAGGGTCTAAGACCCTTTGAACAAGCAATGGAACCTTCCTCTAAACTCATAGTAAATAGGGCAACAAAAAATAAAGTACACCTCGGTCTCCACCTATAAATGGCGTTGTTATCACATATGCATTTGCAGCTGGGCTACCATGATGTAGCACATAGATCTATCCCTTATTCTATTCCGAGCTATTTTTCACATGGGGTTTCAGCTAAGTCACATGACACGAGGACACGGGACACGGAGGACATGA
>LPNX010163359.1:112828-136095 GCA_001517045.1 Pseudotsuga menziesii | reverse complement strand
ATTGATTTTACTAATGTATACTCTTCCTCCTGCACGATACCCTTGAAATGTCTATTGATTTTACTAATGTATACCCTTGAAAGTTTGAAACCACAAACCACAACCCTTGAAGCCACAGAAAATGTTAAAAAAAATATACACAAAATTCATTTTTTATATGCCTGAAATTCATTTTTTATAGGACACGTGTCCAAAAATCGGGACACGCTCAGGACACGTGTCCGACACGTGCCAGATGGTGTCCTGATTTTTGGACACGGAAATTTTCGTGTCCGACACGTATTAGGGCCGTTTTCGTGTCCGACACGCAAAATACGGGACACGGAGGCATTTAGGACGTGTCCTGTGACTTAGGGTTTCAGCATGGATCATTATAGCCTCAGCCATTCCAAAGCCTTGTTTAGCATATTTTCCTTGCTAGGACTAAGATTCATTAGTCCATTGAGATGCTTTCAGTGATGACCTAGTTCATTTGAGCAGAGTATCAGATCAGATATGGTACACACAGTTACAAAGGGGCCTATTAGATGGAGACGGGTATATATATGGTGAGATCAGGTATATGCTTCTATAGTTTAATTTTGCTCTATGATGTATATCAAACACCTATGCTTGTCTTGTTAGGATGATCATGGTGACCTATGCTTATATATGTACTAATGCTTGAACTTGTGCTGAGACTAATCAAAGGACTTGATATTGAAGACTGTTGTTTATGTCATACTTGTATAAATAGTAAACTTTAGTGCTATGTTGGTTCCATGTGTCATTTGTCCCCATCCATCCAGTTCATCCATTGTTGAATTTTATCCCATGGCTTAGATTGATTGAGACTTGTGAGATTGAAGATCTTTTCCCCATCTTGACCCCTGTACATGATAGACTGCATTTTTTTATGTGCCTTTGGTTATGAAGTATGTGGCTCGGCCAGTGTGGCTGGGTTCACTAGGTAGTTCTCCTCTAGTCCTTAAAACAAGTGCTCCACCAAACAGTGTTGCTAAACACAAAAGCATCAGAACACATAAAAGCAATATCTAAATGATGCAAAGTAAATGTTTAAAAAATCGTCAGTGGCCAAGGGGTTGAGTACTCATTCTTTGTATAATGTAAGGCTCATCTGCCCTCCACAGGGGCAGTAGGGAGAGGCCTTAGTTATTTATTGGAGTCTAGAAGGATTTCCAGGGCACCTGCTCTTGTAACTTGGCTACTATCTCATGTGAAAAAGAAAGTTGTTGAAAAAAGATCAATGGTCAAAGGATGAGCACTCACTCTTCATATAGTGTTCGATTCATTTGCCCCCACAAGGCAACAGGGTGAGACTAGCCTGCAAAGGCTATGTTTTTGTTAGTACTGGAGCCCATAAGGCTTTCAAGGTACCTGCCTTTGAAGGTTGATCTATATTGTGTTAAAATTCCATATGCTAAGCTAGATTATCAGCATTTAATTTCAATTTCATAACAAAAGCATATAGACAGGATCACTAAAAGAAACAGTATCACAAGAACACCACAGATTTATCCTGGGAAAACCCTAATGGGAAAAACCTAGCAAAAGCTTCCTCAATATAGATGCCCCAAAAGATAAAAGGTAAAACCCAAAAGATTGATCCTCCTTCTTCTTCGGCTACAGCTCTTTCTCTCTCTCTCTCTCTCTTATGCGCTACACAAGTGAGTGTGTGTGTTCAAATGAGAAGCACCTCACCTCTATTTATATTCTTTCGTTCACTTGACATTTAACCCTGTCATGTAGGCTCGAGTAAACTTGTAGGCTCGAGTAACCATAATTGGGTTAACTTAATATAATAATATATTCCGGAGGGTACTAATGACCTGACTTACAACGGAGGGGACTTCCTCATGACTCTTAGTAATTCTTCCGATAGGAATCATTGGGGTACAAGAAAATACAAGTGATTCTCCCATTAGAAACATTGGGGACCAATAAAATATATTTAGAATATTCTTCGAAGTTATAATAATTCAACATATTGCAAATTAGCTCAAAGGAAAACTTGCTAGAGACTGAAGGAAGCAAACCCAAGTACTTCATCCGCTTGTGAGACACCACCATCCCCTATTTCTATATGTCATGTATATGTCACTTTGGTTGAGTGTATTGGTTATCATTCGGAGAGATCACATAGTCAAAGTCAGTCAGAAGTCATTCTCCTTTACGTAGCCTTGTTTTCCATCCTCACCCAGCATTAGCACACCGTTTAAGCTTTCTAAGTATGGCATGAACAAGCAGACTTCTAGAAGATTCTGGGAATTTTCAGAAGCAGAGGTACAACGTACTTACTATTATTATTGTCACCATGATTATAAATAACATGAATTAAGTTTGGTTTTGATATACACCATTGGAGCATTTCTTACCTTGGATGCATGCATAATCATATTGGTACAGTATCTCACCTCCAGTTTGGGTACTTTGACTTGGTCAACCCGGTTGACCAAGTCAAACACGGTTCCCAAGACAGTGACTCAAAAAACAACATAGCCTATATTTGTTCCAGACATGCCCAGGACCAATACTGTGGTTTCAGTTTTGAGAGTTTGGCCCTAGATCTCTTGATCAATGATTATTATCACTTTATTATTGGCCAAAAGATCAAATTTTATTACAATTGGTAGTGATTTTGGTTCTCTTAGAGCATTGCAGTGTTCCAGGGGGCATGAGTAGTCACTTATACCATTCTTCTGTGTCTCTGGATCATCCAATGCAGTCAGTTTGCCCCAGATATGATGGCTTTTATCAGTTTGAGAGGATGTACCACGAGAAATTGAACTAGGAAATTCACCGAGAAAATCGATTTGGCTAATTGGGTAAAGGAAATGGCTTGGAAATTTGTTAGATGATGTGGTTTGGCTCCCTGAACAGTTCTTCAGCAGTTGCAGTTAGCATTGTTGTCCGGATTATTTTATTTTGTCTCAGCCAGTGAGGACGTCCCCTAAGGGGTGCCCCTCAACTTGGCTAATTGATGTATTTCACTGTTATATCATATGTTATGAGGTTGTAATGGGGCCTAGGGTGAATTAAGCCCCTAGTGACCCCCTTTGATGTATTATCATGTCATATCTTATGTTATGTTGTGACTTTCAATTTAGGAAAGCGTCCTTGAGCAAAGTGCACCCCCCTTTTGATGTGGTCACTTTGATCCATTTGATGATCTTTGTACTTTTTGATCTCCACATTTGATGATGTCTTAATCTCAACCATCAGATAATAGTTAGTTGAAATGTGGACACACTCTCAAACTACTTAAGGGAGGTGATCCCCCCATTGTAAGGCATGAGCTCTAGCACTGGAATATTGAATAAAGAGATTTTGTCTGGGATTACATACTTGTTTCTTTTGTGATGAATCATTGAGATGATGAGTGGCACTGTTTTTCTTCTGCACTAAGATTAATCCAACATAGTTTTGTACCTTTCCTTTTACCCGTCTATCTGCAGGTTGAAGGAGGCAATTTTGAGAGAGGCGCATTGGTGGGGGGACTCACTCTGTAGCCATAACTCGGTCTTAGTTATCAGGGAGTTGCAACTTCTTTATGATTTCTTTTCCCTGTACGTCTTTTAGCTTGCATTTCCTATTTATTTGTTGTATTAATTGAGTTCCTTGATGTGGCAGGTACAACAGGGGTGCTAGGGTCACTGGAAGAAGCAACACTTCATCAAAATCTTGCTCGGAAATCTTATTTGATCCTAAGAAAGGCATTCTTCATCATCCAGGAGGTCATCTGCAATGATTCAGGTATGCTCCTTAGGTAAGTTCTCCATCTTTTGATTTTGTCATGCATTTCCCATCATTGCTTTCACTGAAAAAACCATCTTTAGAAGTAGGAAAAATCACCGAATCAATTTGCACTGGGAATCTGCAAATTTGATGATCCGGGTTTTGTCGGCCATCCCTCAAAATCTCTTCTCCTTCTTAGGCTTGAGCATTGGACTCCATTACCCATCTCCAGGCACTGGTCACTTAGGAAGGTAGCGCTCCCCTTTGGTTTGGAAGCCGGTTTCTCTGTGTTTTGTTCCGGTTTCGCTTGGATTTATTTCAGTTGTCAAATATTTTATCCAAGTCAATGTGCAGGAAGCCTTAATTATCAACATCATCCTTGTCCTGGGAATTTCTCAATTATATGCTTAAATCCCCCAAGGTTCCAGATTTGATCATTCGAACCAACACACTAAATCCTAGATCTGATCCAAATCTCCACAAGCCACCTGATTGTTTAAACTTTAGTGACTTTACCAACGCAATTAACCACTTCTACTCAAGTATCCTTAATTTGTGGCTTATTCCCTGAATCTAGGGTTTCAAGCACTCACCTTACGTATTCTCCGTCAGGATTTTGATCTGGAGATTTGCTTTAGGTATTTCCTTTCATGATAGATCTGGGTCTCCCCCATTGTCACTTGGGCTTCTCTAGTGGCATAAAGCGAAGGAAGTCTTAACCGATGTGACAACCATCCATCTTTTGGGGGTTAGGATTTCCATAGGTCACGACTTTGGTTGCCCGTCCCCTTTGCCATCCTGTATAGGATTCTTCTATTGGGGCAACTACAACATCCGTGATAACAGGCGCAACTGTTAAATTCTGTCTGATCTATTCATTTGGTGGTTTGTCTCTACCAAAAGTCTATGGGAACCCATTTTGAATTGGCCTAGGGGAATGTGGAGGGCATGCATCTAGTGACGAAGTGTATATTGGGGTCAAGCAATAAGCTCGCCTCTCAACTCCAAGAAGTGCTCAACATAAAAGGCCATCTTTGGGAACAACTCTCCTTGAGGGTTGACCTAGGTGATTTGGATGAACTACATGTATAAGTCATCCCTGATGATCCTGTTAAGCTCCTGTCTGGTGGGTAGAAGGTGACTGGGTGCATCTAGGGGGTATCTGAATGGAGGGAGACAATCCAGTGGAATACCCATTGACACTAGAAGATCTGAAACCCCTGTGAACCAACCTCTAGTCCGACCCAGAGGACTGGAAAGGGAAATGGTCTCTGAAGAATAGTAGGCCAAATATGGGTATTGGTGTCCTCCCTTCACTGAGTCAACGAAGCTCTGAATTCGATACACAAAGGAAACCAATTTGAACACTGCCTTAAGCTGGAAGGGCTAAGCTCCAAACTCTGCAAGTATGATGTGCTGAGGTACAGTTTGCTTGGATATAATGATGCAGTGACGAAGAATTTGAACTCTTTTGGCTGAGGCCCAATCCGACTCTAGAAAAGAAGGTTCCCAAATCTTTGAGTCATATCAAACAACGGGATGGATCAAGGAGTCCATGAGGCTTGTTATCCACTAATATTGCACTTAGCGGATTTCCAGTGAGCCGCTGAAGTTGTGAACAAGTACCTTGTTCATTATCAGTGCTTAGAAAGTTCCTTGGTTTATCAGGGCCATTTCTTGGACCCCTTTTTTTTAATAATTACATGTTTATACACTGCAGGGATATTGTAATAAATGTACTAGCATGGCAAACTTTTTGTAAAGGACCTTGATTCCTTGGACTTAGATGTCAATCTGATCATTCCAAGGTGTTTTTTCCCTTGTCAATTATCATATTATGCAACGCTGAAAAAGCGATGTATAATTTTCGAGTTTTTCACTGCTCCTCCAAAGCTGGAATGGTCGTCTTGGTGGTTAGGCCATAGGGGGTTATTAAAGTTTCTGTGTCAATGTATATAAGCATGCTACACATTGATTTGAGTCATTATGAACATGTACTAGGTCCCCCTAGGGTTATTTTTTAATTTGTGATAAACTATTTTTTCCCGCAAAATTAGGCCATTTTTTAATGGTTTAAATGGGAAAATTCAATTTGTAATAAAAGTGTGGTCCGTAGGCCATTTTTGGCGTAGGGGTGCTTGTTTTCACACTCAGGCCATCCTCTTTACCCTAGGACCAACTTTTCCTATGTTTTGGGTGATCAAATTGTCACTTAGAGCCGTATTTCTTAACGATGCGACAGAATGCCCAACAAATGGACAAAAAAAACAAAATGACAGTGAAGTAAAAAAGTCTTGAGTAATTGAGATCTTATTCGAATGACATGGAAAGGGTGTCGTATTTGTCTCATGTGGAAGGTGACTTAGACTTAGGATAAATCATTGATTTTGGGGATAATGTGGAGGCTAGCGAATCGCTATTGGATGAAGAATATGCCCCCCCCTCATGGGCCCTCACGTATTGATCATGTGGCATTGTATTATTAGCATGGAGGTATAACAGTAGGTGGCGATCTCTTGATAAAGCGCGAGTTGTTTCCTTGATTCATGCGTGTTATTTGGAATTGAATGCATGTGTGGCAAGTCATCTAAGGTTAGAGGATGCACCCTTCTTCCAAAGCTTGGGTGACTTGTTGATGCGGCATGCATTGGATAGATTGGTGGCTATCCATTTGAGAGGTGGCGCCTACCTCTCATAGTTACACTTTACTTCAACTCAAGCGAATCCCCCTATTCTCTCAAGTTAACGCCCCGTCTCTGCCAGTTAGTGGTTGCACCCCCCTGGGGCTTGATTTATCTATAAAAGCGAGGCCTTCTCCTCCATTTGGGATGTATGTAAGGAACCTTTGCCCGTTGTAATGTTGTTGCTATTTTGATTAATAAAAGTTGAAGACTTTGGATGTCTACCTTGTGCCATTAGATGAATGCTTGTTTTATGAGATGATATTGTATTGCTTTGATTTCCTTTGTCAAATTTGTTGATGGATCTAGCTTAGAGGGCCCTTCTATAACACATAGAGTAAGTATTTACAGTTGTTAACTTGCTTGCTTGTGCTTTGTTTTTTAGAGAGATGAGAGTAGCCAACTATACTTAGTTGTATTGAGGCACTTTTGGTTTCTTTTCTTCAAACACACTAGATTTAATCCTTTTTGTGCAAGGGTTGTCTCATAGTTTTGCAGGTCAAATTCGAAGGAGGATTTGAACTAAGTTGTCACTTCTCTTCTCTTCGACAATTTTAAAAGCTAACTCCATTTTTTGCAGGGTCTCCAAGAGTTTTCACAAAAAGATCAAGCAAGGGCTTGAGTTTTCTTCTTGTCTCCTCAAACTCTCTCTTTTTCTTCGGTTACTTTGTTCTAAAAGTGATAATCAAGTAGATCTAGTTTTTTCAAAGCTCATCCTTTAAATCTACTTGTTTTAGCATGTTAAATAGCTTGATCTAAAAGTACTCTCAAAGCTTTATTATTCCGCTAGATCTAGGCTAGGAATTTTGGTACTTAGTAAATTTTTGAATATTTTTCCAAGTACCAAAGGCTGTTTTTTTTATCTTTCATTTGTTCATACCATCATTTTTTAACCTTGTTTGGTTGCTGGTTTTGCATGTTTAACGAAATAATAGAGAGAAACTTTGGCGAAATTTCACTAAAATTAGGCCATCCAAGGCTCTAGGATTCTCCTTTTCTATTAGACACTGAGAGGGGGGGTGAATCGGTGTAAATCCAATTTTACAACTTTTCTTAACTTGTCACAATTAACTACGAATTCATCATTGCATTATTCTACCAATCTCATAATCATTTCATAAACATCTTTCACTCTATCATTCACATAGCATAAGCATTTAAATCATCAAGAACCATAACACTAAAGAACACAACACCATATAATTTGTAATCTTTTTGTATTAGTTTTGGTCCGGCTACAACCGTTAGGTAAAATCAGCACCTACTGATATGAAGAGCACCTACTCTATGAAGAGGACCCTGCCTGGTTTTCTTAGACCCTGCTAAGAAGGGGTTTGAGGTATCCTAACCTCAGATGCAAGTCAAGCTTGCATTTACATTTTAAGCTCACTGTTTCAACACATTTTCATCACTGTCACATCACACCAGCACTTATCTCTAGCATCTCTTCAATCAGCATCTTCTCAGCAACTTGTCTCTATCCTCTTCATTTTGTCCAAAAGGATTCTGTCAGGAATAATATCAACAATTCAGCACATCACTGTCCAAGAGCATACGGTCCTAGAAAGAATATCAGCAATTCACAATCTTCATAATGTCTCTGTCCTAGCAATTCACATTCTTCATAAGAGTATTCTGTCCACAAACATTCTTCATTCATGTCATCACTTCTTATTCTGTCCATAAGCATCAAAACAGTATCATCAACCTTATAGGGTTTGTATCAACATGGTCAAGTTCCAACTCTACAAACTCTGGCAGACTGTCATCATTTCAATCAACTGTTGCTCCTTGCTTAGCTGTTCAAGGGTCATCTGTTTATTATCAACAGGTATGCCAACTTTCAAGCCAGCATTAAGGGGCCTGCTTATGCCAAATTATCAAGGGTCTGCTCATGACACATGTATCCCTTGTCACTGCAATCTTCTGACTGTCATGGAGGTTGTTATCAACACTTTCATTAGGGATGTTACTTCAATTCATAAGTTACCATTATCAAGACAATCTGCTCTATGTCACTGCTTATGTCATCAAAAGACTTTGGTCATACACAAGACTTCAAAAGTCTGCTCATGTACTCTCAGGATTTCAAGGGTCTGTTTGAACCCCTAATACAATAAGTATTCCCAAACTTTGCTCATGCCAAGACAGTACTAAGCCAAAGCAATCTATGTTATGTCATGGATGTCACTGTCATCAAGGCTGTTGTACTGGTCTTTTATGATGTAGTATCAAATCTACTGTTATGCCAATATGCTTATCAGGGCATCGTTGTCACTTCATGTCAAAACAAGCTGTTAGATACATCTCTGTCAAGTACATCTGTGTTACTGTCATGCATCACTTCACTATGTGCATCACTGTTGTCATCATTGTCTTTATGATAATCATCATGCTACCTCAACAAAACATTGTCAAAGCATATTATTGCATCCTTGTCTTGCAGCTTCTCAGTTTCTGTATGAAATTGTATGTCTCACAAATTCAATCATCTATGCATCTGTACCCAACAAGATATTTCTGTAGTAAATCTTTCCTTGATCCAATGTACTGGTTGTTCAACAAATATGATAATGGGTGTTTGCAAATTGTTGCCCAACTTTTCATAGTTGCAAATCCCACTATCTCAATCTCTGAGTTAACTCAGTTCATCTTACTTTGATCCACTGCTGCCTATAGTCAATATAATCAGCACATATTGAAGCTGTAATCATGGAGGACAAATCAGCATACCTTCAGTCTCATGCTTTTATTATTTTCCATATTGACCCAATACGATTTTAACATATGGTTTGATTCCCTTCATAATTGGTCACCCGAAATTTCATAAGAGCAAAGGAAGACTTTAGTGTGGCTGCTTCAGATGTTTGAACTGTGGGAGATTAGGGCATCATTCCTTTGTCTGACACTGTCAATACTGACTGTGCATCTACCAATTTCAAACTTGGAGATGACCTTAAAAATTCTGAATTTGCACTGTAAATGACTTCAAGAAATAGAAGGCTCGGATCACTTGTGAAGACACCAGGTCATCAAGAGAAAACTCAAACATGGTCAGTTTTAGGAATAAACAGTGTCCACCTTTTCAACTCGGATTGTGTAGATGGGACTGGTGTACACTTTTTCAACTCAGGCAAGTCGGAGATTTGGGCTATACTACTGTTGGAAATTTTTTTTTTAGGGCATCATTCCACTGCTGCTCCAAAAGTTCGTTCACTGCTCCTTTAACTGAGATCCCTCTTGCTGCTGTCCAAAACTCGGGTTTGCTCCTCAGTTAGCCATCAAAACAAATAAAAAATTCTGGTTACAACTTGGCCTCAGTCTGTAAAACTTGGGTCTGTTTGTATGCAAAACTTCATCAACCAAAGAAACCTTCTTTCTGCTGTTGCAAAACTGCCTTAAAATACCAAAAAAAAACAGAAGATACTGCTGCTGCAAATTCGGAACTGCTGCTCCACTGCTCCTCCGAATTTCCTCAGTCCCAAAAAATTCTTAAACTGCTGCCTCCGAATTTACCTCAGTGAAATACCCCCGAAAATCACAGAGCTCATTCCAAATTCCACTTCAAATGAGTGAGGGCGTTGGCCTATTTGTATGCATTTTTCATGAATTTTAATTGGGCCGACATGTCAAGTTTTTTTTATAAATTTTAATTAAAAAAAAATTCTTTTGTTTGGTCGGCTGCCCCTACAAGATGGTTTAGATTTGCCTTGTCATCTTCAAAAATCAATATCTCATCAACCATGAAGAACCACGTGACGTGCCACCTACCGTTGGAGAGGGCATGACGAGGGCTATCATCTTATGAGGGTCTTGCTTGCATTGACAAGATCCTTCACTCATATTTTCTTCAATTTGTGCAGGCCGTCATGAAATGACTTGAATTCTTCTTGATGGCTTCTTCACGTACTTTTATGGCATCAAGAGCTACAACACCAACCAAGGGTTTCAATAATGCATCAAGGTCTTCATCAAGCTTGTGGGCATGAGTGCAAGAGTCCCATACACACATGAGTGCAAGAGTCCCATACACAGCATGGGATATTTTCTCTATTGATAGAATGTTTTCTGTGATTGAATCCATGAATTAGTGGAACCTTATGCTTATATCACATAGATGGGTAGAATGATATGAAGTTCCTGAATTACTCAAAATTATATTGTGTTGTTGTTCCATCATTGAATAGTTAAATTGCGTTGGTATTTACCCAATGGCTGAGTGGTTACTCATATATTCTTCTTAATGAAAACAGGAAAGCCAAACTTCTAGCGGAAAGACATTAGATTCAGTTACTTTGGAAGAATTAGTATTGTCTGCAAAAAATATGTGCCAAACCACTTCCAAAAGTGGCATGGAGGAATGTGGCACTAGAACTTTTCCAAGAATGCACGGGGGCCATAATACACAATATCGTTGCTCGGTGAGCTACTTATCATCTTTAGCATGTTTTGTTTGAAATCTGTATATTTTTTTATATGGTTGAACAGACTGCACTCAGCTTGACATGAAAGTCACATGAGATTGTTTGAATGTTGCTATGCATGCTAAAATTATGCAGGGTAGAAGGTCCTTATGTTTACTGTGCTCCTTGCAGCTTTGTTGTTTCTATTTATAACAAATTTCCAGGCTGGGAGGTGTTCATAATCTCATATTCAAATTTTCTTTTTAGCTTACTTAAATATGCTATATTGTTGTATAGCATTTCGGTTTTCAATTCCATTTGCCTACGGCATGATATCAATTTTCCCAACTTGCCTTTTTTAATGAGTGACATGGCATTTCTCTGAAATATATGATATTAACAAGCAATTCAAAAGCTTTTCATTTTATAGAAATATTAAAACCAATAGGAGATTATGTATAACATATTGCTAATAATCATAAATACCCAACTTTCTTCAGGAGACGAATGAGCTCAAACCATTTGATATGGTTGAACATCTAAGGAAAGGATTGGGATCTAGTGGACAGGTGGTTGCTTCTCTTGTATTGACATTCAGTTATCAGTGCTTTATCTCTTAACACAACTCAGTTCTAATTTCACTTTGAAATGTTTCCCGTAATGTGATGAATTTTTTGGAAAACTTGTATAACTTTACTAGATTCTATATAGTTGCAGTGAAGGTCTGATTAGATGACTGCTACAAGTTCATCATGTCATTCTTTGTTCTTGGTTTTAACAGCTAGTACACGTGGAAACTATCAATCCTAGGAAAGCAAAATATGGTGATCATCTAATAATGTTTTCAGAATCAACTAAGGCTGCACTTAGAAGAATGGGTATATCTATGCTGTACAGTCATCAGGTTTGTCTTTCTACTGTTGACAACGTTCTTTCTTTTGTTAATAACTAAATCTTGCTAAAGATCAGTTAGTTTCCTATGCAGGCAAAAGCTATACAGGCTTCACTCTCAGGTAAAGATGTTGTTGTGGCAACTTCCACTGCTAGCGGCAAGTCGCTTTGCTACAATATCCCAGTTCTGGAAGAGCTATCTACAAACCGACTGTCTTGTGCTCTGTATTTGTTTCCAACAAAGGTTATTTTTCTTCAAACATTTGTTTAGACTCTATTTCATTCTCCTAATATTAAAGTTTAAACACCATGAAAGTGTTTCATGTTCTGTTGATTGCTGTACTCATTTTCATTTCATTACTCGTTTTAGGGGGTCTGTTGTAACTTTGTACCCATCCTGTTTTGCATGGGCTTCTCACGATATATTCAATTTCTGGTTCTCTTGAACTAGTTTGGTCTCTAGTGGGCATTATCATAAGTTTCAATTTTTAGGGAGCTTCAGGAGATGCTAGGCAAATGTTTTGGTTTGTTAATTTTTTTACCCTAGAAGTTGTTCTCCTTAGTGATTTTGCCTAAGTCACTAAGAAAAAGGGGTAAAGTTCACATGACTTTTGTATTAATGACTTGAGATGAGCATTAAATGCACTTTAGAGATTAAAGTGTACTTTAAGTAAAAATTAAAAAGGTGGTTGAGTGGAAATTAAATTATGGAGAGAAAAAGTGTTTTATCTCATCCGTCCATCTAATTAAATCTGGGCCCTTGGAAGTTGGATTAGATGGCCTTTCAACTACCCCAATCAATTTTTATTAAAGGCAAATTTTCATGTGAATAGGCGATTTGACTTGAAACATTTGAGAGAGAACTCAACTTCTTGTGTGAAAGAGAAGGATGTACCATCAGAGGAAAGGCATTGGCACAATTCCCAAGACCATCGTACAGCAGGAAACTCATAGCACGAATCCTGAGAGATTGAGCATGCAGTTTGAGAAATAGTAGGCAGCATTTAATGAGTCCGTACTGTAATTTATTGAGGCTGTTGGTACAGTTGGAGTGATTCTGTACAGTAGCTGGGTGACACGATTTTCCAGGCTGAGGGCACAAAAATTGAGTACTGAAAATTGCTGTAGCAGCAGGCACACATACTGAGACAGCCACTGTACTCTGCACAGATTTCGAGGAGAGATTCCATACTGTGCTGTATGGCCCTGTACCTAAATTCTGGCATGAATTTCAAGACGGGTTGAGCATGAAATTCGAGGCAGGCTGAAGCACTGTTTTCGAGGCTGAGTTTTTTGTCATCTTGGTTGAGATAAGTTGACTGTTCTGCTAGCATTATTTCTGCTGTAACATTTCATTTGAAGAAGAAATAAATTCCTCTCTCAGAAACAGGTTTTCCCCCTGTGGGTTTTGCATGGGCAATTTGCCGAAAATTTTTGTGTCTAAAACTTTCTTGGTGTGTACTCTATTTAATTTTTGGCTGTAAAATTTGGTATTAAATCTTGTCTTTCAGGTTTATATTAGGTTTATGAGAAATGACACAGTTGCAGCAATGAAATTTCACTGAGTTGGGCATTAAACATAATTTTCAGGCTTGCAACTGGGCTGGGATTAAAACCTCAGAAACTTTCATGGTATCAGAGCTTGGGGGTAGAATTGAGTATTGAAATTTCAGACCATCAGTGGGTCTTCTTTTATCAGTGAGCAAAACCTTTTGGACTTTGAATTTGCATTGAAATGGCCATCGGATTGAGGTTGGAGGATAGGCTTGATGGGGCAGGAAATTTTGTTCCATGGAAGGCTAGGATAGTGCTTATTTTGGAGAAAAATGGACTTTGGAGTGAAGTGGTAAATAGCACACATGCAAATACAATTCATGTTCCTACATCTACTGATGCACAAGCACTAGAAACCTTCAACAAAATGGACATTAAAGCTAGAAGCATCATTCTATATGCAATTAAGGACCATGTAATTCCACATATTTCAGGCAAAGACCGTGCATATAAGATGTGAGATGCTTTGACCAGCTTATACTGGAGCTCAAATGAGAACCAAAAGATGGTGTTGAGGGAAAAGCTGAAGAGTACTAAGATGGGCAAAGCAGAGGGAGTGACATCCTACCCTAGGACATCTCAGGTGAGAGATGAATTTGCAGCAGTTGGGGAGAATGTTGATGGCAGTGAGCTAGTGCGGATAGCTATGAATGGCGTGACAAAGCCATGGATTGTTTTCGTGTAGGCTATAGTTGCCAGGGATAACTTGTCTTCTTGGGATCGATTCTTGGATGATTTTGTGTAGGGGAGACCCGTAGAGGTCTTGTGCAAGAGAGATCTTCCAACAGTAGGGAGGATGAGGAAAATGTGGCCTTGATAGCAAAAGGGAAGAAGAAGTCCAAGAAGGGCCCCAAGCAGGGTGGGGCTAAGAAGCAACGGTAGCAGGGTGGACAGATTAAGGACTAGAGCAAAGTCAAGTGCTTTGCTTGCCAGGGGTTTGGGCACTATGCCTCACAATGCCCAAACAAGAAGAAGAAGATGTAGGCGACCGCAACTTCAACAGAGATTGAGGAGTATGTAGCTAGATTCGAGAGAGATTTTGCTCTCTGCACTGGGCATGTTGAGAGAGAGAGAGCTTCCATCATCACCAACGCTGATATAGAGGATGTGAGGGAGTATTCTTTGTTGACCAACCATTCTTTTAGTGCATCGACCACCAGCACTTGGTACATTGACAGTGGAGCCTTGAGCCACATGACAGGTGCTCAGGAGATGTTTTCCGAGCTTTCACAGGCATGTATAGATGTGGAGGTTGTGTTGGGGGATGACACAATTGTCAGAGCTTTTGGGCTTGGGACCGTTACATTTCAGAGGGAGTCCATGAGTCCCATGACTTTGAGGGATGTGTTGTTTGTCCTCGGACTGAAAAAAAACTTGATATCAGTTTCCATGATTAAGGACAGAGGATTTGGGGTGTATTTCCTGGATGGACATGTACGTGTTTTCTCCAAGATTGTAGGACCATCTGCCTCTTTTGTCATTGGAGTCAGATGTGGGAAGTTGTACAAGCTCTTATTTTCGTCCCAACATGCTTTAGCAGATAGCAACAACAATGATCTTTGTGAGCTGTGGCATAGGAGGATGGCTCATCTGCATCATTCAACTCTGAGGATGTTGAGGGACATGGCTATAGGCTTGCTAGAGTTCAGCACGGAGCATAGTGATGTGTGCAGAGGGTGTGCTTTTGGAAATTACACCAAGACTGCTTTTCCATGTAGTGATAGCAGGTTAGTGGGAGTACTTGATTTGATACATTCAGAATTGTGCGGTTCTATGTCATTTGTTTCCTTGAGAGGTTTTGAGTACTATTTGACATTCATTGATGACTATTCTAGGAAGACCTAGATCTAATTCTTGAGGAGGAGAAATCTGAGGTCTTGGAGAGGTTCCAAGAGTTTAAAGCTCTTGTGGAGAACCAGACTGGGAGGAGGATTCGGGCACTTAGATTAAACAATGGGGGTGAGTATACCTCCAAGGAGTTCGATGAGTTTTGTAGACATGAGGGCATAAGGAGACAGTTGACAGTACCATACACTCCTGAGCAGAATGGAGTGGCGGAAAAGAAGAACATAGCTATAGTGGGAGCAACGAGAGCCATGATTCATGATCAGAGTCTTCCTTTCTTCCTTTTGGCTGAGGCATGTAGTGCAAATGTATACTTTCAGAACAATAGTCCCCATCGTGCCTTGGGGAGCAAGATTCTTGAGGAGATGTTCACAGGCAAGAAGCTTGAGGTTGGTCATTTTCGCATATTTGGTTGCTTGACTTATTCACATGTCCCTTTTGAGAAGAGGACAAAGCTTGAGCCCACTACAGAGAGGGGCATCTTTTTGGGCTATGAGGAGACTTTGAAGGCCTTCCACATTTATCTTCTTTCCTAGAGGAAGGTTGTTGTGAGGCGGGAAGTGAGATTTGAGGAGCGGGCCTTCAGGAAGCCTAGAGAGTCAGTGCAGGAGGAGCAACACGCTCCCACACCTAAGGAAGCTTCACAGGTACCAATAGTTCAGCGTACGGAGTCATAGGTTTCTGGAGTGACTGGCCATAGCTTATAGGCACAGTGTCTTTAGGTTTAGTGGTTCAGCTAGCAGGTATTTTGGAGACAGGTTCTGGTTCTTAGGTCAGAGGTTCACCAGTTGCAGCTACTGGATCACAGAGTTCACCAGTGGCTGGTTCACCGGTTACTGGTCCATAGGTTTTTGGGCCATCTACTTTCGGCAGTTCTTTAGATGAGGATAGACCAGTTTGGGTGCCACCTTCAGGGAAGACGAAGCCTAAATGGCTTCGTGACACCTTGAATGAAGTAGAGTCATTTGGAGCACCCAATGAACCAGTGAGGACTATAGTGATGCCAGACAGGTTGGGTATGGCATTGGTTGCTAGTCTTCATGATTCAGAGCCTTCCACATTTAAGGAGGCCTCTCAACATCATGTTTTGAGAGATGCCATGATGGAAGAGTATCATTCCATCATGAAGAACGATGTATGGGAGATTGTATCGAGACTAGAGGGGAATTCAATGGTGACTTCCAAGTGGCTGTATAAGGTGAAGCATGCTGCAGATGCTAGTGTGGAGAAGTTCAAGGCTCGTTTTGTGGCACAAAGGTTTTCACAGGTAGAGGTAGTTGATTATGATGAGACCTTTACGCTGGTTGCTCGATATTCCTTGATTAGAGCAGTGATTTCCATAGCAGCATAGATGGGTTGGAAGGTCCACCAGATGGATGTGAAGATTGCATTTCTCAATGGACATCTACAGGAGGAGGTGTATTTGAAGCAGCGTCAGGGATTTGAGATTCATGGGAGGGATTCTCATGTGTGCAGGCTTAAAAAGGCCTTGTATGGTCTGATGCAAGCTCCTCAAGCTTGGTATTCCAGGATTGATTCATACTTGCGGTCGATGGGATTTCAGAAGAGTGAGGTTGATCCCAACCTTTACTACGTTGTGGTTGGTGGTGATTTGCTCATTCTTTTGTTGTACGTTGATGACTTGTTTATCATAAGTGAGGAGCGCCTCATTGCAGCTTGTAAGAGAGATCTTGCTTCAGAGTACGAGATGACAGATATTGGGCTGATCCATTACTATTTGTGGATAAAGGTTGGGCAGGAGCTTGGTCATATTTTCCTGGGACAAGGAAAGTATGCAGTTGATGTTTTGAGGGGATTTCAGATGGAGGACTGCAAGCCGATGGCCACACCGATGATCACCAATTGGAGGAAGCTTCATGCTTTTGAGGGAGAGTTGGTGGATCCTACTTTATATCGCCAACTCATTGGTTCATTGATGTATCTGGTCAACTCCAGGACAGATTTGTGTTTTGCGGTGAACACTCTCAATCAGTTCATGGTGGAGCTTAGGAGAGTGCACAGAGTAGCCGCGAAAGATGTGTTGAGATACCTTGCAGGGACAGTGGATTATGGTATGGGCTACAACAAATCGGGTGGAGTTAGTTTGCTTGGCTTCATGGATTCAGATTTGGCAGGTAGTGTGATAGATCAGAAGAGCACTTTCTGTTGTTTCAGTTTGGGCTTGACAGTGGTGTCGTGGTTCAGTCGGAAGCAAAACTTCGTAGCTTTGAGTTTTGTTGAGGTTGAGTACATGTCAACCAATTAGGCTAGTTGTGAGACACTATGGTTTCGCAAGTTGTTGGTAGATTTGTTTGATCAGGAGCTTAGGCCCACGGTGATATACTGTGACAATCAGAGTTGCATTTAGCTCTTTGAGAATCCAGTTTTCCATGACAAGTCAAAGCACATAGAGATCAGATACCATTTTATTTGAGATTATGTTCAGAGAGGAGTTGTTGAGTTACGGGACATTTCCACTAATGAGCAAGTAGCAGACATTATGACGAAATCCTTGGGGCGGAGCATGCAGTTCGAGAAATAGCAGGTTGCATTTAATGAGTTTGTATTGTCATTTATTGAGTTTGTTTGTACAATTGGAGTGATTCCGTACAGTGGGTGACACGATTTTCCAGGCTGAGGGCACAAAAGCCGAGGACTGAAATTTGCTGTAGCAGAATGGTTTAAAGTCTGAATGGTTTAAAGTTTGTAATTCAAGATGAAATAACCTTTCATAAAATGCATTCAATTGTATAAGCATACCAACTAACATTGAAGGTGGAAGAGAGGCTAGTGTGTAAGGAAACAAAAAGAGTTTTAGCCGAGGAAGAGGCAACATAGAGGCATAGGTGACGATTCCACATAGGAGGTGGAAGATGGTGCACAAAGCAGAGGTTGAGGTCAGAAAGGTTTTGGAGGATATGGAAGAAGCCTTAGTGGCAACAATATACTCTTCTATACACATGGAGAGGAAGGGCACAATTCATTTGAGCGTTCACAAAGAGAAAGCATGTATATGGGGAGAAACATCTAAGGATATACAAACAATTGCAGAAATAACACAACATATAGAATACTTAATTCTATGTGATGGAATGATCACACCAGAGAAGCAACGTCTGGCACAACATAATCACTTACAATCATACAAAGTTTTCTAGTTTTAGTGCGATTATGAAGTTTTATGGTGATTGACCAATGTAATGTGTTATTTAACGTTGGTGAGTATAAGGATGAAATTCTATGCAATGCCACTACCATTGATGCATTTCAGTTATTGTGGTGAAGACCATGATAATATGATAATGGCACAGTGCCTGATGGGAAGAAGAACACCTATAGAATGACCAAGGATGATGAACATAGAGTTCAGTTGTTGGTGATGAAGGATGAACTCAAAGAAGTGTCTCTATTGTAAGTGAAGAAATTCTTATCTACGGTGAAGGAGACAAAAGAATGCTATGCGAAAGTTCCAAAGAAAGGTGTAGTGCATGATGAGACATGAGAATGTGCCAAGGAAAAGGAGATCCCTATAGAAGTAAAGAAACTATTGGAGTATAGAGAAAAAGTGTGTGATGAGTTGCTAGGTGGTTTCCCACCAAAGGGGAAGATCACACACAATATTAACTTGACTTCAAACATGATCGTATTGAATCAAGAAACATAGAGGATGAGTCCATCACAAAGCACATAACTAAACCTATAGGTAGGTGAGTTGTTGTCGAATGGTTTGATTAGAGAGTGTATGAACATGTGCATGTTACTAGGATTGATAATGCCAAAGGATGGAAAATGGAGGATCTGTACACTCTTGGGAGTTGGACAAAATCACAATCAAGTAAGGGTGATATGAGCCCAAAGCAACAATGTGAATACTTGCACACAAGAGGACACAATAGAGAAAATAGGTTCCCATTGCCAATAATGAGTGATATGATGGATAGTCTAAGTTGTATGAAGTAGTTCACAATGATAGACTTGAAAGGTGGATATCATTGGATTAGGATGAAAGACGGCGACGAGCGTAAGGTTGTATTGAAGACCAAAGACCATTTGTACAACTGTTGATTATGTTGTTTGGGTTGACCAATTTACCAAGCACTTTCATGACGTTGATGACCTAAGTTTTGCAAACATATGCATTGACAAGTTTGTAGTTGGTATTTGAATGATATTTTGATTTTTGAAAAGATTAGAGAGGAAGTCTGAATTTTGCAACCATACATTAATAAGTTTGTAGTTGCATATTTGGATGATGTTTTGACGCTAATATTTGAAGTGTTGACAAAATATTAGCAATACACAAACTTGAAGAGTGACGAGTGTAAGTTTGTATTGAAGACCAAAGACTGTTTGTACAAGTGTTGGTGATGTTCTTTGGGTTGACCAATTTACCAAGCACTTTCATGACGTTGATTACCAAAGTTTTGCAACCATACATTGATACGTTTGTAGTTGCATATTTTGATGATATTTTGACGCTAGTATTTGAAGTGTTGAGAAAATATTAGCAATGCATAAACTTGAAGAAGTGTGAATTCTTCAAGGAAAAGTTGTTTACCTCGGGTTTGTGGTGTTGAAGAATGGATTGTGTATGGATCCAGAGAAAGTGAAGGCGATATTGAAGTGGCCTACACATTGCAACATCAAAAAGGTTGGAAGTTTTCATTGGATTGCAAATGTCGACAGGAAGTTCATCAATGGTTTCAACAAGATATGTACACCAAAGAGAGAGTGCGTGAAGGCAAAAAGACTCCACTAGAGCACGTGGGTGCAAACAAGTTCTGTGTTGCTGAAATAAAAGATTACAGAGGCACTTGTGTTGGCAGTTGGCATTCTCAGATTTTGGTAAGGTTTTCTAGGTTCATTGTGATTAGAGTGTAGTAGCTATTGGTGCATTGTTGATTCAGGGAGGGTGATCGATAAATTTTTCATTGAGAAGTTAAATGAAGTGTGGCATATGTATTCTAGTTATGATGTCAATTTTGTGCTATTATGCAAGGGTTGAAGCATTGGATGCATTGCTTGTTTCCATAGGAGTTCATGTTGAACACAGATGATCAAGAGTAAAAGTTTATCAATAATTAAGCAAATTTGATAGAGGCATGTGAAATGGGTCGAATTTTTGCAAAGTTTCATGTCCATGTTAAAGCACAAATTTGGGAAAGAGAACATGTTCATAGATGCGCTAAGCATATGAGGGCTAATGTTGGCGGAAGTGAGGAATGCGATAGTTGGTTTCCAATAAATCAAGGTTTGGTATGAGTGTGATGAGGATTTTGAATAGGTTATATTAACTTGAGAATGTCCTTGGGAATTTCACTCCCAAGGGGATTGAAATAAATATATAGTGAAAGCGATAATGTCACCTTGCACAATCCCTCTCACATCAAGGTAGTACTATTCTAGCCTTAGTGGGGAGTCCCTAGTAATTTGAAGTGTAGAATATTCAAGTACAAATTGCAGCACACTTTAAATCTATGAATTGTACTTCTTGTTATCTTTAAATCAGCTTAGATTTTTGCAATTAAATTCCTTGGACAGTAAGTATGAACTTACATCTACACTTAACAATATCAATTTTGCTCAAAACTATCTTAAATCTGCCCTAATTCACTTCAGATCTACACTTAATGTAACATACCCAGTCACCTCTTTTAACCAGTGAGACCACAGTTACTCTATTTCCATATCCGAATTTAACATTCATGCCCAATTTCGTTTTTATTCACTTACATTTTATTTAACAACGAAATTATTAATCATGGTCACCCAAAACAATTTATGCATTCATTAATTTACAGACAATTCAACCATGAATACACATTCCATGCCATGCAGTTTCATACATTTAGACATTCATAACAACCGTCAATAAATAGCATACAAACACAGAATTAATCATAGTATTCATAAACAAATTACACTAATCTTTTAAGCAATTATTCTCCAACTGGCTGCATCTGAAGAATGTTCTTCCCAACGATAGGCACTGTCAAGCCAAGTCTCACTTTGACATGCCACCCCTGAGCTGGGGCTATCAATTCACAAGGGCAAATCTCTCCCTCAATCCCAATTTACTCAGCTGAAGCTCTCATGCAACCCACTAGTGCCTAAACCCCCTCCATAGCTGTCCCAATCCTCAATTCTCCTTCCCCATCAACTTGCACAACGTTAGGAACAAGCTTCATTCTCTGAGTTAACAGTCCCTTGGGCAACCTTCAATTCCCTTCTGGTGCTCCAACACAGGTTGGGAAAGAAGTCTTTGAATTGGGACTCCAGGGCACAAGTTGCAGGCAAAGTTTCTCTCACACCAATCTACTAGGTTAGTGGCATACAGAATTCATATTCAACAGTGGTATCTTCATTCTCTGTTACAGTTCCCAGCTATGCCTTCCAGGGTGATGGAAAAAGACAGTGGAAGGTAATTTGAATGGTGGCAGTGTAATGAAGAACCAAACCCCTCTTTGGCTTGAAAACTCCCTTTTATATGCATGGATCATATTGGCATGTGGCCCTACACATGGAACCATTTTCCCCCTCTTAATTCCTTTCTTGGGATAATTAAAACAATGCTTTTAATTCAGCATGGATTTACTTAAGGTTTAAGAACTTGGTTTAAATGGCTAAGGATATAAACTGAAGCCCACTATCTGTTGTTGATAATGTAACTTCGAAAGATATTCTTCATTGTATTATTTGTATTATTATTATTGTACTTGGTTGTATTTTTATTGTACCTCCTTTTGGGGATGTTTTCCCTTCAATAAGAGATGTCATTAATGTAATTGGTCATATAAGAGTCGAGGTAAAACCTCTATTGTAAGTCGAGGCAATGGTCCCCAAGAGAATAAGTATAAAATGTATTTTTGAGTCTCCCTAGGAGAAGTCGGTCCAGTAAGGTCCAGAAGTCGGTCACGTTGGTCCAAAAGGTCACACAACTGAAGAATATAAATAGGAAGGCGCCCTCCCTCATTTGGACATGTTGCCCACCTATTTCAACTAGGTGGCAACCTCATGTACATTGAAGATGTACATTCTGTGCAGTTTGTACCATGGAAAAATCCTAGGGATTTTTCACTCAGCAAGGCACTTCTGCCCCTTTTGTACGCGGAGTGTCCGCTCCCCTGCGTGGGATAATTAATGTAACTTTATATGTTAACATGGGTCATTCCTCTAAGGAAGTCACCATGGAATTTATTATCAGGGAAGTCCTCTTCACCGAGTGTTTTTTTCCCCTTCCAGTTAATTTTGTTAATTAACAATTTTAATTGGTTGGGTTTTTCACTCACCAATCCTCCAAAGTGGTGAATTGGCGTTCTGATAATCAAGCCCATGAGGTGGATAAGGTTTCAAGTTGTTGTCCATGACCATGCTAGCCATATCTTGTAGTCTTGCGGAATTTCGTTAGGATTTTAATTTCTGTTTTGATTTTTTCTTAATTTTACCATTTGGTGGTTAATTAATTAAGTTTCGATGTAATAATATAATTTCTTGAACCTTGACATTTTGTAATAGGGGCTATGAATGCAAATGAAAAAGCTATGACACCCCTTAAGCCATTAGTTTAAGTCTCATGTCATTCTGACAAGGGGTTGGGAAGTTAGACCAATTTTGGTTAAGACAAGGTATTTTTTCCTAGGAAATTAATCTAATTTCCAAGGGTGAAAAATCAAATTATTTGATTTTGAAAGAAAAAATCAAATAAGGCCATGGTAATTAAGTTTGGGAGGTGGCTAATCATAGTTAATTTTATATTTAAATAAACCCCTCCGTGGTCAAAATAAATTTTTGAAGATTTCCCAAGTGGGGTGCCCCTCTTGTCTTAATAAAAGATAAAAAATAAAAGATTTAAAGTAAAAGATTTAAATAAAAGATAAAAAAATATAAAATAAAAGAATAAAAATATAAAATAAAAGATTGAATAAAAGATTAATAAATAAAATAATAAAAATCAAAATTTGAGTTAAAGGAAGCCCCAGATAAAAAATAAAATAAAAAAAGAGATTTAAAATAAAAGATAAAATAAAAGATAAAAAATAAAAGAATAAAAAGATTTAAAATAAAAGAACAAAAAGATAGAAATTTTAAAAATAAAATATAAAAAAATAAAAGATAAAAAATTAAAATAATAAAATTAAAATTTGAGTCAAAAGGGAGC
>LPNX010163359.1:36676-105008 GCA_001517045.1 Pseudotsuga menziesii | reverse complement strand
ATGCTCAAAAAGTTCTAAAAATGTGTGATCCAATTGTTGAGGTGCTTCGCATGGTTGATGGCGATAAGCCTTCTATGGGTTTTATTTATGAGGCCATGGATCGCTGCAAGGAAAAGATTGCAAGTGCTTTTGATAATGTGGAAGCTGATTATAAAGAGATATGGGAGGTGGTTGATCAGAGATGGAAGATGATGCATAGCCCATTACATGCGGCAGCATGTTTTTTGGACCCTACATTGTTTGGGATCCAAAGACATCAAGATGAGGAGGTCATGAGTGGACTTTATGAGGCTATTGACAGGATGCATCCAGATGAGTCTATTGCGACTTTGATTAGATCTCAGATTAGAGCATACAGGTTACAAGAAGGCCTATTTGGAACCGCAGCAGCAAAGAGAGATAAGGTTTTGGCAGCTCCAGCACTGTGGTGGGAGTTTTATGCATCAGGAGCCCCAGAATTGCAAAAGTTTGCAATTCGTATCTTGAGCCAGACATCAAGTGCATCAGCTTGTGAAAGGAATTGGAGTGCTTTTAGTCATATTCATTCCAAGAGAAGAAATAGGTTGTTATCAGGAAAATTAGGAGATCTTGTTTATGTTCGTAGTAACTTGCAATTGGCTTTAAGCAATGTGGCTAAAGATGAGACAAATTCTTCTACTCCATGGATGGAGACTATTTCAAATGCACATCAAAATCAAGATGATTTCGACAATGAGAGTCATGAATCCAATGGTGATCGTGATTCTAGTGGTTTCACTCCCCCGAGTGCTCTTGATGATATAGAGCTTTTTGATGTAACAAGTAGGCCACGAGAACAACAAGAATAAAACTTGTGTTCTTGGTCTAGGCACTAGACTTCTAGTTTCCTTTTGGGATGCTATTTTGCTAGATAGTTGCTAGGATAAATATTGATGACATTTTATATTATGTTTTATCACTTTATGAACAAGTTTTTAAATTTCAATGAAGATGTAGACTCTAATGTTTTCAAAATATATGTTTAATCATTTCTGATGCCATATTTTTATTTATATGATTTAATGACTATCATGTTCAAACTTCATACTTCATTGAATGTTGTCATGTTCATTATTTCTATGATTCTCTGACTATCATGTTCATTGTTGATGTGTTTAATGTTCATAGTTTAATGAGCATAATGAATTTTATTGAAAAGTTTCATATATTTTTTAATTTTCATATATTTTAAAAATTCGAACTTAATGCCGAATTTTATGCCGATTTTTATCGCCAAAATTTTAAGTGCCGATTTTTTGCCGAATTTCAAGCTTGCCGAATTCGAACACGAACTCGAACCAGGTGACTTAGGATGCCTTGATAATGATGATCCCTACCATGCCGATCAATTTGAGAAGATTGAAGGAAGCTCTATGTCTAGTGTTTGCCCGAGGAAGTCAATGCGCCCTCTCTCCTGCACCACAAACGTCAACCATATCAGATTTGCTGTGACATGAGAAAGAAGCTATATGTTGCAGAAAAATAGCAAGAAGAAATCATAGGTCACCACAACACTAATGAAAACTCTTTGATAAAAAACGAAGACAATCCAAGCGAGTTGAGGCCCCCCTGCAAAAACGCCCAAGCTGAAGTCGTCCTCCTGTAGACAAGACAATGATCCCCAAAAAATATAGATCTCATAACAATTTCCTGAATGCTAGGAAGCAAAAGACTTTCCAATCACCACCGAAGAACATCAGATGCAAAGCAGATCCAGAAAATATCCACAAAAAATTCTTTCTATTAATCATATTCAAGAGCCAAAGACCCTTTACAAATGAGAAGCTCTCTCCTTTAAATAGAACTGAGAGAACCAAAATCCTATCCACTTTCAAAACGAGTGAATAGGATTAAAAGATAAAATATTTTAATCAATGGTTTAGATGAGCTCAACATACAATACATGGATCAATATAACCATAAAGTACCAAAGTGAACTAAATCACCCATAAAGAGGGTACCTCACTCAACAAGAAATAAATGAAGCACATGGTGGGTCCATGTAGTGTTAACTAACTCCCTCTGGGTGCCACATGGCACAATAAAATAATATAATATTTTAATTCTTTGACTTTGTGCCTCCTTGAGGAAATCGTGAGCCTCCCAAAAGCTCCAAAAAATAATATAAAAATGCCCAAAAATAGGTGTGGGCCCAATCAGGTGCTATAACTGCTAGAGAAGGCGCGGAGGACATCACACTCATCATCATGACTCATCCCATGTCATTTCCTTGCCTCAGTAGCCCAAATTGATTTCTTCAATAGCCATATAATCATTTTTTAATCTACTTTGGGAAACGCGTACCTGCCAAAATAGCCTCCTAGGGTGCCTGCATTGTCCAACTGAGCCCACCAGGCTCTCAGGGATGGGGATACTATGGTACAATCAAGTGGCTGCACCCCCTATGCCCCTACAACGCCCTAGGAGATCCAATAAAAAAACATCTCATTGCTTAGACACATCATCCTGTGAAGCAACACTGCATCAAAAGAGTAAACTGAGCTTGACCATCTTTGCAAGTGCCTGGAACCGAAAATAAACTATCTCATTAGACTCGGAGAGTCCAAATCCATCTAAAGTGTATACTCATACCCTTTCCAGGTCTCTACCTGATCATCAACCATATCCAATAGACAATATAACCATCTGTAAATGACTAGATACCAATAATATAACTCGGACTATCATCCATCTACTACAAGTGTTATAAGGCTAAGACATGCTCTACAAATAATTTAAGCAACAATCACAACAAGTAGCAGTCATTTCACTGGCGGTACATCAACCAAATACATATATAAGGTTTTATTTATTATTACTCAGACCAAACTTTCAGGACTATACTCACTTCATAGTTGTAGTCAATTTGCTTGTGAAAGGTGAAGGCTGAAATTGGCAAGGCTAGGGCAAAGGATGACTTCCTACTTAACATCATGACACTTTGGATATGGAAAGGAAAAACTCACTATAACCACATGTCGGATAAACAACAACACAAGGAATGGCAGTGCCTCACAAATGGTTGAGTTGTTCAGGGAGTGCTTATTCAACTTAGGCATCATGTCTACATCAAGTTTCGATCCAGTTTCATTAGGACCATCAATTTTATTTCCATGGCCTTTTTGGCCTATATAACCCTTTGGGACTTCACCAGTGCTTAAAAGCACAGCTAATCGCAGCTTTCATCCGGGACATATTCAACTTTATAAGGTCAGCAATATTTGGATATAGCATATATTTAACCATTACTTTTTGGACCTTTTCTTATACCCTTCAAGGGGTATTTTAGCATTTCAATGCTCTTGCCCTTTTTTCACATATGTTAAGAAACGCGGTTTTAGTATTTTCATTTTCCATGGGCGCATATAAACATTTCCAATGCAGGCAGTACATGAGCTTTCAGTTTTAGCCAACAACATCTCAAGTGACCAGGGGGAGTTCTGCACAGTGCCAAACATTGGGACAACCGACCAGAATGATTTAGGCATACAATCCAACTCACAAAAGGCAAGTTCTATCACCAACTCAGAGCCGAGACACAATATAAACAAGGAGGTTTGTCCAACAAAAGTTCTAGCGGGGTGTTATCACATATATAGTAGCCAGGCTACCATATTCTATTTTTTAGACACAATACTTTTTTCAGCCAGATTTCTTACATATGAGATGCTGAGATGAGCAGTTTTGATGGATCATTATTATCTTAGTGGACTATTGTACTCTCCCATGTCAGGACTGAGTCTCAGGACACTCAGATTTGAGGACCGATGTAGCCATTTATTTTATTTCAGAGCAGTCATGGATGCCCAGTGTTATATTAGTTCTTTCTCATTGGACAGATGATGTCTCAGATGGATTTTATTGCATGGTTATGACTCAGCATTTTATATTGTGTTATGGTTATTATTGCTCTTATACTGATTCTTGTGACATGTAATAACTTGTGGTATCATGATCTGGCGGTCATAATTATATGGACTTGGTTGTATCTTGTACTATGTATTGATGTCCTTAGTTAGACTTGGAAGTTCTTGATCTATACTCATTGGTTTTACCCTCCTTGGGGAGAATAAAGGTAGTCATTTCCACCATTGTTTTGGCTTGCTAGTGTTGGCTCCATCATCCACTGTCTTCACCCATCCATTACCTTCCATTTTAGTTTTCAACCCGACTGACTTCTTGACTTATGGCATGGAAGACCTTTTTCCCCACTAGAACTTTTGTTGGACAAGCCTCTTTGTTTATATTGTGTCTCGGCTCTGAGTTGGTGACAGAACTTGCCTTTGGTGAGTTGGATTGTATGCCTAAATCATTCTGGTCGGTTGTCTCGATGTTTGGCATTGTGCAGAACTCCCCCTAGTCACTTGAGATGTTGTTGGCTAAAACTGAAAGCTCATGTACTGCTTATATTGGAAATATTGAATATGCGCCCATGGAAAATGAAAATTATAAAACTGTGTTTCTTAACATATGTAAAAAGGGCAAGAGCAATGAAATGCTAAAATACTCCTTGAAGAGTATAAGAAAAGGTCTAAAAAAAGGAATGGTTTAAAATATGCTATATCCAAAAATTGCTGACCTTATTAAAATAAATATGTCTTGGATGAAAGCTGCGATTAGCTGTGCTTTTAAGCACTGGTGAAATCCCAAAAGGGTCATATAGGCCAAAAAGGCCATGGAATAAAATGATGATCCTAATGAACTTGGGTCACGCTTGATGTAGTCATGATGCCTAAGTTGAATAAGCACTCTCTAAACAACTCACCCATTTGTGAGGCACTGCCATTCCTTGTGTTGTTGTTTGTCCGACATTGGTTATAGTGAGTATTCCCTTTCCATATCCGAAGTGTCATGATGTTGAGTAGGAAGTCATCCTTTGCCTTAGCCTTGTCAATTTCATCCTTCACCCTTCACTAGCAAAATGACTACAGCTATGAAGTGAGTATAGTCGTGAAAGTCTAAGTGTGAGTAATAATAACTAAAGCCTTATATATGTATTTGTTGATGTACCGCCAGTGAAATGATTGCTACCTGTTGTTATTGTTGCTTGAATGAGTTGTAGAGCATGTCTTAGCCTTTTAACACTTGCAGCAGATGGATGATAGTCTGAGTTATTATTGGTGTCTGATCATTTACAGAGGGTTATATTATTTATTGGATATGGTTGATGATCAAATAGAGACCTATGAGGGGTATGAGTATACACCTTAGATGGATTTGGACTCTCTGAGTCTAATGAGACAGTTTATTTCCAGTTCCGGGCACTTGCAGATATGATCAGGCTCATTCTGCCTTTCTGATGCAGTTTTTCTTCATAGGTTGATATGTCTGAGTAGGGAGATGTTTTAGTTGGATCTCCCAGGGCGTTGTATGGAACATAGGGGTGTAACCACTTGTTTGTACCATAGTACCCCCATCCGAGAGAGCATGGTGGGCTCAGTTTGGCAACGCAGGCACCTTAGGAGGTTGTTTTGGCAGGTTCACGTTTCCCTTGGCAAATTAAAAAATGATTAAATGGCTATTGAAGAAATTGATTTGGGCTACTGAGGCAAGGAAATGACATGGGATGAGTCATGATGATGAGAGTGATGTCCTCCACACCTTCTCCAGCAGTTGCAGCTCCTGATTGGGCCCACACCTATTTTTTGGGCATCTTTTATTATTTTCTGGAGCTCCTTTTGGAGGCTCACGATTTCCTCAAGGAGGCACAAAAGTCAAAGAATTAAATTGTTATATTATTTATTGTGCCATGGGGACACCCAAAGGGAGTTAGTCAAACACTCATTGGACCCACCATGTGTTTTCATTTATTTCTTGTTGAGTGGGTTACCTTTTTTGGGTGGGTTAGTCCACTTTGATAAATTATGGTTATATTGATCCGTGTATTGTATGTTGAGCTCATCTCAACCATTGATTAGAACATTTCATCTTTTAATCTTAGCCACTCGTTTTGAAAGTGGCTAGGATTTGGTTATGATCGAGGTTCTCTCATTTCTATTTAAAGGAGAGAGCTTCTCATTTGTAAGGGGTCTTTGGCTCTTGGATTTGAATAATAGAAAGACTTTTCTGTGGAAATTTTTCTGGATCTGCTTTGCATCTGATGTGCTCAAATGGTGATTAGCTAGTCTTCAGCTTCCTAGCATTGTGGAAATTCTCGTGAGATCTATATTTTTCGTGGCTATCATTGTTTTGTCTACAGGAGGGTGTTTTGGCTGGAGTGTTTTTGTAGGGGGACCTCAACTCGCTTGGTTCTCTTCGTCTTGGTTCAGGGGGTTTTCATTAGTTTCATTGTGATCTATGATTACTTCATTTTACTGTCTTGTAGCATTCAATTTCTTTATTTTGTATGTGCAAATCTGATATGGTTGACGTTTGCTCATGGAGGGTAGGGGGCGCATTGATGGCTTGGAGCTTGCATATGCCATAGAAATCACGGGGATCTTCTAGAATTGATCGGGATAGCAAAGATCGTCACTGTTACAGACTTCTGCAAGCTTTTCCAGGTAAGATCCAGTAGGTAAGTCTCTTCTTTTTTCAGATCTTATTCCATTGTACCTTGCTTCAATTCAACTTTTTCTTAAAAGCCCTAAAACACTTAAAACACTAAAAAATCAATAAACTTGGGAATAGTCCGATATTTTGCCAAACCATTTCTGGGTTTCATAGATCGGGCCTCCTCTTCATCAAATCAACTGAAACGCTGGTCAAATTCCTCAAAGTTTGACCTAGATCTGATTTTTAAGCATAAAACTGCATAACCCCCCCACTGAAAAATTGACCTGCTAGGGTTTTGAGTTTTTCTGATATCTAACTTCATAGACGGATAGATCGGGTCCCACACAGCCTAAATCAACCCCAACGCTGTGCAAGTGCTTGACCATTTGGCCTAGATCTGAAAAATTGACTGAATTTGCCCTAGCGCCCTCATTGAAAACTGGACTTTTCCGGAAGTGATTTTTTTTCTGAAATCTGACCAGATAGGCTGATAGATTAGGGACCAAGCACTCCAGAACACCCCCAACGCTGTGCTAGTTCCTACCGGTTTGCCCTAGATCTAAAAAATCAGTTTTCAGCCTCCTAGCCCCATCATCAGATTTTGACTTTTCTAGATCTGATTTTTCTGCTGATTTCTTGATTTGGGCTTGTAGATCAGGTCACCCTGACCTCTTTTCTTCCTCAACGCTGAGCCATTAGCCTCCCGATGACCCTAGAACTACAGATCTGTCCTCCAAAGCCTTAGCGCTAGCCATCCATTGAGCTGGGTTTCCTGTACCTTAGCTTTTCCGGACGAACTACTTTCTGGGTTCATAGATCAAGGTGTCTCCTAGGTGGGTTCTCTGAAAAATTGGTTTATTGCTGACTCCATTGCCTAATGCACACAAGGCCCTGATCTCCTAGCTAGCGCTAGCCCCATCTTGATCTCATTTTTACTCCTTTTGCCAACACCTACTGATAACTCAAGTCACCTATCTTTCACTGAGATTGTCCCCTTGGTACTAGGTAGTCCCAACTCTGTTCTTGCTTACCCTGTCAGAGTTACGTTTCCCAAGACAGTGGTCATCTCCATCAGTTGCTAGTACCATACTTACCAGACTCGGAATCGGCAATAAATCGGCGAGGCAAAAGAGCAAAGAGTTTGAATCGGATCGGGAAAAAATCGGCAAAAAATCGACAAATACAAAAAAATAATTATATATACATATGTTGAATTAAAAAAACATTTTTCATAAATATTCAAAATAACATGTCCATAAGATATCAATAGATGCCCAAAATATATTAATTATATCCCAATTCTAGATTTGTAATGAAATTTGACATTAAATTAATTAATATTAACATTATGAAAATATAAATTATATGTTTTTATATAGTAACATATGATATATAATTTTATATATAATAAAAAATAACTAATATTCAATATATTTGATCAATAATAAATAATTTATAAAAAAAATGAAACACTTTTAATATATATATAAATATTTAATTAACTTATGTTACATATAATAAAAATAACTCATATTCAATATATTTGATAAATAATAAATAATTTATAAAAAAATGAAACGCTTTTAATTCGGCTCAATCGCACAAGTGAATCCACGATTCATATCTACCACGACACCCTTCCTAGACCGCCCACAGCCGTCGCGTGGATGTAGAAGGAGACCGCCCACAGCTGTCTCGTGGATGGAGGAGAAGACAACTCGAAAATTAATCCGCCCGGATAGAGATGCAGAGAGCTCGAAACCCGCAGCCATCCTGTGGATAGAGGAGGAGAGAGCTCGAAAATTCATCCGCCCGGATAGAGACAGAGAGAGCTCGAAGCACAGTCGCATACATAGAAGAGAGAGAAAAAAATGATGACTAAAAGAGTGAAACGGCCAGCCGAGTTAAACTCGCGACGAGCCAGAACGGATCGTTTTGTTGCCGACCCGAGTCAAAATCACGAGTTTTTCGATTTGACTCGCGAGTCCTGTGACTCTGGCTAGTACCTTAATCCTAGAGCTAGGGTTTCCATTTACCTTGCACCTTAAGTACCCTGAAGCCCCATCTGATCTTCTTCTGGTGTCTAGGTCCGATCTCTCCTGTCGGGATTAGATCTGGGTCTCCCCCATTGTTGTCTTGGACTAGGATAACATAAAGCGAAGGCTGCCTTGATTGACGTGACAACCATCTATTTGGGAATCTAGGCAGTCGTGTTTCCACCCCTTAGTTGCTTGCCCCTCTACCATCCAACCTGGATCCACCTCACGCAGGCAACTACAAGGCGGGTGATAACACGGGGAAAGGTCCTCCATGCCACAAGTCAAGTAGTAAGTCGGGTTAAAAACAAAACTGGAAGGTAATGGATGGGTGGAGACAGTGAAAGATGAAGCCAACAGTAGCAAGCCAAAACAATGGTGGGAATGACTACCTCTATTCTCCCTAAGGAGGGTAAAACCAATGAATATAGATCAGGAACTTCCAAGTCTAAGTAGGGACATCAATACATAATACAAATACATCCAAGTCCATATAATTATGACCGCCAGATCATGACACTACATGTTAATACATGTTACAAAGATGAATATAAGAGCAATGATAACCATAACACAATATAATACAAGCAGAGTCATAATCATGCATATAATCCATCTGAACCATCATCTGTCCAATGAGAAAGTGTTGATATAAAACTGGGCATCAATAACTGCTCTGTAATGACTAAATGGCTACATCAGTGCTCAAATCTGAGTGTTCTGAGACTCAGTCTTGACATGGGAGAGTACAATAGTCCACGAATAAAATAATGATCCGTCAAAACTGCTCATCTCAGCATCTCATATGTAAGAGATCTGGCTGAAAAATGTATTGTCTCTGAAAAATAGAATATGGTAGTTTGGCTACTATATATGTGATAACAGGTTCTTTACAACATTCCATTGCTACTTATCTAGAATGAAACTTCTTTGTTGACATGTTGGGAGTAGTGCACACTCTTAGTAATGTTTTGGTAGAGATGGAATGCATCTAGAAAGTTACCGTACATGGATAAATGTTGTGTTGGCTAAGATAGTTGCATGACTGTGTGACATGTCTTTATACGTAAATATTTGTCATTATGTTTTGAAAAAAATTATGAAATGTTTCTAATCATGCAATTGAATTTGACTTTTAGGAAAGATTGTGTAGAATCACCTATAAGAAAAGAAGGACGAGACTTGTTCTGAAGAACAAGTGTTGATGGTTCAGCCATACACTCAAAGAAGATTCACTCCAACAAAGTACATCAAGAGAAACTTGAAGCTCCGAAGGTCAGAGACACCATGACGAAAGAAAGAGCTTCAAAAGAATATGAGAATCATGATATGACCAAGCCACAGAGACTTGTAGATCCACCTCGAGAGGTGAACATATACAAGAGAAAATCATCTAGGACACGAGAAAAGCAATCCAAGATGCAGAGAGATCCTCCTAGCTATAAAGAAGCAGCTGAGAAGAAAGAATGGAAGGATGCTATAATACAAAGAAAGGTTCATGGTTTCTCTCAGAAAGAGGGAGTCGATTATGGCGAGACGTGCTCCATTGACTAGACACACTTCTCCAGTGAAGTAGAAGTGCATATCAAGCAAAGAACCACATGTTCATAGAAGGCTTTGTACACGCTCAAAAGGCACCCATGGGATAAGACATATAGTTATATGAGGAGATTTAGGATCACCTAGAGTGATGGAGATTTCAACCTTTGCTACAAGGTTGAAGATGGAAGCCTACAGAGGACACGAAGCTCATAGATGGGTGCAAGAGGAACGTTCAACCAAGTTCGAGATAAGGATCTTGGTATCCAGTGATGTTCAGAGATAACATAGATGGATACACAAGGTTTCTCTCAGAAAGAGGGAGTCGATTATGGCGAGACGTGCTCCATTGACTAGACACACTTCTCCAGTGAAGTAGAAGTGCATATCAAGCAGAGAACCACATGTTCATAGAAGGCTTTGTACACGCTCAAAAGGCACCCATGGGATAAGACATATAGTTATATGAGGAGATTTAGGATCACCTAGAGTGATGGAGATTTCAACCTTTGCTACAAGGTTGAAGATGGAAGCCTACAGAGGACACGAAGCTCATAGATGGGTGCAAGAGGAACGTTCAACCAAGTTCGAGATAAGGATCTTGGTATCCAGTGATGTTCAGAGATAACATAGATGGATACACAAAATATCAGCAGCAGAGGAAGCTACCTGTCACTCCAATGCAGAATGTCTCGATGCAGAGAGTACAATATACAGAATGTAGACATGCCTGCACTTGGTTATCATATCGATTACATTTATCCCTGATTTTTATACTAATAATGGCCATTGGATATTTTATTAGTACAATGCACTGCCTCTTTCTCTATTATTGTGCTGCAGAATTTACCATATTTAATGCATAGAAATCATCTCTAAATGTGGTCTCAATTGATTTCAATACATAAATTGAAGCTAGAATCAGAACATGGTCTGCCGAATTTTAAAATAGTAGTTTTGCTGGTAAATTTTGTACAGGCTTTGGCTCAAGATCAGTTGCGGGCTTTACTGGAAATGACTGGAGGGCTGGAATTTACCTTAAATATGGGTGTTTATGATGGCGATACATCTCAAAGTCATCGAAGTTGGCTCCGTGAAAATGCTAGATTGGTATGAATGTCTTTGTAGGTCTTGTTGGTGTTTATTATGTGCTAGTTGACCTTTGTTATTCTTTTATTTACTCATTTGCCTTGAATTTTTGCATTGCATTTTTTGCCCCCAAGTAATTAAGTTTCTCATGCATGTTAAAAGTTAATGAGAAGGCCAAACTATTTTGCAGCTAATTACAAATCCAGATATGTTGCATATGTCAATATTACCATCTCACAAGCAGTTTGAGCGTATTTTTTCTAATCTCAGGTATGGGAGTACCTACGAGTTCATAACTTACTGTTTTTTTTTCTTGTTTCCCAACAAGAGAATCTGTGGCAATCAGTAATAATACCTTTTTTAGTCTGTGCAGTTATTTATAGAGTCCCCTGCCTTGGCAGATAAAACATCCTATTATCTATCATACACAGAAAGAAAGACTAACATTTTGTTTGTTAATGTTAACTTCTTTAAGCTAGCAATGCTAGGTTACATTATTTCAATTCTTGATGGTCTTGTTTTTTTCCCTTTCCTGGACAACTGATACTATCTTCTTTTCTCGTTTGGTTTGATTGGGGGAAGTTTTCTTCCTTATTTTGTTCTTGTAATATTTTTATGCCATTCTACTGTAGCTAATACCATCAAATTTATTATCTTCTTGAATGCTTTATAAACTAGGTTTGTAATTATTGATGAAGCTCATGCATATAAAGGAGCATTTGGATGTCACACTGCACTCATTTTGCGAAGGATGCGCCGGATATGTCGTCATTGTATGCTCTTGGGTTGAATTGTAGATAGACTTCTGATTTTACAGAGTTTGTGAATTATTAGGCAAAGTTTGTTTGGAATTTTGGTTTAAATCCTTTCAATCTTTGATGCCATGAGCATTGTGCAGTGTATGGAACTAATCCAACTTTCATTATAAGTAGTGCAACTTTTGCGAATCCTCGTGAACACGCCATGGTATGTATGGAAACTGGTTTTTAACTTTGTAAGCTCTAACATATAGTGATTGCCAATGAGTAAAGGATTATGATTTACTTAGTTTAACACTAAAAAATGTTCACTTATGCTTGTAATTTTTATATTCTGATGCCAATTGATGGCAACCAGTGGACATTAGTAATATAATTAAAATTAAATTAAATTAAAATTGGAGGGCTCCTCTGGTTACCTCTGAACTTCTAAGATAGAGAGAGAAATACTTTTGGGTCCCTAGCTTGAACATGTAAACTGCATTAATAAGAATGACTTTTTTTTGCATAAGGAAACTGAACTGGTGACATTAACCATTTCTATCTTTTTGTGGTTTTTAAATGGTATTTTATTTTTCTCAGTACCCTAACTTCTGTTTGTAATCTGTTGTCTTAGGAACTTGCTAATCTGCAAGAAGTTGAAGTGGTGCTAGAGGATGGAAGTCCTTGTGGCTCAAAGCTTTTCCTTCTCTGGAATCCTTCAGTCTGTTTGGACCATGTTTGTGACACTTTGCTCATGCTGTATTTCTATGTTTAGGTGGTGTGTTGCAATGAAACAGACAACAATTGACCTTTTTTCACCTTTAGTGTTGGCTGGGCTGTTCCTGTGTTTGAAGCTCTCAAAAAGAAATAGATACAGACGGAATCCACTTGTTGAGTGCTCTGTTGTTAAAAATTGAAGGCTTCATTGCATTACATATTTGAATATTTGTTTCTTCAATTTGCAGCAACAATCAGCACTGCAGAAGCCAAAGAGACAAAAATATGTGAAAATGCAGGATTCAGTTACTATGGATACACATTTGAAACATGCCAGGTCTGCTTTTCTTTCCATGCTTTTTCTTATGGGAGAGGCAGGCAGAGAATATGAATGCAATACATTTACCATTGCTTTGCTAGGATATAAAATGTAAGCTGCCCCTGTATTGAGCAAGGAATTTCTTAATTATGCTGTTTGGACAAGTAAATTGAAAGGTCTTAATGGCATGCCAATGATGCTAGCACACATAAAAAATGAGATTAATTGGATTTATAGTTATTTCACATTAAACTTTTAACTGTTCCAAAATAAGACACAACTTGAATAGAGGAAGAGGCACCCACGATCAGAATTACCAATTTAAAAGTCTGCTACTTTGTAGGATTACAGTGTTGAACACAATTTCTCCACCCAGGTTATGTGGTTTGCAGAGACAAGAACATAGTTAGTTAGAATGTGTGCATGTGACATGCATAACTGACACATACAGATGAATAGAAAGTACCGCTAGAAAATGTACTTAATGCAATGGTCATGTTACTACCTGAACATGCAAGATGCTTAGGCGTTGGAGCTAAAATGGACATGTCCAAATATTTGATGCATAATCTTTTATTGGGGATACTTTGAGGCACTTCCACTTCTTTTGAGGCAAATTTGTTTATTTGGGGTTATGTTCATCTTCATGGGCACATCTCACATTATACAAGGTGTGTTCTACATATTTGAATTTTGGAGGCATGTTATAATGGATTCGCACTCCCGACAATGCATTTATGTGGAATGCCCTTCATAAGTTGAGGACATGTGTCATGTAAAACCCCTCTACAAGTTCAAGCACAAACTCCTTAATGAGGCGTCCATCATCCAAGCGGAAGTTATGGTACATGGATGGCTTAGGGAGTTACTTTGTTAAGGTCGCTCCACATTCCATCCCACATGTGGAACATATGTTCATGAAATCATTATTAAGTATTAAAGCTTTATTTATGGAGTGCCTTGCTTGGAAGGCTCTAGAAAGCCAGTGTTACATGGGGAAGTGCTCCCTACGCTCCCCATGCTCCTGGGATGTGGGTACTCCAAGGTGGAAGTACCCCAAGTCCCCTTTTGGGGGGGGAACACAAGGAAATACACTAGAGAAATGTCCTCCTCAAAACTGAGATGCTCACATGCTCCCCTTTTACTAAAGCCTGTTTAAAACCTTCTCCTCGGTAATTATTAATAATATTAAATTCTTAGAGTAAAAAGTTGGGAAAGAAAAGATAAAGGAGAATGTCTAGGAAAGAAAAGGTAAAGGAGAATGTCAAGGATAGCAAAGGAAAGGTAAAGGAAAATGTCAACTTTTACTTAAATTTTCAACTTTAGCATTTGTTACCCCCGTTTTGCATGGGTGTTTGTTGCCGCCTAATACACACCTCCAAACGTGGAGAAGTCTCCAACCCACTTAGTGTATCCTTGGGGGTAAGCTACGAGTCGAGGACCCACTGTCACCTCGATTCCCAACTCCTCCGTTTAGGCCGAACTCCTAAAGGAGCCAAGGGGGGTAGTCCCTACTTACTAAGTCTTTTAAAGATTTTATTAGGATTGATTTTAGGAATTAAAGTTTAATTAAGTTGTCTAAGGGGTTGAATGACATGCAATCATGCAATGCGCAACAAATAATTGATGAGAGTCAAACCTACTTGAAAATCCACGAAATAATGCTAAATTAAAGAAACAACCACCTATTTATTCAACTATTGCTTTGTCAAATTGGTCTAGGGAGTCACAGTTTGAAGAATCAATGCTTATTCGCGAAAGAAATAAATTTATATTAGATATATCAATGAAATTAAATCATTCATGTTCCAATTGTTATCAAGATGCACATTCAAATTATTGAAAGAACTTACTACAAAATAAGTAAATGAATGAATAGAAACTTGCTTGAAATCAAAGTAAATGAAATAACACCAAATTTGAGAGCCTCAACTAGATTGATTGAAAATGCAAATGTGTGCTTGAGAGTTTTGCAAGTGGTCCTGTAAATTTCAAGTGGTCCTGTAAATTTTAAGGTCTCACTTTGACTTAGGAATTAATGTGTGAAATAAAAAAATAACATTCTAATCTAATGTGACTACCTCTAACCCCTTATCCTTTGATTCAGATGAACTTTTGGGTGCTCAACAAGAGAACAACGAGGCTCCCTCCTAGCTCCACAAATCAGTTCCAAAGATTGCCGTGTGCTCAACAGGAGGACACTAAGTGCCACGAGGCTCCCTTCAGCCTCTACCCCTCTAGCTCCACGGATCAAGCCTTGTTTTCTCAACTTCAAAAAAAAGATGCCAAAGTGCCTAATTGTTCAAGCCAACTCAAGCTTTTTCCCTTTCTTGTCATCCAAGATCGGACGAACCGGCAAGGGGAGGGAATACGGGGCAAAAGTGGGGCAACATTTATTGCTTTTCAAAGATAATGATTGTAACTCAAAAATTAACTAAACTAGCCAGCACAATTTTGCAAGAGGAGTTAGCCACTTCACTTGCAAGATGCGTGCAGAAATAACAAATGAAGGAAATAAATAAACTTCTAATCTAGCAGCTCAACCCTCTTTCCAAAAGGAAAGGGTGGAGAAAAAGTTAATTTTGTGAAGCAAAGAAATGCAATAAATCCCAGCCTTCCTGTCTTGCAATGCAAGGGTTGGAAAACCCAACTACCTTTGCATGCAATGGGTGGCTGAAAATAATGAAATAAAATACAATTTTGAATGGAAAGAAAAATGAGAAACTAGGCCCAAGAGTCTCTCTTGGGTACAACAAAATTGAATGAGATAGAGTTGAGAGATGAAGAAAAGAGGTCTTTTTGAGCACTTTTGGCAAGGGGCTTTGAAATGGTTATGACTTTGAGTTTTATGCACTTAGTTCTAGCCAAATTTTGGCAGAACCTCCCCTTAAAATGTGAAAAACCTACAAAAAATGAGCATATGTACTACAAAGACGTGGAAATTAGTTTTGAAACACCTCTAACATTTATATATGAAAAATCAACTAACTAGATAAAAACTAGCAATAAGTTAGTGCTAGAGATGACTGTTTTCTTGAGTTTAAAAGCCCATATCCTCAATAAGATAAATTAGTATAGATAAAATGAGCTGGGTTCTTCTAAGTTGTTTGAAAAACAGGGTATCCCACCCGGGAATCCCACTCTTCAAGCCTTGGTAACCTGCAACAAATCTAGCTTCACAATGTAAAGGGGTGAGAGATTTAAACAAAGAAATGAGAAATCACTAATTCAAACTAGAAATTTGTGAACTTCTCAAATGCCAAGAAAACCACTCACATAATATGCAACAACAGTATCACAATATTATTCTCAAGCAAAACATTTTGCTTGAGATCCACAAATGCAAATGAGAAAATCTAAATTGCACAATGTTACCTCACACAAGAGCCAAGAACCAATCTCCTCCAAAGATTTCTTCTCATTAATGAAAGCAACAACGACTGGAAATTACAATGGCTTACTTCTCTTTGAGCAAAATGGGAGCAAGACAACATGAAAACTGAATGAGAGCGAGAGAATGGAAAATGGTAACCCAAAAGAGGAGGGGAAGGCTTCTTTTTATAGGAAAAGAGAGAAAGGGGAGCCCATTTGCATGTGTGACAATTGTCACTTGAGAGAAAGGAGGCTCAAGAAGGGGGGTGCCTCTTAGGGTGTATTATCACACAATGTGTAGCTACCCCTTAAAGGTATCCCATCCAGGACAGTAGAGGTGGGGTAGCTAACCGGTGACACCGCAAGGGCCTTGCCCACGATGGAAGAAGGGTAGTTGTCACATCGGATGGGCTCTTGTCGCTTTATATCAATTCGAAGAATGATCAAGGGGGAGACTCTACTAGCCTAAGAGGGATGGCACACCCATTCAAGACAACTCCTAGGGTTATGTAGTGATTAAAAGAGGAGAGATAATGAATGAGGTAATTTAGATCTATGGAAAGGATGTGGTATAGTGGTTAGGACAAAGTTGGGGAGGCTTAGCAAACAAGGAAAATGGCCCAACTTTATAGGAAATATACCACAAATAGTTTAGAAATGGAGATCTAGTAAAAAATAAGGAAATCATAATGGGACCCACCTAAGGTTTATGCAAAAGTGAACAAAGTGGACCCAAGAAGATAAATCGGGGAAAGGGATGACTAGATCAGGATGCTTGAAGGATAGATCTATAATTTTGAGGTGGGTTCAAGCATACCCAACCGATAGATCTGAAAATTCGACCACCCACCCAAAGGGGGCACCCCATTTAGAGAGACTACTGCTAGATCCCAGGGAAAATGGAGTCTGATTTACGTGAAATTTGAGATCTAGGGTTTATTCAACAATCTCCAAGTGGGTTTTGATAGCCATCATAAAAAACTTACTGGATCTATCAGATCTACAAAACCAAGGTTTGTAAAAAGAGTGTTTGGTGGTGACAATTGGATTAAGCCCAAGAAAAATAAAACAAATGCAAACACACCTAGAAATACTTGCTACTAACCTTGTATGATGATGATCTTGCCTCTCTGATCAATTACGAGCGTTTTCTATGCCTCTCCAAGTGAAATAGCTAATCCCTTCAAGATGCCAAGCGCTCCCTCCTCCTGCAAAAGATATCTACAATGAGAATCGATTTGCAAAAAGATGGATGAAATGATGAAGAAAAATGAATCAAAGAACATCAAGATGGCCGCAAGACATAATAAAGATACTCCTTGAATCAGTGGCGATTTGAAAGAATGCTATGGAGCTCCGTCACAATAACGCCCCTACCCAAATCACTTCCTTCACCAAGTGGATGACAACCTACAAAAAGTATTAGAAATACATAGATCCACAAGAATGCTAGAGAGAATAAGACTTTCCAGTCTCCACACAAGATATTCGACAAAGCTTCCAAGGGTGTAGCAAAAATATTTTATTTATTCCAAGAGCTCAAGAGCCAAAAGTCCCTTTACAAATGCGAGCATCTCAATATATAGATCTCTCAAGTACCTAAAACCTAGATGCAAAAGATCAAGGGTCACGATCAAAAGATAAAAACAATCTAATCAATGGCTAAGATTAGTCGGATACATCAGACATGGATCAGCTCAATAATAGAAGAGGGTCACACCACTAAAATTGCCCAATGAGGGGGCGCACCACATAAAAAAAACCAATAAACATAAGGTAGCACATGGTGGGGGCTAGGAGGTTATAACATCCTTCACTAGCATGGCCCCATGGCACAACAACAAGGTGTGGTGGTCAAATATTCCAAGGAGTGATAAAAATCACTAGGACGTCTCCTTCAAAATACATCAAAACGCCCTCAAACTGAAGAAATCAAGGACGTGTGGACCCCATGTAAAGTGAAGCTGATGCCAGATAATGAAGGTGACCCAAACAGTGTGCCTCAGACCAATTCCATGCCATCCTCTGTCTCACTAGCCCAAATCCATTTCCTCATTAGCCATTTTTTATCATGAAAATGCTTCCTAGGGAACATAAAACTGCCAATATCTCATCGGGGACCAAAAACTTAAGCCAAATGATTGCACAAATGTGTCTGGAACCATATTAGTATGGTACAATTGATTGGCTACACCCCAAGATTCCCTCCGGAGGACTAGGAGATCTCATTGATATCTGCACTATGTTTTATTTTTAATTTCCTAGGGCAAATCTGCTTCAAAATGGCTGAAAGACCCATATCTCTCCTGTAACTGCCCAAAACTGAAAACCAGCTGCATCAATGGACTCAGAAAGTCCAAATCAACTAGGAATGAGTACTCATACACAATATGTTCATCATAAAGATACATCAGAGGCCCCATCCATGTCAGAACCATAATAATAAAAAAGCCTTTAAATGTTGATATTCATAAAAATAATACAAGCCATCATAGTAAACCACTATCTGAAGCATGAATATGTCTAATGGACACCCATAGACAATAAATAATCATCATCCACAACCATAGGTCTAAAACTCATCCTGGACCCTACTCTTGGCTTGGTCAACACTGGGTTGACAAGGTGAAGACTGATCAAATGATGACCAAAGTGCTCAACTCTGATACTGCAAAGTACAAAATGGACATGCATGCTAAATTATCTATGCTAACAGTGAGACTCAAGTATTAGTAGCTTCTGTTGGTTATTATAAGCACAATACATACCAGTGTTGAAAAAGTCGCCGAAAAATCGCTTCTATTTAAAAAAATTGCGACTTTTAAAAAAAATCACGACTTTTACTCCGAGTCGATTTTTCGGCAAGTAAAAGTACAGATTTTTACAAAATCGTGGAGGCGCAACTTTTCATAAAAAGTCGCGACTTTTTTGAAAAAATCGCGGGTCGACCCAAAATGTTGCCCAACAACTTGAATCCGCGGTTTTAAAAGGAAAAATCGATTTTTTGGGGGTCATTTGAGTTAGAGGCTTTCTGGAAGAGTAATGAGAAGGGAAAGAGGAGTCCGTCAACAACTTTGGAGGCTTTCAAATACCATTTACCATCTTTATCAAGGATTTTTGTGGAGCAAGTGTTCAAGATTCCTCACAGGTATGTAAATTTTATCCCATTGTTTTTCTATCTTTTCCATAGATTGTTTGAAAGTTTTCTTGCATTTTTTCTTGCATTTTTCTTTGGCTATTTCTTTGCTATTTTTTTTGCTATTTTGCCATTGATTTCCATGCCCAAAAATATGAAAAATAGTCACAATGTAAGGGGGATTTAAAAATTAGAATGGAATAGCATGCTTGTTTTTTTAATTGTTTAACCACCCCCTTCTTCTTATCTTTCATGGCTTAAAATCTAAATTTAGAGGTCTGAAATTTTAAGCTAAAATGTTGCTATTTTTCCAATGGAGTTTAATGTAATTTTTTTGTGTTTTTTGTGCCCTAGTCATGCATTTGAAGTTGTGATTCCAATTGCTAAAATGCCAAAGGTATTGGACCCAATTTGGTGGTATGGTGAGCTCGAGGATGGAACAAATAGGCAAAATTTGTGTTGCAAATTATGCGGGCATCACATGTTGGGAGGGATTAACAGGTTGAAATACCATCTAGCCAAACTACCTGGCCATGATGTTGGCCTTTGTACTGGAGTGGCCCCATAAATCATGAGATTTACCGATGACGCCATCCATGAAAAAAATAGAAAGAAGGATGAGATTGTTGCAAACAAAGATGAGCTTGCATCTTTTGGCCAAGCAAGAACTATAGGTGCATCTCTATCTACCACTATCAGTGAGGGTAGTGGGAGGGGCTCCACAACTTCACCTATTGGGAGGGCGGGGTTCTCATCCTATTTTGTTCCATGAACAAGTGGTGGATCACAACCTTCTATCAAGTTAGTTGTAAAGAAATCAGAAAAGGTAGAAGTGGACAGGGTAATGGGCAGGTGTCTTTACTGCAGTCACATACCTCTCATCATTGTTTAAAACAATCCATTTTGGAAGCTGATGTGTGATGCCATCGCAGTAGTTGGCCCAGGGTATAAAAGTGCCACCTTTAAGGAGTTGCGGGGTCCAATCCTTCAAGCAGAAAATAAGGACATCGATGCTAGGTTGACAGAGTTCAGGCAGTCATGGGAGAGCACTAGATGCACAGTCATGTCAGATGGTTGGACAGATGGTAAGGGTAGAACCCTTATCAACTTCTTGGTACATTGTCTTAGAGGTACCATATTTATAAAATCAGTTGATGTATCGACACATGTAAAAAATGCAACATTTTTATGCGAGTTGATGAATGGGTTCATCCAGGATATTGGGGTGCACAATGTTGTGCAAGTTATTACAGATAATGCAGCTAATTATGTGGCTGCTTGCAGGATGCTTATGGATAGGTACCCCAGTTTGTTTTCTACTCCATTCGCAGCTCATTGCATTGATTTGATGTTGGAGGCTATGGGGAAAATTCCCTTTATCAAGGTGGTGATTGATCAAGCTAGGAGCATCCCCATGTTCATTTACAACCATGCTTTTGTTCTTAGTCTCATGAGGAGACACACCAAAAACAAGGACTTGAGGCGTCTTGCAATCACGCGTTTTGCCACCACATTCAGTCTTTGCTTCAATGTCAGTTTGAGTTGAAGCAAATATTTGTTTGTGATGAGTGGCATGATTATGCTTATGCAGGAGAGAGGATGGGAAAACCATTGCCAAGTTGGTGTACACTGACTCCTTTTGGGAAGGAGTGGAGGAAGTGTGCTCAGTGAGTGAACCTTTGGTAAGGGCTCTGAGACTTGTTGATGGTGATAAGCCCATAATGGGTTATTTGTATGAGGCCATGGATAGGGCCAAAGAGGCCATTCAAAATTATTATGTGGGCAAGGGTACCCCGGGGCACAACAGGCACATGTTGTTATGGGATTTGATTGATAGTTGTTGGACCGAGATGCTTCATCGACCCATTCATGCAGCAGGACTCTTCCTCAACCCTGCATTTGCCTACAAATGCAATTTTGATTTTGATAGTGAGGTTTTGGAGGGGCTCCTCACTTTTATTCAGAGGATGATAATTGATTATGAGACTCGCAATGCAATCAATCACGAGATAGAGGTATATCCGAAGTGTTTAGATTTGGTGATGCTATTCGTGACAAAACCGATTTCATGCAAGGTAAGTTATTAGAGTGTTTTAAGTTTTAACCTTTTATTTGAAAGATGAATTATGATTTATTTCCTATTGTAGTTTTCCAATGTTGAATGTAATTTAGTTATCTTTCTTTCTTGTTTGGTGTAGCTACTTGGTGGCGAACCTATGGTGTGAGGACACCAAATTTACGGAAATTTGCCATCAGAATCGTTAGCCAAAACTGTACCGCTTCAGAATGTCAGTGGAATTGGAGTGTATTTGAAAAAATACATGCAAAGAGACGCAGAAGGTTAGAACTTAGAATTTCAACAAAGCAATTGTGTTTAAATGTTTAATGCAATTTATGAATCTATGATCCTCTAAGATATTATAATTTATTAATTTATTACCTTGTAGACTCATAAATTTTTTTATTACCCTCTTACAGGTTGGAGTTCACATGTCTTAATGACTTGGTGTACATCCATTACAATCTCCATTTGTGGATGAGTTAGAAAGAGAAAGAATCAGATGCAAACACCATCTCCTTGGACAATATTGATATATTGTCTAGGTGGAGGGTGGAGATTGAGACTCCTATCATGGAGGAGTCCCTTGCATGGCTAGAGATAGAGGAGGGACAGGAGGAGGAGGAGGAGGAGGAGGAGGAGGTCGGAGACACCATGGAGGGTGATGTGCTAGCATCGCCACCACCTTCTGCATCGATTGATACATCTAGTCCTCCATCCATCACTCAACGTCTGGTATTAGATGCAGGGCTAGGGATTTCTGTTGCTACTACTAGTGCTAGGGGCAGAGGGCATTGATATTAGATAACTAGATGCTAGTTTTCCTCAGATACATTTATATATGTGATGTCAATTTGTATTGTTTATACACTTTTGAGTCCTTGATTGGAGAACTATGATGTTTCAAGATTCAGTATTGACTTTGGTGTATCATTTTATATTTGGCATGACTACATGATGATGATATATATTAGTGCTTTCTCCATATTTATGTTCCAATGTGTTTTTTTGATGTTATTGCTGTTTTATATGTTTAAAATTCTAAAAAAAATGAATGTATTTTGTATTTTTTAATGTTTGCCTACTTTCGTCGATTTCTCCCGATTTTTTCGCCAATGTTGGTGAGAAGTCGTATTCAGGACCAATGCCGACTTTTTCAACATTGATATATATATATATATATATATATAATCCAAATCAAAATGGTCAGCTGCTTTAAACAAGGACCTCCAATGTATACTCAGTTATAGACTTAGCCATTTTGCTAGTCAAGGGTGAAGGTGAATGAAACCAGGTAAGGTCAAGGGAATGGCTTGACACTCGAAACTGTAAGGATCTAGGCTAAAGGATAAGGGGATCCACACAACACATTAGTTGGACTAGGTGAACAATAGGGAATGACAGTGTCGCACAAATGGGTGGAATGATGGGAAGGCTGCACTAGACTCAAAACAAGCAACTTTTTTTTAGTAATTTATTTGCACAACATACCCACTAGTTAACCTCTACAGGATGGTGCCCTGGTAAGCTTTTTGGGCTTCCAGAAAATGACAAAGACATGACCTTTGGGGGCCAGTCTCACCTTGTTTCCCTGTGGGGGCAAATGAGCTGTACATTATACAAATAATGAGTGCGCATCCTCTAGCCATAAACTTTATTTGAAAATATTTATTTTTATTAACTTGCCAACCTCCAAGAGCAGGTGCCCTGGAAAGCCTTATGGGCTCCAGAAAATGACTAAGGCTTATCCCTGACGCGTTTGCCTCACCCTGATACCCTGTGGGGGTAAATGAGCCTTACACTATACAATGGATGAGTGCTCATCTCTTGGCCACTAACTAGTTTTGCTTTTATTTGCAGTAGTGTCTAAAGACACTTTTGCTTCGCTAGCAGGGCATACATTTAGAATAGCTTTAAGCTCTGATGCCTTGGTGTCTAAATACACTTTTTCGTAAGACTACTTGTGTTCAAGACCTAGAGGAAGACCATCCCTATGACAAGCACCACATAAACGAACACTGAGACATAATTTAAACAGGGAGGCCTATTCCAACGTAGAGGTGAATGTGGGGGAAATCCTAGATGCCACTAGTCAAGTTACAAGTCAAGGTTAATCAACAACAAGGGAAAGCAACGGATGGACGAAGACAGTGAAGATGGTGCCAAGACTAGCAAGCTGTGTCCCTAAAGGGAAATGACCAAATCCATACTAGGAGTAGGGCAAGGCCAATGAGTATACAAAAGAATCTCTTGTACATAACAACTAGATCATTTATACTTTAGATTCCAAGTAAAACCAAAATAAAGTATCGCCAACATATAACTAATCTCAACCAAGTCTCACTACTAAAATTGATAACAGAGCAACATCAAAATCCATATGCACAAACCATAATATCACTTGGGTAATATACATGCACTAGATCTGAAACCAATCTGAAGATTATTGAAACAATTGTTGGTGCTACATATCATGGGCACTATAATAATCTCTGCTCTAGGTCATGAAAGAATGGCTGGGGTCATGAGGCTTAGTCATGGCATAGAACTTATCAATCTAGATACTCTGGATCTGCTGAAAGTAGGAGATCAACTGGTGGCTCATCATCTGCTGATCTCATAGTAGAGGACTGGTTCAAAGAACTGATCAGTACTGCTCAGGAACAAAAGTAGCCCAGCTACTATATATGTGACAACAGGGTCAAAGAACAAATACAAAAAGAGGGGGGGGGGGGAACCCCCCTCTTATGTTTTAAATCTTATAATGCTAAGCCAAAAGTTGGGGAGGGGGAGCACTAAGGTGGAACCCCCTACTTTGGCTTATTTGCATTTTCCCATTGGCCATGATGACAAAGGGTGCCCCCCCATGCGAGCAACTTGTAACTCTTGAAACTTTGCATGGGGGGCCCTATTTTTGCCTTTGATTTCCCTCTTGGCAGATAAAGTGACTTTAGGAAATATTATTTCCCCTTTCCAAGTGACTTTGGACTCTTTACAAAAATTTGCCATTTTAATTAATGGCAATTTTCCCTTATTTTTTGGCTGACTTAGACAAACAGTGGTATAGACTCAAAACGATCCACGTTTATGACTCTAAACATGGTCCAAGGGTGTAGGGGGTCTCATGCCATTGATTTTGAGTACCCATACCCCATTATATGGGAATTAGGAGCCACTTATCCCTTTTTTACATGCAAACAATTTATGATGAGGGACCTGTTGTCACATACATAGTAGCCAGGGCTACCTTGATTCGAAAGTAGTTTTGAGCACATTTCTGAGCCAGTTCTTTACAATGTATGAGCATTTAGATGATGATCACTTTTATAGTTAGTGGACTTAGAGCATACAGATGATTAGTTTCATGCCATGACTGAACCTCATGACCCTAGATTTGATGACTGAGTTAGCCATTCTTTTTATTTTTTAGAGCAGATATGTTGATAGTGCTCACGATATACAACAATAGTGTTTCAGTGCCATTTCAACTATTAAGATCAGATGCAGGTATATGACCCGACTGGTATATGGTTTGTACACTTGGATTATGGTTGTGATCATTTATCTATTTTAGTAGCTGGACTTGGTTTATGGTGGTCATGCATTGATGGTATCTTATCTTGCTTTCACTGATTGTCTAGACTCTAGAGTAGAGGTGATTAAGTTGTTTTATTCAGGAGGTTCTTGTGTATACTCATTGGTCATGCCCTTTATTAGTATGGACTTGGTCATTTCCCTATAGGGACCCAGCTTGCTAGTCTTGGCACCATTTTATCACTTTCCTCACCCATCCGTTTTCATCCACATTTGATTAACCCTTGACTTGCATCTTGACTAGTGACATTGAGATTTCCCCTGCCTATACCTCTATGTTGGATTAGATCCCATGTTTATCTTATGTCTCGTTGTTGGTTTATGTGATTTTCATCATAGGGATTGTCTTCCTTTAGTCCTTGAAAACAAGTAGTCCTACCCAAAAGTGTCTTTAGACACTAAGGCATCATAACTTAAATGTTATAGCTAAATGGATTCCCAATGAACAAAAGCAATGTCACTAAACACTATTGCAAATAAAGTAAAACTCTTCAAGTAGCTAGTCAGTTGCTAGAGATGTGCACTCATCCTTTGTATGATGTAAGGCCGTTTGCCCATACAGGGCAACATGGTGGTCACTCCATCGCACCTATGGATAGTGGCAGGCAATGGAGGTCATACCGAGTCATTATTTGAGGCCCACAAGGCTATTCAGGGCACCTGCTCTTGGAGGATGGCTAGTGAAAGTTAATTCAAATATTAAAGTTAAAGTTTAAATGTTAAATCTAAAGTGCAAAGCTGACCAAAAGTAAATTCAAATAAAGGTTGCTTGTCTAGGGTCTAGTTGAAACATTCTCATTATTCCACCCATTTGTGAGACACCACCATTCCCTAGCGTTCATCTAATTCCAGCATCTGTGTAGTGTGAATTCCCTTTGTCCTTCATTTGAGATGTTCACAGTGTTGAGAGTCAAGTCAATTCCCCCGCCTAACCTTGTTTTTCCACTCTCACCCATGATTAACAAAATGGCCAAGTCTATGAATGAGTATACACTTGAGGCTCTTGTCTAGAGTAACTGATTACGTTGATTTGGACTTATTATTCATATTTATTACTTATAATCACTAGTTAAAAGCCACTTATACTTCAGTCTTGCTACTAACATAGATAAGGAAGCATGCTTATCCTTTTGTACGTTGTAGTATCAGAGATTTTCAGTTGTGTCATTATTTTGATCCTTTTTGACCTGGTCAACTCAGGTTTGACCAAGTCAATAGCAAGTTCTGGGATGAGTTTGGACGACAGTGTGTTATATTGTTTTTCCATGGCCTATCAGTGTTCATTAGATGACTTCATGCTATAGATGGTGGTTTCTTGTGATGGCTTGCATTATTATTATGTTATCAACATTTACATGCCTTATTTATTTGTTATCTGATCTTGGATAGACCTTTTGATGTATCTTTTGATGGACATATGGTGTATGAGTACTCATCTCTAGTTTATTTGGACATTTTGAGTCCATTGGTAGACTCAGTTTTTAGTTTTGGGCACGTGTTTGATATTTTGCTTAGTCCATCTTCCAGTTGTTGGTTGTCATATAAAAATGGCATTTTGTTACTTTCAGAGACATTTTATTCTCCTAGGGCGCTATCAGAGGACATGGTGGTGCAACCACTCATTTTTACCATATTGCTATGTTCCCGGATTTATTTTTGAACTCAGATTTTTCCTAGGTATGGTCAACAACGAGTTACAATCATTTTTATCTTCTAGGATGATGTTTTAGGCATACAAAAATAAAGAATTGGCTAGCAAAGGAAATTGATTTGGTCTAGTGGGCAAGGAATTGGCATGAAACTTATTTGAGGCATGATGTTGATATATTCTACACCTTTCGGCATGGTTTTCACCCTTTGTGGGGTCCACACGTCCTAGCTCTCATCACTTTGGGTGTTTTGTTATGTCATTGAGGGTCCACGATTTAGTCACTTTAGTCACATTATGTTATACTTTGATATATTGTGATGTTGTGCCTTAAGTTATGACTAGAGAAGGACATGTTTTCACCTCCTAGTCCCCACCATGTGCTATGTTATCATTCCTAGTCACTTTATATGTTTTATGACCCCCTTGGGCATCTTAAAGGGAGTGCGCCCCTCTTGTTTTGAGTGATCCATGTATGTTATATCCGACACATTGTTGGTCGTTGATCTTGATGTTATACCTTTTGATCATAGCCATTGATACTTTTGGATCTAGGTATTTTGCATTGGAGAGATCTATATATTGAGATGCTCTCTCATTTATTTGTAAAGGGACTTTTGGCTCTTGGATTCCAACAATAATAAAATTATTTTTGAGAAATACTTGGAAGCTTTGTCGAATGTTCTGGTGTGAAGATTGGAAAGTCTTTTTCTCTCTAACATTCTTGTCGATCTTTGCTTTGCTAAACCATTTTTGCAGGAGGCAGTATCATTGATGGAGATAACAATTTGACGGGGGCGCTATTGTGACTGAGCTCCATTCTTCATTAGTTCTCTGTCTCTTTTTTCAAAATTGATTCTTGCTTTGTAGATCGTTTCTTGCAGGAGGAGGGCGTCTTGGTCACTTGGGAGACATAGCGATTTCACTTGGAGAGCATGGAAAACACCTGCAATTGATTAGAGAGGGATGATCATCATCATACTTGGCAGAGGCAAGCATTTCCAGGTATGTTCCATTGTATTTTGCATTTTCTAGATCTAATCTATCGGGTGATCTGATAGAATCTCATGATTCCCTAGCCGCAGGACATGTAGGTTTTTTCAAAACTTATTACAATGCCAGACAATCCTTCTACTGGAAGGGGATGTATAAAGACATTCAAAAGTATGTAGTCGAGTGTGACACCTGTCAAAGAAACAAAAGTGAAAATGTCGTGTCTCTAGGGCTACTCCACCCGCTTCACATTCCAACCCAGAAGTGGGAGGAAATCTCCATGGATTTCATTGAAGGGTTATTCGTATCTGAAGGAAAGGACAAAATCTTCATGGTAGTGGACTGATTAACAAAATATGCACATTTTATGGGTATTAAGAAAACTGATTCCGCCAAACAAATTACTGAAGTATTTTATAAAAATATTTAGAAATTACATGGATTTCCAAAAATTATCGTTAGTGACAGAGATGCCAAATTCACAAGGAATTTTTTGAAGCAATTTTGCAAACAAATTGAGATCACTCTTAACATGAGCTCAGCCTATTATCCTCAAACAGATGAACAAACAAAAGTTGTTAACAAATGTGTGGAAGCCTATCTTCGTAGTTTTGTCACTGACAAGCAGAACATATGGTTACAGTGGTTATTGTTAGCATTTTGTAGCTCGGAGGTACTTATGCATCAGGTGCCTAGGTGCAGGAGTTCGAGGTGATGTGAAGTCTAATTTAATGTCACTAAAGTGACTTTATTAATGTGCATTTATTAGAGTACCTTTTTGATGTGACTTTATGATTTAAAAGTGAGTTGCTCTTTATTATGTTTATAAAGTGACTTTAAGTCATAAAGTGTACTTTTATGATATTTAGGGAAAAGTGACTTTTTGAAAAGAAAAGATTTAGTGTATAGTTCACTTAGGAAACTTAAGTGAACTTGAGATTAGATCTCAACCATAGATCTTGAGATCAAGATTTAATCTCAACTGTGGAATTTGAAAGGTCATGAGGAGTTACCCTAATGGGTAAATAAAAGAAAGTTTGAGACTTATTTGCACTCATCCAAGAAGAGAATTTATGGAGGCACGATTCTCAAGGTGTCTTGAGTTCCAAGACGAGAAGAGAGAAAGAAAGAAATATTTTCTAGGAGATGGTTCAATGAGCAGTAGAGAAGAGTGTGACAACAGTAGAGTGTAGCACATTCCCCAACGCATGGGATCATTTATGAACATAAAAATTGAAACAACTAACCCACCTTTTGAGGGGAGAGACAAGGTGTGATTTCCCAGGAGGCCATACTACTGTAAGTGACTGCACAGATGTTATCACCAACCTTGTAGTTGTCTATGTGAGGTGAATCCATGATGAATGGTAGAGGGACAAGCAACTAAGGAGGTGGAACCAAGACTGCATAGACTCCAAAATGGATGGTTGTCATGCCAATCAAGGCAGCCTTCACTTTATGTGTCTTAGCCCAAGGCAACAAAGGGGGAGACCCAGATGTACTCCTGACAGGAGAGATCAAACCTAGACACTAGATCAGATCAAATGGACTTTGAGGTACGTAAGGTGTAAGGTAATGGAAACCCTAGATCTATGGATGATGTCACTAGGTGAACCAAGGTTTTGGATGAGGGTTTAAGAAGTGTGAGGCTTGATCCAAAGTGGAACACAGGTGACCTATGAAGTAAATACTAGATCTGGGGTTGAGGTACTAGCAACAAGTGAGGATATTCGCTGCCTTGGGAAACATGACCAATGCAGGGAGGTCAAGGATAGGATTGGGGCTATCTAGTACTGATGGACAGACTCGATGAAAGATATGACAGAGTCAAAGTACCCGAGTCACCAAGGAAAAGTCAGATTACAAGGGAAGGAGGCCAAAGAAGGGGTAGCGCTAGAGTTGGAGATTAGTGCCTGTCAGATCTAGGGCAATGGAGTCACTATCTGCCCAGCGTTGGAGGAGACCCACCTGGGAAATACCCCGATCTACAGACCCAGACAAGTCTTTGGCCGGAAAAGTCAGTCTACGGGGAAAACTAGTAGCAAGGTAGGCTAGCGCTAGGGTTTAAAAAGTCAATTTCTCAGATCTAGGGCAATCTGGAGACTTCTAGCTCAGCATTGAAGGAGAAATGGAGAGAGGGGAGCCCAACGTTTTGCTTCAAGTGACCACTGCGTCCTCTCTCCTGCACAAGCAAACGTCAACAATATCAGATTTTTCATATCACGAAAGAAAAGCAAGATCTATAGAAAAGTAACAAGATGTAATCATAGATCACAATGAAGCTAATAAAAACCCCCTGATACAAGACGAAGCCAATCCAAGCGAGTTGAGGATCCCCTGCAAAAACGCCCAAGATGAAGTCGCCCTTCTGTAGACAAGACAATGGTTCCAAAAAAAATATAGATCTCACACAAATTTCTCGAATGCTAGGAAGCAAAAGACTTTCCAATCACCATCTAAGAACACCAGATGCAAAGGAGATCCAAACAATATCCACAAGAAAGTTTTTCTATTAGTCAGATCCAAGAGCCAAAGAACCCTTACAAATGAGAAGCTCTCTCCTTTAAATAGGAACGAGAGAACCAAAATCCTAACCACTTTAAAAACGAGTGGCTAAGATTAAAAGATATAAATATTCTAATCAATGGTTGAGCTGAGCTCAACATACAATACATGGATCAATATAACCATAAAGTACCAAAGTGGACTAGATCACCCATAGAGAGGGTACCCCACTCAACAAGAAATAAATGAAGCACATGGTGGGTCCATGGAGTGTTAACTAACTCCCTTTGGGTGTCCCCATGACACAATAAAATAATATAATATTTTAATTTTTTTGACTTTGTACCTCGAGGAAATCGTGAGCCTCCCAAAAGCTCTAGAAAATAATATAAAAATTCTCCAAAAATAGGCGTGGGCCCAATCAGGTGCTGCAACTGCTGGAGAAGGTGCAAAGGACATCACTCTCATCATCATGACTCATCCCATGTCATTTCCTTGTCTCAGTAGCCCAAATCGATTTCTTCAATACCCATTTAATCATTTTTTAATCTGCCTCAGGAAACGTGAACCTGTCAAAACAGCCTCCTAGGGTGCCTGCATTGTCTAACTGATCCCACCAGGTTCTCTGGGATGGGGGTACTATGGTACAATCAAGTGGCTGCACCCCCTATGCCCCATACAACGCCCTAGGAGATCCAATAAAAACATCTCCTTGCTCAGACACATCATCCTATGAAGCGAAACTGCATCAGAAGGGTAAAATGAGCCCGACCATCTCTGCAAGTGCCCGGAACTAAAAATAAGCTATCTCACTAGACTCAGAGAGTCCAAATTCATCTAGGGAGCATACTCATACCCTTTCCAAGTTTCTTCTTGATCATCAACAATATCCAATAGACAATATAATCACTTGTAAATGACCAGATACCAATAATATAAGTCAGAATGTCATCTATCTACTGCAAGTGTTAGAAGGCTAAGACATGCTCTACAAATCATTTAAGTAACAATCATAACTAGTAGCAGTCACGTCACTGGCGGTATATCAACCAAATACATATATAGGGTTTTATTTATTATTACTCAGACCAGACTTTCACGACTATACTCACTTCATAGTTGTAGTCAATTTGCTAGTGAAGGGTGAAGGCTATAATTGACAAGGCTAGGACAAAGGATGACCACCAACTTAACATCACGACACTTTGGATATGGAAAGGGAATACTCAATATAACCATATGACAGACAAACAACAACACAGGGAATGGCACTGCCTCACAAATGGTTGAGTTGTTCAGAGAGTGCTTATTCAACTTAGGCATCATGTCTACATCAAGCTTGATCTAGGTTCATTAGGATCATCAATTTTATTTCCATGGTCTTTTGGCCTATATGATCCTTTGGGACTTCACCAGCGCTTAAAAGCATAGCTAATTGCAGCTTTCATCAAGCACATATTCAAATTTATAAGGTTAGCAATATTTGAATATAACATATGTTTAACCATTGCTTTTTGGGACCTTTTCTTATACCCTTCGCGGGGTATTTTAGCATTTCATTGCTCCTGCCCTTTACTCACATATGTTAAGAAACACATTCTAGAGTTTACAATTTCCATGGGCGCATGTATAAATATTTCCAATACAAGCAGTACATGAGCTTTCGGGTTTAGCCAACAACATCTCAAGCGACTAGGGGGAGTTCTGCACAGTGCCAAACATCGAGACAACCGATCAGAATGATTTAGACATACAATCCAACTCACCAAAGGCAAGTTCTGTCACCAACTCAGAGTCGAGACACAATATAAACAGGGAGGTTTGTCCAACAAAGGTCCTAGCGGGGAAAGGTCCTCCATGCCACAAGTCAAGTAGTAAGTCGGGTTAAAACAAAACTGGAAGGAAATGGATGGGTGGAGACAATGAACAATGAAGCCAACACTAGCAAGCTAGAGTATGGTGGGAATGACCACCTCTATTCTCCCTAGGGAGGGTAAAACAAATGAGTATAGATCAGGAACTTCCAAGTCTAAGTAGGGACATCAATACATAATACAAATACATCCAAGTCCATATATTTATGACCGCCAGATCATGACACTAAATGCTAGTATATGTCACAAAGATGAGTATAAGAGAAATGATAACCATAACACAATATAATAAATGCTGAGTCATAACCATGCAAATAATCCATCTGAACCATCATTTGTCCTGTTGCCAACTTTTTTGTACCATAGTTGGATTAGCTGAGGAGCTGCCAGTTGACAAACATGATAAATGTTTGATTCCAGTGTATCAGATGATCCGCCTTTGTGTCTAGCCTGTTTTGGCTAGTCAGTTTTTTGTTTGAATAATTATGACCATGGCCTTGCGGGGTTTGTAATAAAATGTGCTCGTAGGGTGTTTTGAGTGGTTTGGTGTCCTAAGACGTAGAATATCAACTAAGGTATTCCAGGGAGTTTTTTGCCCTTGACAATTATGCTTTGCCTATAGTCGAGTATAATTGACAAGGTTTTCTCTCGCTTCCTCCAAAGCTGGAATGCTCGATTTTGAATTCTGGGCCTTGGGGGGTTATTAGAGCCCAACTAAGTGTATATAAACCTACTAGACATTGTTAGAATAGAGCATGGTCATGTTCTAAGTCACTAGGACCCTCAGAAAAAATTCCGAAATTTTTTTACCGGATGCGTCAAAATTTTTATTTTTTAATTTTTAATTTTTTTAATTTTTTAATTTTTCCTAAGTTTTTAATTAAAATTTTCCATAATTTAAATGGAAAAATTCAATTTGTAATAAGTTGGTCATCCGGAACCTGAATTTAGTGATTGAAGGCTCTAACCTTAAGCCAAAAATCATTCATGACTAGGCAGCCAGCTAGCACCAAGTTTCAGATCATCATTTGGCCACATAACTCATATTTTCTCAAAAAATTCAGTTTTGGGGAAAATATTGATTAATTAATAAAAATGATTATTTTGGAGAAAATCCAAATCTCTCCAAATTAATCCGAATTCAGCCAAATAAAAGGCTAAATGACATGGCACGGAATTCAGCCAAATAAAAGGCTAAATGGCATGGTGAATGAATTTTGTGAGATGATTTCTGTCCATCTATTTCATTTTAAATGCTCATATATGATCTAATCAATTAGTTTTAGAAGTCTACTGTTTAGAATGTAAAATCTTCCATTTACAATTGATAAGTTGGTTGATTATGCTAGTTTATTTAAAAGATTTCATGAGCAAGACATATTCGGTTATATTAATGTTGATGAGTCTTTATATTTATTAGCATGCTAGTTGATTGATTTCATTGGGCGTTTGAAGTGTTTTGATCTTGGACAAGATCTACCATCTTGGAGAAGGGTGTGAGCTCGGTTGCATCTAGCTCATCTTCAAGATCACAAGTTTTTTTTTGTTTAACATTAGTTTCTCTGCAGGATCTACAATAACTTGGATGTTTCCAAGAAGAAGGTTTTAAGAGTCTTTGTTTGCTTCAAGTTCCATATCATAAAATCTTCTTTAAAGTTTGTACTTTGGTTACCGGTTACTTTAGGAAGCCTTAGCTTACCTCTTTCCATCCTTTGGCTTCCCTTCCCTTGCTTTATTTGGATTTCTTTTCCTCTTTCCTCTTCGCTGTCCTCGTTTCCTTTGCCTTCACTTAGTTTGCTGCCCTCTTTTTTACTGTTTTACAACCCTCTTTTTCACCTTTTGGACAGCCCTCTTTTTGCCTCTTTTTTGGCCTTTGGACAGCCCTCTTTCTTGCCTTTTGGACAGCCCCTTTTACCCTTGTCTCTCTCCCTTTCCATTGTCTTTTCTCCTCTCTCCTTTCTCCTCTTTCATTGCTGGTTTTTACCCCTCTTTGAGAGTTTAGTTTGTAGTTTTATGTCTTAATTTTTTGATTAACATATAACGTTTGAATTGTTTGAAGCTCTTACTTGCAAGAAGAATTGAGAGAAGCCCAAAGGCTAAAGGCAAGCATGGAAGCAGACAAAGAACAAAAAGACAAATCTTCCATTTTCTTTCCATCCCTTTCTCTCCCTGTTCTTTCAGGAAAAGGCAAAAGCAAAGTCATCAAAAATTGTAAAAAATTAATAAAAAAATGAGTGGGATTATGGCCCCCACACCCCTCTTTCCCCATTTGGGGGAAGCCTGTATCGTCCCATTGTCATGCTTTGTTCATTTTTGTTTAATAAACTGTGAATGGTAGAATAGGGTAGGATAGTTGCATAATCATAAGTAAAGTAGTTCATGTTTTGATTAATTTATTATGTTTTGAAAATGAAGTAAAAATGATGATTTGAATGTTTACTTAGACATTGTATAATTTCTTACTGTTTACTTACCCCCTTGCTTTCCCGATTAGGGCCGTAAAAAACTTGCAAGAGACTCTTGGGTAGTTAGTTTTTTTTTATGTTTTTATCTCTTTCAAGTTTAACAAATTAATTAAGTCTCTTGAACTTGCAGTAACACAAGTTAAGAGCACTCTCTATCGGAGAGCAGTCTTAGAACTGCATACCCCTGCATTAGGCATCTTAGATTAGCTAAGTCTCTTGAACCACTGTCATAAGATGGGGTCAAGAGCGCTCTCTGTCGGAGAGTCTTAATCAACTGATTTAATAAAATTTGCAACACAGACCCCCTAATTAATCAACTTCGTTCTCTCCTTGCCGGAGTATGCTCTGACCGACCTCAAAATCGGAGTACCCAGAAACGACACTGGATCTCTAATCTTGCAAGAGTAACTTAATAAAATTTAAAACCCCGTAACCAATGCACTGGCATTATAGGGATATTTCTAAAGTACTTCCTAGTAGAGGCGTTGGAAACCTTGCTGTTTAAGCTTCTCAGCGAGCTGGTCAATCTTTGCAATACCAGCTTGGGATACTGGGCGGTCCTGACATGTCTTCAACGGAGTGAACTTGGAATATTATTTCGGCCTTTTTGACAAACCTTTGTTGACACCCTAATCAAGAGCACATAAAATTCTTAAAACCTACCAAGAGCACTCGCACAACCTGATATTCACTAGTTTGATTTCTAGACTTGTTATTTAAATCTTTGTGCATTTTAGTATCTTGACTCCATAAGGCACTGATCCTTCTTAATCTGCATAATTTCTTTATTTTGATCAATTGTCTATGGCCTGTTATAATTTCTATCTGTGAATGCATAATTAACTAAGTCTGGAATCATTCTTATCTTTTAATCTCCTGCTAGCAACGTGGATTGCTTTTGATTTATGTGTCATACTCATAATAAATAAACACCTCTAATCACAATAAATCCTCAACAACACCCATCTGCATCTGCGACCAATTAGAATACTTTAACCACATTGAGCTTCAGAAAAATCTTTGTTAGGGACTACCCCCCTTGGCTTTGTTAAGAGTTAGCCTAAATGGAGGAGCTAGGAGTAGGTGACAGTACCTAGCTCTGTGCTTGCCCCCAAGGTCACACCTCTCCCACTTTCCTAAGTGAGGAGACAACTTTCATTAGATTTCTGCTGCTGGTGTGCAATCTGCGGACAACATGTCTAATGAGAAACATTAACACCAATTTGGGCATCATTAATTGCTCTGCAAACGACTAAATGGCTACATCAGTCCTCGAATTTGAGTGTCCTGAGACTCAGTCCTGACATGGGAGAGTATAATAGCCCACTAACAAAATAATGATCCGTCAAAACTGCTCATCTCAGCATCTCATATGTAAGAGATCTGGCTGAAAAATGTACTGTATCTGAAAAATAGAATATGGTAGCCTGACTACTATATATGCGATAACAACAGAAAACAAGGTAGTTCTGGGCACGCTTTTCAAGAAAAAAAACTGAGGCATGCATTTCCATGCAACAACACGTTTTTCTAAATCCGTATAGTCCGTATAGTGGCATGAAGTTCGAGTTAGATTTGATGCTCATATTTTGAAAATTTTTCTGTATAGTACTAGAAAATAATTATGTATTTACTTGCTGTTGTAACTCTAAGAATTTTTTTTGCTAATGAATAAAATTCTAGGACTGTTTTTCCCCAAAGTGTGGGGTTTTTCCAGTTTCATTTTTTACCAAAATACTGTGTATTATTTCAATTTACAGTCTACTGATATCTTTTATTTTCCGCTGCAAATTATATTTTTGAACAGTATATCAACCTCCGGATAAGTTTATTTATGCTTGGGTGAAGTATAATGTGGTTGGCTTATCTTCATTAGCCTATATCAGTGGTTTATAAATCATTTGACGAAAATTCTTAGTGTCTGTTATGTGAATAGAGATTTGAATTTTCTCAAATTATTAACATGGTATCAGAGCTAGGGCTCTGAGTTTCAGTGGACTGTTTGAACAACAGAGAATGCAATTTATTTGCATGAGAAGTTGTTGTTTAGTGCAGTTGCATATGCAAGAGATTTGATATGTGTGACAGCTGGGAAGTGAAGTTTTTAGAGGTGAGCAGAGGTTGTTTTTTTCACTCTTAGAGAAATGGCCACCAGTTTAAGGTTGGAAGATAGGCTAGATGGAGCAAGGAATTTTGTTCCATGGAGGGCTAGGGCAGTGCTTATTTTGGAGGATAATGAAATGTGGGATGAAGTGGTACATAGCACGTATGCTAATCCAATTCTAGTTCCTGCTTCCATCGATGCACAAGCACTAGCAACCTTAAACAAAAAGGACATCAAGGCTTGGTGGATCATCCTTGATGTAGTAAAAGACCATGTTATCCCACATATCTCACGTAAAGACCGTGCATTTAAGATGTGGGATGCTTTGACTAGCTTATACGAGAGTTCAAATGAGATTCAAAAGATAGTTTTGAGGCAAAAACTAGATGAAACAAAAATAACCAAGAGTGAATGTTTCTTCTTACTTGACCCGCATATCTCAGGTTTGTGATGAGTTGGGTGTTGTTGGTGAGAAAGTGGATGATGCAGACTTGGTGAGAGTAGCCTTGAATGGTTTCTCTCAACCTTGGCATGATTTTGTATGTGTAGTTGTATCCAGAGAGAATTTTCCTTCATGGGATAGACTTTGGGATGACTTCACTAAGGAGGAGTTGAGATCCAACTCCACTTCAACAAGTCAGTAGAGAGAAGCCGATGAAGAGAATGTGGCTCTTGCAGCAAAGGGCAGAAAGAAGAAAGGTGGCTTGAGCAGTGGACCCAATTCTAAGAAAGACATGAGCAAAGTGAAATGCTTTGCTTGCCAGGGATATGGACACTATGCTGGGCAGTGTCCTCATAAGAAGAAGAACAAGAAGAAAGAAGAGTATGAGGTTAACGCTTCAACTGAAGTGAAAGAGTTTGCAAGGAAGTTCGAGAAGGAGTTCTCTTTAGTGTCAATTGTTTTAGGTAGCAACATGGCCGAGTGTTAGGACAGTGGAGCATGGTACATTGATGGCGGAGCAACACACCATATGATAGGGACACGAGCTATGTTCCTAGAGTTGACAGAGATGGATAGACTTATGCTTACTGAGGATGGGTATGCCAACACCCATGCAGTAGAGGGAGTTGGAAGAGTCCTATTCCAACTCGAGTCTGGTGGTTATCTGGAGATTTGCGATGTGTTGTTTGTCCTAGAGTTGAGAAGGAACTTGCTCTCAGTATCAGCTTTGGAAGATGACGGATATGCAGTCCTTCATGTGCAGGGTCGAGTTATTATTTATCTGGTGAGTGTGGGTGTGGATGCAACACGAGTGATTGGCACTCGGGAGGGCAATGTATACAGGTTGAGAGGACAACTTGTAGATGATGAGTCTGGTGGGAGGCTAGACTCAGCGGCAACAATGATTGTAGCTAGTAGAGAGAATTCTTGCAGCTCTGTGAGGAGACCAAGCTGGTATGAGATGACTCTAGAGGATGAGCAGGTGAGTAAGCAGAACTCTCAGTTCAGAGTGGTCTGGCACACACCTTTAGCTGTTGATCTAGTACAGGCATCTAAGTAGCTTTCAGATCTAGAGGGAGCAACTTCAGCAATTGGAGGGAGTAGACTGGAGAGTGATCTAGGTGGAGCTAATGCCAACAGTACCTCCCTCGCTGAGAGGGAGTGTTAGCATTTCGTAGCTCGGAGGTACTCCTGCATTAGGTGCCTAGGTGCAGGAGTCCGAGGTGATGTGATGTCTCATTAAATGTCATTAAAGTGACTTTATTAATGTGCGTTTATTAAAGTACCTTTTTTATGTGACTTTATGATTTAAAAGTGAGTTGCACTTTATTATGTTTATAAAGTGACTTTAAGTCATAAAGTGTACTTTTATGATCTTTAGTGAAAAGTGACTTTTCGAAAAGAAAAGATTTAGTGTATAGTTCACTTAAGAAACTTAAGTGAACTTGAGATTAGATCTCAACCCATGGATCTTGAGATCAAGATTTAATCTCAACCGTGGAATTCGAAAGGTCACGAGGAGTTACCGTAATGGGTAAATAAAAGAAAGTTTGAGACTTCATTTGCACACATCCAAGAAGAGAATTTATGGAGAGGCACGATTCTCAAGGTGGCTTGAGTTCCAAGAGGAGAGGACAGAAAGAAGGAAAGATTTTCTAGAAGATGCTTCACTGAGCAGTAGAGAAGAGTGTGACAACAACAGAGAGTAGCACATTTCCCAAGGCGTGGTATCATTTATGAGCACAAAAATCGAGACAGCCAACCCACATTTTGAGTAGAGAGACTGGGTGTGATTTCCCAGGAGGCCATACTGCTGTAAGTGACTGCAAAAAAACCAGGCAGTTCTGGGCACGTTTTTCAAGAAGAAAAACGGAGGCACACATTTCCCGGCAGCAACACGTTTTTCGAAAAAAAAATCTAAATCCATACAGTCCATAATAGACTATAGTGGCACGATTTTTGAAATCCGTACAGTGGCACGAAGTTCGAGGTAGATTTTATGCTTAGGTTTTGAAAAAAATTCTGTACAGTACTAGAAAATAATTATGTATTTACCTACTGTTGTAACTTTGAAAAAAATTGCTGCTAATGAATAAAATTCTAGGACTGGTTTTCTCCAAAGTATGGGGTTTTTCCAGTGTCATTTTTGACCAAAATACTGTGTATTATTTGAATTTACAGTCTGCTGATATCTTTTATTTTCCGTTACAAATTACATTTATGAATAGTATATCAGCCTCCGGATAAGTTTATTTATGCTTGGGTGAAGTATAATGTGGTTGGCTTATCTTCATTAGCTTATATTAGTGGTTCATAAATCATTTGACGAAAATTCTTAGTGGCTGTTATCTGAACAAAGATTTGAATTTTCTCAAATTATTAACAATTACATCTTGCAGAATGGTGGTATAACTCCACCTATCATACGTCAGGCAAAATGACACCTTTTCAAGCATTGTATGGTTATGCGCCTCCCAGATGGAAGGAACCCGTTCAAGGTGATGCAAAAGTACCTGCAGTAAAACGCCAACTTGAAGAAAATCACAGAGTAACACAAGTGCTCAAGGATAATTTAACTATGGCACAAAATTGTATTAAACAACAAGCAGATCAACATAGAACAGAAAGAGAGTTTGAAGCAGTAGATTGGGTATTTGTAAGACTTCAGCCATACAAGCAATTGCCACTTAAGCAACAAGGAAATAATAAATTAGCTCCCAAGTTTTATGGGCCATACCAAATTATCCGAAAGATTAGCTTAGTAGCATATGAATTGAAGTTACCAGACAAGAGTCGAATTCACAATGTTCCTCATGTTTCAAATCTCAAAAAACAGTTGGGTCAACATCAATTTCCTCAGAGGACACTTCCTACTTTGGATGAAGAAGGGAAACTTGTATTAGAACTAGAAGCCATTGTCAACTTCAGAGAAAGAAGACTACGTTCTCGCATCATCAAAGAATATTTTATTAAGTGGAAGAGTTGTCCAGAAGAAGATGCTTCATAGGAAACTGAGAAGTTCATTCAACAACATCCATCATTGTCTTGCTTTGAGAACAAAGCATCTTAAAAGAAGAGGGAAATGTTATATACAATAAATAATATGTAAAATAATTAAAAATATAAAAATATAAAAAAGTAATAATATAAAATACCTATATATATATAACCAAAAATTATTATGGAACATTGTGACTTTACGAACAGTCACGTAAAAAGGCTTATATAAGCCAAAAAGACTTATTGTAAATCATTATCAGACAATTTTTTATAAATATATAATTTTATCAAAATTCGAGTTTGTTCTTGTTGTTTCAGATTACCAATCTGAATATGAGTGTCCATGCTTTCATGTTCTTGGTTGTCCTCTTCTTCACATAGGGAGATCAACGTTCTCCATCTTTCAAAGGTTTGTCAATAAAATCAGGCATCTCAAAATCATCAATAATTGGTTCATGAAATGTAGAAATTTGAGAAGAGAATTTGCTAACCAAGCCCTTGTAATCAAGAGAGAATGAAATGTAAGCTTGAGTGCCTTGGTCTGAATTTTCGTCTTCTTCATGGGGACCTGCAATAAATTATCCAATGGCTTCATCACCCTTATCATCTGCATGATCAAGTACCAGTGGCTCATATGGGATGAAAACATTCGGTCAAATACATGCACATCATACCATTCTGTGATATACTTTTCCAAGGACCACATTGCTTCCTAGTTACCATTCGTTTGTCAAAGAGGAATCTTGAAGGGTTATGTCAATTTGCAAAACTCAAAGCATCAAATTGCTTTTTCTTTCTACCATGAGTATAAACGAGAACATGTGCATCATGCACAATATAAACTTCATCATCACACCAATCTTTTGGATCTCATTTCCTTGGTTCATCTGTGTTGCTTGTGGTAGGTCCAAATGTATTTTCCTTCTTTCTCTATAATTATTATTTTTGGATTGGGTCCAAACTCTTCTCTTTTTGATGACCCCTAGGATTGATATATGTCGAGAGATACCATTGTCAGACCTTCCTTCAGTCCGGTTTTGTTCTTTTTGGCTTTCTTTGAAAATCCAACCCGCTTCATCAGCTGGATTTTTTTCCAGGTCCTGATTCATTAACATGAGGTTAGGGGCCTTGGAAGCAGATTAGTTGATGGGCTTTTATTGTGCATGTTTGTCGTTAGTTTTAATGCCTTGTATACATGGCATCTTCTATATGTGACAGGTGATGAATATAGACACCATATATTCGCTAGCGTTTCCCACTGCAATGACACTCATTCCTGGCACAGACTAAGAAAACTAAAAATGGGTCTAGGCAATATGGTTGCTACCTGTAGGTTCTAACTGCAGTTGTTCTTTGTTAATAACATTTGTTTGCCTTTTACTTCGTTTCACAGTTTTTCTTGGTTCTTTTTGTTTACACTTGCCATGCTGAAAGATTGCTACCAGGAATGGGGCATGCTTTTTAGTTGTGCCAATGCATATTATGTCTCCACCATACAGACAAACACTCAGTGGAAGTCACAGAGATTTAGATTAACACATGCTCAAAGCAGAAAGCATAGGCATGTATAACTCTTCATTTATGTTGATGTAGTGAATCCTGCAATGTAGCTATTTATTTATTTTACTAGGATTAATGAAACGTCAGTTTCAACTATAGTCTATTGGAAGGTTGATATGTTCTGTTTCATTATTATGATTCTTTGCACTATAAGCTAGGCTTTTTGACATGTCCAGACAACATTGTAATGCTCGTGCTAAGTAGAAGAGTGCAGAGGGAACCTATATCTGCTTTGCTCAATTTTTTTGTTGGGTTGTCTTTACTTTTGAAGGATTGGACTTTGTGAAAGAGAGGGATTTATTTACACTGACTAGTTACGGTTCTTAAATTTGTCCAGTCCTATTGTAGAGGCTTCTCGCATCTTTGCAGAGTTGGTTCAGCATGGCTTGCGCACCATTGCCTTCTGCAACACTCGTAAACTCAGTGAGCTAGTCCTCAGTTATACGTATGTTTCTCTTATTTGTTGGATTTTCATTCTGAATATTCCCTGGTAGATAATGTGAGACACAAGTTGGTAAAAATACTATATCATTTTTAGCCTCATTTCAACTAGCTGTTTAACAAAAATCACCTCTTAAATTTTCTCTAATAGGAATGGTTTATTTCCTCTCCTGATACTTAAAAGTTATAATACACCTTCAGCAATTTCGCAGTAGCAAGTAGTATGTTTCTCTAAACAGTAATTGTTTTGATCCTTTGTTCTTTAACAGGCGTCAGATTCTAAAGGAGACTGCATCGCATCTTGTCAATTTAATCTGTGTGTATCGAGCTGGCTATACTACTCAGGTATCCAATTTTTATTATTATTATCCAATTTTTTTAATATATTAATGTAATTAGAGGTTTGTTTCATTAAATCATATTGTAGTTTTTATGAGTACAACCTCGTCCTGTCATATATGTTGCAGAATTAACACCAACAATTTTAGGAGTAATAAATGCTTGTATTCTAATAACTTTATATTAATGATATGTGACCTATGTAACATTTAGATGTTGTAGTTAGAGATTAGGTGGTTAAACCACATAACCACTTCGGGATCATATAAAATGCAATGAGACAGATGTCCTAGTGCATGAGATATGTATTACTATAGCAATTATAATAAACTCAATTCCTTATTTTTCCTTTCCACTGTTGTCTCTATGAATGTATGCACTCTATCGTCCTCAACCTCCTTCGTTGCATCTCCTCCTTCATTAAATCATCAAACATAAACAAACAGTACCTCAACCGATCAGCCTTATCTCACACTTGCACCACATTTGGAGCTTCACCTACTCGACCAAGGGGTAGGACTGATACCCGTACTTAGCACATTACCTATTGGAGCCCATTGCCTCAGCTAGCCCATCAGGTCGCACTTGGTGCCTTTTATGCTAAGCACTTCATAAATATGAGGGATGGGCTCATTATTTGACCGAATTACGCACTCCACCATTGGGAACATGCTCTTAATCTTCCTGTAGGCTAGCTTAGAGTGGTTTCTCATCATCTTAGGGCAGAGATAGATCACTAAATTGACCAATCAGACATGATTTGCCAGGTATGCTACCTTTGAGAGGTTGAGACCGAGGAGCGCTTCATCTTTCTTTGTCCCATTTACTATGATATCCGAGGGGCGATTCCAATGTCTTGTTAGGGAGCTTATTCTCGGGGAGCTTCATACTCTAACCAATTTCTTCAGGTATCCCAACTAGAGATGTCTGGCCTTATACTTGTAGGAGGCCCTTCGACTTTGCTCCATCATCCTCTAGCCACATTCACACCCTGGACCAACCCCCACTCAGATGATTACTTCCTTTTTTTCAGTGCTCCCATCTTCTAGGGGCAATGAGAGACAGATAGATGACGGTACTAGTTCTGACCCCAAATGAATTCAACTAGGGAGGACCATGACCACTTTTGCCAGACCCTAGTAGCATGGCTAGTCTTGGCTTCATACCAGCAGTCAGATGATTTCAGCTAGGTCACAATGATAAGCCTCCCACTTTAGACAATGATACGTTACCTGATCTATCTTGTCTTCGAGATCTTCCTCCAGACAAAGTTCTAGTTTGAGATTCCTCCATTCAGCCTCAGATGATAGGAGAGATACCCAGGCTCCAACAAACCATGAAAAACTTGAACCTTTTGTATCACAGATCCTAGATCCATTCTTTTTGTATATCTATCCCTTGGATTGAATTTCCATATTTGGAGTTAGCTTTATGGTATTTAGGTTAGAGCCATACTTTTCTTGTTGCATTTCGCTTTTTATAGGAGCCATTTTAGCACTTCCACTTTGTATTGACATCATGGTACTAAACAGTCCCATTGACCTTGTTTTGTGGTCATTCGTTGGACATTAATAAAATTATCTTATCTTATCTCTAGGATGGAGGGGAGTTCCCTCGCCCCCTGCTTTGCTCCCAAAGCGTGTTCCTAGAGGGAGTGATTAGGAATTGCTTTTGGGAGCACGAATCGTGATTGCTCCCTCCTGGGAGCGTTTTTGCAAAGCAGGCTCCCGACCAAAAAAATACGCTCCCTAGTTTTTTAGGGAGCGACTAAGGAGAAACTAGGGAGCAATGAGGGAGCGTTGCTCCTAGAGCGCTCCCTCATCCGTCTCTAGTTACCCTAAAGAGAAAACAAATGCTCCCTCAACATTCTTATGAATTGAGGCACATTTGTTTTTGCGTTTTTGGTACCAAGGCATGGTTCCACTAGGATTTTTTGGCATGGTTAGGGTTCATTTAGGGGATTTAAACACTCTTTAACTCCATTTGCTCTCATTCTATTTCTCATTTCATTCATTTTACTTCTCTTTGCTAGCGATTTGAGTGGGTTTGCTAGTTGTTTGTGAGCAAATTTGTGAGAGCTTGGAAGGGAGATTGAAGGATTGAAGGTTAATATTTGTGAGAGCTTGGAAGGGAGGTTGAAGGCTTCCATAGAGACATTCATCCACCATTTGAGGGATAAAGAGGTAGGCTCTAAATCAACACGAATGGTGGCATTTGTGTATTGTGCTTTATTCCTCCATGCTTTCAATCACTTGCACTTATGGAAATATGAATATTGAACTAAATAAGAGAATAATGTCATTCTATATTGTTGACTAAATTGTCATTGATGCCAACAAGTGTGTCTTGGTGCCCCTTGAGGAGGCCCTAAGGGTTAAGTAGTTGTTAGTGTCAAAGGAGACCTTTTGACCTTGTCCAAGCCCAAGTCTGAAGCCCTTGGAGCCCTTGGGACAATGGCAAAAGTGCTGTCTACCCTTTATTGTGTTTAAGTTCCCCTAAGTTGTTTTTATGGTTCCCTAGGCCTACAACCTATGCCCTAGTACCCTAGAAAGTGTCCTTGGTGGGTTGAAGAAGTTGTAGAACTTCAAAGAGACCAAATTACCCATTCCATGGTCATTTGTGAGGTCATGGTACCCTTGAAGATAGTCATATGTTGATTGGAGTCCCACACACATATTGTTGATTGTCATACATGTCATGGTTGAAGCCCTTGTGATGTGGAGCACATCCTTGCTTGTGGTGACTTTGATGACCTAACAACAAACCCTAAAACTCTTACCTTTGGTCCCTAAGCCCACAAACTAGAACTTGGAACTCTTATTGTGCACTTGAAGTATCTGCCTTATCGGTGATGACCCTATGATGTATGCCTTGCCCTTAAAACACTAATGATGCCTTAATGTTGCATAATGATGCCCTTTTTGAGGCTATAACGATGCCCATTGCACGTTGTTATCACATATATAGTAGCCAGGCTACCATATTCTATTTTTCAGATACAGTACATTTTTCAGCCAGATCTCTTACATATGAGATGCTGAGATGAGCAGTTTTGACGGATCATTATTTTGTTAGTGGACTATTATACTCTCCCATGTCAGTACTTAGTCTTAGGCTATTAGCACACTCAGATTCGAGGACTAACGTAGCCATTCAGTCATTTGCAGAGCAGTTAGTGATGCCGAGATTGGTTCTAGTGTTTTCTCATTAGACAGATGATGGTTCAGATGGATTATTTGCATGGTTATGACTCGACATTTATTTTATTGTGTTATGGTTATCATTGCTCTTATACTCATCTTTGTGACATATACTAGCATTTATTGTCATGATCTGGCGGTCATAAATATATGGACTTAGATGTATTTGTATTATGTATTGGTGTCCTTACTTAGACTTGGAAGTTCCTGATCTATACTCATTGGTTTTACCCTCCTGAGGGAGAATAGAGGTAGCCATTCCCACCATTCTTTGGCTTGCTAGTGTTGGCTTCATATTTCATTGTCTCCACCTATCCATTATCTTCCAGTTTTGTTTTTAACCCGACTTACTACTTGACTTATGGCATGGAGGACCTTTCCTCGCCAGAACCTTTGTTGGACAAACCTCCCTGTTTATAATGTGTCTCGGCTTTGAGTTGGTGATAGAACTTGCCTTTGGTGAGTTGGATTGTATGCCTAAATCATTCTGGTCGGTTGTCCCGATGTTTGGCACTGTGTAGAACTCCCCCTAGTCACTTGAGATGTTGTTGGCTAAAACTGAAAGCTCATGTACTACTTGTATTGGAAATGTTTATATATGCGCCCATGGAAAATGTAAATTCTAAAATGTGTTTCTTAACATATACGAGCAAAGGACGAGAGCAATGAAATGCTAAAATGCTCTGCGAAGGGTATAAGCAAAGGTCCCAAAAGCAATGGTTAAATATATGCTATATCCAAATATTGCTGACCTTATAAATTTGAATATGTCCTGGATGAAAGCTGCAGTTAGCTGTGCTTTTAAGCACTGGTGAAGTCCCCAAAAGGTCATATAGGCCAAAAAGGCCATGGAAATAAAATTGATGGTCCTAATGAACCTAGATCAAACTTGATGTAGACATGATGCCTAAGTTGAATAAGTACTCTCTGAACAACTCGACCATTTGTGAGGCACTGCGATTCCCTGTGTTGTTGTTTGTCCGGCATGTGGTTATAGTGAGTATTCCCTTTCCATATCGAAAGTGTCATGATGTTAAGTTGGTAGTCATCCTTTACCCTAGCCTTGTCAATTTCAGCCTTCACCCTTCACTAGCAAATTGACTACAACTATGAAGTGAGTATAGTCGTGAAAGTCTGGTCTAAGTAATAATAAATTAAACCCTATATATGTATTTGGTTAATGTACTGCCAGTGAGGTGACTGCTACTTGTTATGAATGTTACTTAAATGATTTGTAGAGCATGTCTTAGCCTTGTAACACTTGCAGCAAATGGATGATAGCCTGAGTTATATTATTGGTATTTGGTCATTTACAGGTGATTATATTGTCTATTGGATATTGTTGATGATCTGGCAGAGACCTGGAAGGGGTATGAGTATGCACCCTAGATGGATTTGGACTCTCTGAGTCTAGTGAGATAGCTTATTTTCAGTTTCGGGCACTTGCAGAGATGATCAGGCTCATTTTACCTTTCTGATGCAGTTTTGCCTCACAGGATGATGTGTCTGAGCAGGGAGATGTTTTATTGGGATCTCCTAGGGTGCTGTATGGGGCATAGGGGGTACACCACTTGATTGTACTATAGTACCCCCATCCCAGAGAGTTTGGTGGGCTTAGTTTGACAATGCAGGCGCCCTAGGAGGCTGTTTTGGTAGGTTCACGTTTCTCGAGGCAGATTAAAAAATGATAAAATGGCTACTGAAGGAATCGATTTGGGATACTGAGGCAAGGAAATGACATGGGATGAATCATGATGATGAGTGTGATGTCCTCTGCACCTTCTCCAACAGTTGCATCATCTGATTGGGCCCACACCTATTCTTTGGGCATTTTTATATTATTTTCTGGAGCTTTTCGAAGGCTCACGATTTCCTCAAGAAGGTATAAAGTCAAAAAATGAAAATATTATATTATTTTATTGTGCCATGGGGCACCCAGAGGCAGTTAGTTAACACTCCATGGACCCACCATGTGCTTCATTTATTTTTCTTGTTGAGTGGGGTACCCTCTTTATGGGTGATCTAGTCCACTTTGGTACTTTATGGTTATATTGATCCATGTATTGTATGTTGAGCTCATCTCAACCATGATTAGAACATTTATATCTTTTAATATTAGCCACTCGTTTTGAAAGTGGTTATGATTTTGGTTTTCTCATTTCTATTTAAAGGAGAGAGCTTCTCATTTGTAAAGGGTCTTTGGCTCTTGGATCTGATTAATAGAAAAACTTTCTTGTGTATATTTTTTGGATCTCCTTTGCATCTAGTGTTCTAAGATGGTGATTGGAAAGTCTTTTGCTTCTTAGCATTCAGGAAATTGTTGCAAGATCTATATATTCTTGGGAATCTTGGTCTTGTCTACAGGAGGGTGACTTCAGCTTGGGCGTTTTTGCAGGGGGACCTCAACTCGCTTGGATTGTCTTCGTTTTTTATCAAGGGGTTTTCATTAGTGTCATTGCGATTTATGATTTTCTCTTGCTATTTTTCTGTAGCATTTAGCTTTTTTCTCGTGTGGCAACAGATCTGATATGATTGACGTTTGTTGTGCATGAGAGAGGGCACATTGATTCCTTGGGGCAAAACGTTGGACATAGAAATTGTTCAAATCTTCTCAAATTGATCGGGATAGCAGGGATCATCATCATCAAGGCATCTACAAGGTTTTTCAGGTAAGATCTGCAGGTTAGTTCTTTTCTTCTGGATCTCAACCCATTGACACATTCTTTTCTTCATTATTCTAAAAAATCCATAAATAATAAAAAACCAAAAAATACTAAAAAAATAAAGGGCCTGATCTTTGGACAAACCACTGCTGGGTTTTGTAGATCAAGCATCCCTCTCACCAATTCATCTTCAACGCTGTCCAAAAGGTTGATGGTTTTCCCTAGATTTGAAAAACTGACTGTTAAAACCCTAGCACCCCCCACTGAAATTTTGACTTTTTCCAGAAAATAACCACTTGGGTTCATGGATCGGGTCTCGCTCACTCCAGAACAACCCCAACACAGAGCTAGTTGCTGCCAGGAGGCCCTAGATCCAAAAAATTGTCTTTCAAGACACTAACACTCATCAAATTTTGACTTTTTCCAGATCTAATTTTTTTGGCAATTTTCCAACTTGGATTTGTAGATCGGGCCATCCTCATCCCTTTCCTCCAACGCTGAGCTGATGGTCTCCTGGTTGTCCTATATATAAGGATCTGCCTCTCCAAACCCTAGCGCTAGCCCTTTTTCTGGTGGTTTTCCCTACAAACTGAATTTTCTGGCCATACACTCTATTGGGTCCATAGATCAAGGCATATCCCAGGTGGGTTCACTCCAATGCTGGGTAGATACTGACTCCATTACCCAAGGCCCAACAGGCACTGATCTCCAACCCTAGCGCTAGGCCTGTTTTGGCCTCTTTTCCTTGAAATCCAACTTTTACTTGATGACTCAAGCACTTTGACTGTCATATTTCTCATTGAGTCTATCCATAAGTACTAGATAGCTGCAACACTGTCCTTGCCCTCCCTGCATTGGTCACGTTTCCCAAGGCAGCGAATATCTTCATCACCTTCTAGTACCTCAACCCTTGATCTAATAATTACCCCATAGGTCACCTGTGTTCCATTTTGGATCAACCCTCATTGACTAAAACCCTTATCCAAAGCCCTGGCACACTTAGTGACACCTTCCATAGATCTAAGGTCTCCAATTACCTTACACCTTACGTACCTCAAGTCTTATTGATCTGATTTGGTGTCTAGGTCTGATCTCTCCTATCGAGAGCAGATCAGGGTCTCCCCCTTTGTTGTCTTGGGCTTAGATAACATAAAGTGAAGGCTGCCTTGATTGATGTGACAACCATCCATTTAGGAATCTAGGCAGTCTTGGTTCCACCTCCTTAGTTGCTTGTCCGTCTACCATCCATCCTGGATCCACCTCACATAGGTAACTTGAAGGTTGGTGATAACACACGTTTACCTTGATTAGTCCTTGAAGCCCTCATTTGGTGACCCTTAAACCCACAAGTTCTCATAAAGTCGATTAAACCCTTTACCATTGGTTGAAGTGGCATAGAAGTTGTTTAGTGAACAGTTTACTAGAATTGAAAGTTGGCCCCATTAAGTGATTGAATATTAAAACATTTTAATTTAATAAAACTTCCATTAGACCTATCCTTGAAGTCGGCCCTACCTCTACTCTCTCAACGCCTAGTTTGTGTATTTATACACAAAAAGAATGTCATAACTCTCATCATCAATGAAGGCAATATTCAGTAGTGTGACTTAGGAAGCCTACACTCGATTCTTCACAGAGATATTCTTTTGGGTTAAACAACTTGAACAGTCCGAGTTTTTGATGATTACTGCTCCCCTTTTTACCAACGCTCAGTCCGAATTCATGAGCTTGAAAAGTCTGAGTTTTTGATGATGGAACAAAGCCTTTTATAGTGATTTCTTTGGGGTTAAAACAATCTGAATTTGAAGTCATCTACAACACTTATACACAATCCGAATTTGATACTCACTCAGCATATACACACAGTTTTGAGTTTGAAGTCATCTACAATATGCACACAGTCCCGAATTTTCTGAGGTCATCCTCAGTCTCGAGTTTGAACAGAGGTTGAGGTCCTCTGAGGTTGGTCTTGTTTGACAGTTCGAGGTTTGTCTTGTCTAGGGTCTTCCACAACAGTCATACACATCCCAGGTGTGGAGTCCAAAGTTTTGACATGCACTGTTTATAAGGTATGATCAATACATACTCTATGATGATGATGCATACTTAATGCATACTTGATGTAGACTCTATGATGATGATGCATGCTATGATGTAATGATGCACTCCTATACACTATGATGTACACTCTATAATGATGATGCATGCTATGATGCGATGATGCACTCTTATACGCTATGATGTACACTCAATGATGATGATGCATGCTATGATGTGATGATGCACTCCTATACACTATGATGTACACTCTATGATGATGATGCATACTATGACGATGATGTATACTTGATGATGATGATGCATACAATATGACAATGATGCATACCCTATGATGATGATGCATACTTATACACCATGATGATACTTGATGACACACTCTAATGATTCATACCTTATGATCAGTGAAAGGAGAGTAGAACTACTTGATAAGTAACTGTGTATGATGAGGTGTATAATGATGTACATGAACAATGTATGGCAATGAAATGACTTATCAGTATACAGTGATGACTTGGCAGTGATAAGAGAGCAGAGGTTATCAACAACAAGTTCAGTGATTGGTTTTGACAGGTCCACAAGTTCAGTCTTTTTCTTCTTCAGGGCGGTAGGGTGGTGCTAGGGCTCACAATCTTATGAGTTAAGTTGTAGCAGCTTGTTAGTTGCAGCTGACGAAGCCTAAGAGGTTGTAGCCCCTTCCAGTTGTAGATGGAAAATTTGTATTAAATTTGTTATCCTAGTTGTTGCTCGGTCAAATTTATTTTTTAAAAGGATTCCGTGGTTTTACCCCCAGGACTTGGGTTTCCACGTCAAAATATTGTGTACTGTGCATTTTTTTATTTTCATGTACATTGATGATATGCTATGATTGGTGATTAGCAACTTGCTCTTGATTAAATTTTTCATAATTGTGCAAATACTAATTCACCCCCCTCTTAGTATTTCAACAATTGGTATCAGAGCAGGTTCCTTCAAAGCAGTCTAACTGCTGGAAGGCAGTCATGGGCAAGTTTGCTAAACAAAGCAAAAGTGGATGACCCATGTTTGATGGGACCAACTACGCATTCTGGAGCATAAGGATGAGAGCCTATGTGGATGCTCAAGGAGTGGAGATATGGTAAAGTATCGAAAATGGGTACAAGGTACCAAAGACCGTACCGACAGATCTAGATGAGTTGATTCAATACAATAACAACTCAAAATCTAGAAACCACATTCTGGGCGCTTTAGATGGATTCGTCTTTGCCAAAATGATGAACTGCCCCTCTATAAAGGAAATGTGGGACAAACTTCAAACCACATATGAAGGAGAGTGTAAAGTCAAGGAAGCCAAACTTCAAACATACAGAGGACAATTTGAACATCTGAGGATGAATGAGAACGAAGACATCGCAACCTATATTCTTCGAGTTGATCAATTTGTGAATACCATCAGAGGTTTGGGTGAAGAAGTTGATGAGGCCATAGTTGTCCAAAAAATTCTAAGGACTCTTCCCAAAAGGTTCAATCCTAAGATCTTTGCCCTAGAAGAAAGAACAGATCTGAACACTATTACAATAGATCGGTTACATGGGACTCTTGTGGCCTTTAGATGAGAATTGAAGACTCAGACACATCAAGAAAGGAAGCAACGTTTAAAGTCTCCTCCAAACAAGTTGGGAAGAGCAAATTAACAAAGGGAAAGCCAACAAGTGATGATTCTGATGATGAGGAAATAACTAACTTTGTACGGAAGATGAAGAGAGGTACTGGGAAATACAAAGGTAAGTTACCTCTCAAATGTTTTTCATGTGGAAAGTAGGCCATTTTGCTTCTACACATACGTATGCAAAGAACTCAGATAGTGATGAAGATGGATCATGGCAGCTTCAAACCCTACAAGAAGTACAATAATTACAAGGATAAGAAAAGAGGCAAGTTCGCAAAAAAGAAAAGTCTCTATACAAATAGGAACAACATCTCATCCAGTGAGGGCTCCAAGAATGACAATGACAGTGACAGTGATAATGACAGTGAACCAGAGAAGGTACTCTTTATGGCAATAAACTCAAATGCGGTTCTTAATAGTGATGAAGAATCTGAATCTGAAGGTGAGGTAGATCTTGAAGCAGAACTCATAAGCGCCTTAAACGACCTAAAGAAAGCTAGGAAAGAGAACAAAGTGCCTAAGGAAGAAGTACAAGGGTTTGAACAAATCATTATTGATCTGAAGGTCAAACTAGAAGAAGCCAAAAGAATTGAAGACTCTCTTGCTGAACAATTGATGGCAACCTTGAAAGAAAAAGAAAATCTTGAGGCTGAGATAGTATCTCTAAAATCCAAATTACATACAAAAGATATCGGCAAGAGTTATGAAAACAACTCCAAGATTCTAGAACAGATGATCAGCAATCTAAAGCCATTTTTCGACAAGACTGGTAGAGGATACAATCAAAATACTGATGTGGCTTCAAGATCAACGACAACTGGTAATGAAGAGAAGCCGAAAAGCAATGCAGAAGTTGTCAAGGAGTCCACTAATGAAGAAGAGATCAAATGTCAACTAGAACAATCCATACCGAAAGGAGGGCCAATAGAAAGACAAGATCTCAGAAGGACAACTCCTTCATTTGTTCCCAGGTATGGACATTTCTTTTATGGGTATTGATTTACATGTGGAAAATTTGGACACAAAGCTATGAACTGCTTTCAAAGAAGAAATTTTGAAACAAGGAATAACCCCGCAAGCCTCAAATGGCCACAATACAATAACAGATTTGGCTCTTTGAGATCATAAATAGAATGTTACAAGAGTAACAACTTTGGACATATGGCCAGAGATTGTAGAATGTAGATACCAACAGTAAGAAATGAGGAAAGGTCCAACAATCAAAAGGGGGAACATCACAAGGTATGGATCAAACGCAAGGACAACGTAAATGATTATGAATGTGGAATTGCTCTTCAAGCCTAGAATAACAACATTGATGAATGGTATGTTGATAGCGGTTGCTCCAAGCATATGACAGGTAACAAAAGTGCTTTTGTTAACATTGAAAATGACGAAGGATTTGTCTCTTTCAGAAACAACAATTCAACAAAAGTATTGGGGAAAGGCACAGTAAAGCGTGGATGTAAAAACTTCATGGATGAAAGTGTCTTGCTTGTAGACAACATGAAAAGCATAATTTGCTGAGCGTTAGTCAGATGTGTGATCAAGGACATGAACTCCTTTTCAACTCAAAAGAATGCAAAATAAGGAAACAAGGATCAGGAAAGCTAGTAGCCACAACCACTAGGACTCCCAACAACATATACGTGTTGGATAAGATTGACCCCGAGAAATGTCACTTGAGAAAGGAATATGAAAGCTGGCTTTGGCATAGAAGAATGGGGCATATACACTTTGACAACTTGGTCAAAATCTACAAAAACCAAGCAGTTTGGAATATGCCAAAAGTTACAAAGCCCACTAACACTGTATGTGAACACTGTCAACATGGAAAACAAACAAGAGTCAATTTCAAGACAAAAGAGCACTCTTCTACGAAACCTTTGGAGCTTGTTCACATTGACTTATGTGGACCAACAAAAAGCAAAGGATTAAATGGTGAACAATATTTTATGCTACTTATTGATGACTATACCAGGATGACCTAGGTATGTCTTCTCAACAGGAAGTCAAAAGCTTTTGGATGTTTTAAAATTTTTAAGCAACTGGTTGAAAATGGAACAGGATCACGAATCAAGTGCCTCAGATCCGATAACGGTGGAGAATTCACTTTAGATGAATTCAACAAGTATTGTGAAGAGCATGGAATAAAAAGACAATTTTCAGTAGCCAGAACACCTTAGCAAAATGGAGTTGCTGAAAGAAAGAATAGATCAGTAATGGAGATGGCTAGGACCATGTTGAATGAATCTAAGCTGAATGATAAATTTTGGGGACAAGCAGTTCATACAGCAGTACACATCATGAACAAAGGATTACTCAGAATAAAAAATGATAAAACTCCCTACAAGCTATGGACAGGAAGAGCGGCAAATGTACGACACTTTAGAATATTTGGAAGCAAGTGCTATGTTAAAAGAGAAGATAAGAAGGTTGGAAAATTTGATTCTCGAGTAGACGAGGGCATATTTGTTGGATATTCATCCAAAAGGAAAGCTTACAAATGCTACAATTTGAGACTAAACAAGATAATCGAAAGCATCAACGTGAAAATAGATGAGACTAGACTAACATCTTCCAGAGAAGACTCAGAAGAATCGAACGATGAAGAAAAGGAAGGTTCTGATCAGAAAGAAATGAAGGAAATTAAAATGGAAGAATGACCAGATGAGAATGAAGAACAACTTACGGAAAACGAAGAACAAAATCATCCAATTGTGGAACACGAAGAACAACTTACGGAAGACGAAGAACAGAATCAGCCAATTGTGGAACAAGAAGAACAGAATCAGCCAATTGTGGAACAAGAAGAATAGAAGGATCAACAGATTCCTAAGAACTGGTACCAGAAGAACTATCCATCAAATCAAACTATTGGTGATAAAGATGTCGAAATAGGAACTAGAAGAAGACAATATGGAAGAAATGAGCAGGTACACTTCTCTCTATTGTCTACAATTGAACCAGGAACTTTTGCAGAGGCCAATAAAGATGAGCATTGAGTCAAAGCAATGGAAAAAGAATTAGATCAAATTGAGACAAATGAAACATGGGTACTTGTTCCTAGAGCAAATAACAAGAATGTGATTGGCACAAAGTGGGTTTTCAGAAACAAAATGAATGAAGATGGACAAGTAATCGGAAATAAGGCTTGATTGGTTTGTAAAGGCTTTGCTCCGATCGAAGGAATAGACTTTGAAGAAACATTTGCACCAGTGGTCAGAATGGAAGCTATCAGAATGATATGGGCTTATGCTTGCTCCAAAGGCATCAAAGTCTTTCAGATGGACGTAAAATCAGCTTTTCCGAATGGGGAATTAGAAGAAGAAGTCTACATCAAACAACCAGAAGGGTTTCAGCTTTCTGAAAACAAGGACCATGTATGCAGAATCAAAAGGGATTTATATGGCCTAAAGCAAGCCCCTAGAGCTTGGTACTCCAGATTGGACAGATACTTGTAGCAACAGAGATTTGAGAGGGGAAGTGTAGACAACAATTTGTACATCAAATAGGACTACGACAACGTACTCATCATTTAAGTATATGTTGATGATATCATCTTTGGAAGTGACGATGTTTCACTAAGTCAACAATTTGCTAAGGACATGTAGAAAGAGTTTGAAATTTTTTTGCTCGGTGAATTAACCTTCTTCTTGGGACTTTAGATATCTCAATGAATTTTTTTATTTAAAACTTAAAATAAACAAATTTGATAATACCTTAGTAATAATTAACATTAATAATATTAATACAAAAATAATAAATAACATTACTCAAACATTTAATAATAACATAAGAATACTAATAATTAAATTCATTTTGATAAACATTTTAGTGACAAGTTTAAACTATAATAATTAATACATATTAATATTAAATTCTATAATACTACAAAATTAACTTTAAATACTTTAAATCTGAATTTTTTAATTTTTCTTTAACAATTTTTAAATAGACCCTAAATCCACTTGAACCGACCTAAAAACTAAAAACCTTGATTTTTGATACATAATTATTATTTATTCTTCACCCTGAGTGCATAAAAGAGCGAGATTTTACTTCTCCTAAGGATGAACTTGCTTAACAAGTTGGAAACTTGTTGAGAATTGGAAAAATTCTTACCGCAAATTTCCTATCGTTTTTAAACATCATGGAAATGTTAAAGAAATTCAAGATTGAAGATTGTAAACCTACCAGTTGTAAGCTAAGCAAGGAAGATGAATCTAAAGAAGTTGATCAAAGGCTTTATAGGTCAATGATTGGTAGTCTACTATATGTAACAACCTCAAGGCCAGATGTGATGCAAGTCGTTGGACAAGTTGCTAGATTCCAAGCTGCTCCAAAGGAAACTCACATTATAGCAGTTAAAAGGATCTTCATATATCTCAAAGGTACTATGGACATTGGACTTCGGTATCCAAAAGGAAATGAGCTAACATTGATAGCTTATTCAGACGCAGATTGGGTGGGATGTGTTGATGACAGAAGAAACACCAGTGGAACAACATTTTTTCTAGGCAACTGTCTATTATCTTGGTCAAGCAAAAAAAATCTTCAGTGTCCTTATTAACTGCCGACGCAGAATATATAGCAACAACAACCTGTTGTACTCAGGTTCTTTGGATGAAACAAACACTGCAAGACATACACGTGACATGTGATGAACCAATTCAAATTCTATGTGACAATACGAGTGCCATCAGTATCTCCAAGAGTCCAGTTATGCACTCCAAGACCAAGCATATTTCTATCAAGTTTAATTTACTTCGGGAGCAAGTCACAGATAAGAATATCAAGTTGGAATATATTGGGACAAAAGAACAGATTGCATACATTTTTACTAAGCCCCTCCTAAGAGAGACCTTTGAGTACATTCGAGAAAAATTGGGACTCATACTATCTCCTAATTGAATTGATCCATATTCAACAACAGAACGATATGATAGGGGGAGAAGTAAAACTACAAGGAGAACCCTTTGCCATTGATGCCAAAAGGGGAGAAAAAGTTGAGCAAGGGGGAGATTTGTGAACAAAGGGAGCCCATTCTAAGGGGGAGCTTTGAAGTTGTCATCAATGACAAAGGGGGAGATTGTTGACTAAATTGTCATTGATGCCAACAATTGTGTCTTGGTGCCCCTTGAGGAGCCCTTAAGGGTTAAGTAGTTGTCAGTGTCAAAGGAGACCTTTTGACCTTGTTCAAGCCCAAGTCTAAAGCCCTTGGAGCCCTTGGGACAATGGCAAAATCCCTCTCTACCCGTTATTGTGTTTAAGTTCCCCTAAGTTGTTTCTATGGTTCCCCAGGCCCACAACCTATGCCCTAGTACCCTAGAAAGTGTCCTTGGTGGGTTGAAGAAGTTGTAGAACTTTAAAGAGACCAAATGACCCATTCTATGGTCATTTGTGAGGTCATGGTACCCTTGGAGATGGTCATATGTTGATTGGAGTCCCACACACATATTGTTGATTGTCATACATGTCATGGTTGAAGCCCTGGTGATGTGGAGTACATCCTTGCTTGTGGTAACTTTGATGACCTAACAACAAACCCTAAAACTCTTACATTTGGTCCCTAAGCCCACAAACTAGAACTTGGAACTTTTATTGTGCACTTGAAGTATCTTCCTTATCGGTGATGACCCTATGATGTATGCCTTTCCCTTAAAACACTAATGATGCCTAATATTGCATAATGATGTCCTTTTTAAACCCATGATGATGCCCATTGCACGTTTACCTTGATTAGTCCTTGAAGCTGTCATTTGGTGACCCTTAAATCCATAAGTTCTCATAAAGTCCATTAAACCCTTTACCATTGGTTGAAGTGGCATAGAAGTTGTTGAGTGAACAATTTACTAGAATTGAAAGTCAGCCCCATTAAGTGATTGAATATAAAAACAAGTTAATTTAATAAAACTTCCATTAGACCTCTCCTTGAAGTCAGCCCTACCTCTACTGTCTTAACGCCTAGTTTGTGTATTTATACACAAAAAGAATGTCATAACTCTCATCATCAACGAATGCAATATTCGGTAGTGTGACTGAGGCAGCCTACTCTCGGTTCTTCACAGAGATATTCTTTTGGGTTAAAACAGCTTGAACAGTCTGAGTTTTTGATGATTACTGCTCCCCTTTTTACCAACTCTCAATTTGAATTTATGAGTTTGAATAGTCCAAGTTTTTGATGATGGAACCGAGCCTTTTACAGTGATTTCTTTGGGGTTAAAACAGTCTGAATTTGATGTCATCTACAACACTTATACACAGTCCGAATTTGATACTCACTCAACATATACACACAGTTCCGAGTTTGAAGTCATCTGCAATATGCACACAGTCCCGAATTTTCTGAGGTCATCCACAGTCCCGAGTTTGAAACAGAGGTTGAGGTCCTCTGAGGTTGGTCTTGTTTGACAGTCTGAGGTTGGTCTTGTCTGGGGTCTTCCACAACAGTCATACACATCCTAGGTGTGGAGTCCAAAGTTTTGACATGCATTGTTTATAAGGTATGATCAATACATACTTGTTATCACATATATAGTAGCCAAGCTACCATATTCTATTTTTTAGATTTCAGTACATTTTTCAGCCAGTTCCCCTACTATGAGATGAGCATCTATGATGGATCATGATTTGATTGATGGACTATAGTACTATCCCATGCCATGACTAAGTCTCGGGATATTCAGATTTGGAGATTGATGTAGTCATTTTATCTATTTACAGAGCAGTTATTGGTGCCCAGAGTTGTATCAGTGTTATCTCATTGGACTGATGTTGCTTTAGATGGATTATTTACATGTTTATGACTCAACTTATATTATCTTGTGTTATGGTTATCATTTGCTCTTATACTCATTTGTGTGACATGTATTAGCATTTAGTGTCATGATCTGGTGGTCATATAAATATGTGGACTTGGATGTATTGATATTACGTATTGATGTCGTTACTCAGACCTGGAAGTTCCTGATCTATACTTATTGGTTTTACCCTCCTTAGGGAGAATAGAGGTAGTCATTCTCACCATACTTGGGCTTGCTAGTGTTGGTTTCATTATTCATTGTCTCCACCCATCCATTACCTTCCAGTTATGTTCTCAACCCGACCTACTACTTAACTTATGGCATGGAGGACCTTTCCCTACTAGAGCCTTTGTTGGACAAGCCTCCCTGTTATTTGTGTCTTGGCTCTGAGTTGCCTAGGTTGTGCAGGCTAACCTGAAACAAGTAGCGTTGCCATCAATAAAATGTATTTGGAAATGAAATGAATATCTAATGAAAAAGCCTATTCATGAAAAGTAGTGTTTCTAAACATACGTGAATGCAAAGCTAGCCTAATGAAATTGGCTTTGAAGTACAATGAAAAGAATATCTTAATACATTCACGAAAAGTAGTGTTTTTCAACATACATGAATGCATAAATCCTAAATAATAAAAATCCATGTCATAAAAACATGGACCAAGGCTATGGAAAATCAAATGCCCAAAAAAGCAATGGTTCCTAAAAGTTATATCTAAGGATTGTTGGCCTACTTGTATTGAGTTGGATTGTGAGCATTTGTCAAGGTGAATAAGCACCTCTGAAGTAACTCACCCATTTGTGAGGCACTGCCATCCCCTTTGTTGTTGCTTGTCTGTCATATGCTATAGTAAGTATCCCCTTTCCATATCTGAAGTGTCACAATGTCAAGTTGGTAGTCATCCTTTGGCCTAGCCTTGCGAATTTTAGTCCTCACCCTTCACTAGAAAATTGATTACAACTATGAAGTGAGTATGGTCTTGAAAGTCTGGTCCGAGTTATGATTAATAAATGAAACCCTATATATTTGGTTGATAGATCGCTAGTGAATTGATTACTACTTGTTATAATTGTTACTTAAATGACTGGTAGAGCATGTCTTAGCCTTTGAACACTTGCAACATATGGATGCTAGCCTGACTTATATTGCTTGTTATATGGTCATTTACAGGTTATTATTTTGTCTATATGGATATTGTAGATGATCATGAGTATACACCTTAAATGCATTTGGACTCTTCGAGTCCAGTGAGACAGCTTGTTTTCAGTTCCAAGCACTTGCAGAGAAGATTAGGCTCAGTTTACCCTTTTGGTGCAGTTTTACTATACTGAATGGCCTGTTTGAGCAGGGAGATATTTTTCTTGGACCTCCTAGGGTGCTATATGAGGCATGGGGAGTCCAGCCACTTGTTTGTACCATATTACCCCCCTCCCAGAGAGCCTGGTAGGCTTAGCAGGATAATGCAAACACCTTAGGAGGCAGTTTTTGCCATGTCACGTTTCTCGAGGCAGATAAAAAATAATTAAAATGGCTACTAAAGAATTCGATTTGGGCTACTGAGGCAAGGAAATGGCATGGGATGAGTTTTGATGGTGAAAGTAATGTCTTCCACTTCTTCTCCAGCAGTTGCAGCACTTGGATGGGCCCACATCTATTTTTCAGGCATATTTTATTATTTTCTGGAGCTTTTTGGAGGCTCACGATTTCCTCAAGGAGGCACAATTTCACAGTCAAAAAATTATATTATTTTTATTGTGCCATGGGGACACCCAAAGGGATTTATTTAACACTCCTTGGACCCACCATGTGCTTCATTTATTTTTTGTTGAGTGGGATCCCCTCTCCTAGGGTGATTTAGTCCATTTTTATATTATATTATTGTATTGATCCATGTATTGTATGTTGAGCTTATTTCAACCGTTGATTAGAACATTTGTATCTTTTAATCTTAGCCACCCATTTGAAAAGTGGTTAAGATTTTGGTTGTCTCATTCCTATTTAAAGGAGAGAGCATCTCATTTGTAAGGGGTCTTTGGCTCTTGGATCTAGATAATAGAAAAACTTTTCTTGTGGAAATTCTTGGATCTCCTTTGCATTTGGTGTTCTTAGATGGTGATTGGAAAATCTTTTGCGTCCTAGCATTTGGGTATTTGTTTTGATGTCTATATATTTTTCGGGAAACATTGTCTTGTCTACAAGAGGGCGACTTCAACTTGGGCGTTTTTGCAGGGCTTCCTCAACTCGCTTGGCTTGGATGCGTTTTGTATCAGGGGGTTTTCATTAGCATCAATGCGATCTATGATTTCATCTTGCTATATTTCTGTAGCATTTGTTTTTTTCTCATGATGCAACAAATCTGATATGGTTAACGTTTGTTGTGTAGGAGAGAGGGTGCATTGGCTTCTTGGGGCAAAACGTTGGGCATAGAACTCACTCAAATTTTCTCAAATTGATCGGGATAGCAGGGATCATCATCATTAAGGCATGTACAGGGTTTTCCAGGTAAGATCTATCGGTTAGTATTTCTCTTTTAGATCTCAATCCATTGTCACCTGTATTTCCATTTTCATCTTAAAACCCTAAACATTAAAAAAAAACAAAACATATTATGGCTCAACCCGCTTGAGTTCTCGACAAACCATTTCTGTGTTTTGTAGATCAGGTGATGCCCTAAGTGGGTCTTCCTCAACGCTGAGCTAGAAGTGACTCTGTTTCCCTAGATCTGAAAAATACTAATCTTCAAACCCTAGCGCTACCTTCCATGTTGCCCTCTTTTCTCGAAATTTGATCTTTTCTTGCAAAACCACTTTTTGGGTTTGTAGATTGGATCTAAACCCAGGTGGGTCTTCTTCAACGCTGGGCAGAAAATGACTCCATTGCCCTAGATCTGAAAGGCACTGATCTCCAACCCTAGCGCTACCCCTTCTTTTTTCTTTTTCCCTGGCGTTTTGACCTTCTCCTGTTGACTCGGGTGCCTTGACACTGTCATACCTTCCTTTGAGTCTATCCCTTGGTACTAGATAGCCTCAATCTCGTTCTCACCTGTTGTGCATTGGTCACGTTTCCCAAGGTCATCCGTGTCCCAACTTGGATCAAATCTCAAATCTCCTAAACCCTGATCCAAAGCCTTGGTTCACCTAGTGACGTCATCCATAGATCTAGGGTTTCCATCACCTTACACCTTACGTACCTCAAGTCCATTTGATTTGATCTGGTGTCTAGGTCTGATCTCTCTTGTCGGGAGTAGATCCGGGTCTCCCCCATTATTGTCTTGGGCTAAGATATCATAAAGTGAAGACTGCCTTGATTGGCGTGACAACCATCCATTTGGGAGTCGAGGCAATCTTGGTTCCACCTCCTTAGTTGCTTGCCCCTCTACCGTCCATTCTGGATCCATCTCACATAGGCAACTATAAGGTTGGTGATAACAATACTCTATGATGATGTCTATGAATGATGCATATTTAATGCATACTTGATGTACACTCTATGATGATGATGCATGCTATGATGTGATGATGCACTACTATACACTATGATGTACACTCTATAATGATGATGCATGCTATGATGTGATGATGCACTCCTATACACTATGATGTACACTCTATGATGATGATGCATACCCGATGACGATGATGCATACCCTATGATGATGATGATGATGCATACTTATACACCATGATGATACTTGATGACACACTATGATAATGCATAACTTATGATCAGTGAAAGCAGAGCATAACTACTTGATCAGTGACTGTGTATGATGAGGTGTACATTGATGTACATGAACAGTGTATGGAAGTGAAATGACTTATCAGTATACAGTGATGACTTGGCAGTGATAAGAGAGCAAAGGTTATCAACAACAAGTTCAGTGATTGGTTTTGACAGGTCCATAGGTTCAATCTTCGTCTTCTTCAGGGTGATAGGGTGGTGCTAGGGCTCACAATCTTGTGAGTTAAGCTGTTGTAGCAGCTTGCCAGTTGCAGTTGACAAAGCCTAAGGGGTTCTAGCGCTTTCTAGTTGTAGCTGGAAAAGTTGTTTTAAATTTGTTACCCCAGTTGTTATTGGGTCAAATTTATTTTAAAAAAGGCTTCTGTGGTTTTACCCCTAGGACTTGGGTTTCCACGTCAAAATATTGTTTACTGTGCATTTCGTTATTTTTATGTACATTGATGATATGCTATGATTGGTTATTAGCAACTTGCTCATGATTAAAAATTTTAAAATTGTGCAAATACTGATTCACCCCCCTCTCAGTATTTCAACATATATTCCCATTATTCTTAATATCAACCACATTAGGTGATGTGCAAGCAAAATATTTCACTTTTTAAAATAAAAGTCTAAATCAAAACTTCCTATAAAATTTCTGTCTCTTTTAGTTATCAAACTTGGGGTTAGTCATATATGATCATGACTTCACCCTTTGGGCACTTCATCACTTACTTGGTAAATATTTGTAGCTACATCCTAATTCTAAACATCACCTAGGTTGGATCCTTATGTTCTCAGCATGGGCTGCTGGAGGTCAAGTCTTGATGAGTAATCCAAAACTTTTTGTAATGTGATTTAGATTACACATTCAATTTACTTTCTTCTTTTTCTATAATCTTTTGTCTTGAATTTCATGAAATTGTAGAATCATATGTAAGCATATTTGATGAATAGGCCAGTTGGCCTTTCAGGTGGCTTAATAAAATCATATCTATCTAGCTATTTTTTCCCTAAATTTGACATCCTTTCATTTTGCTGTCATTATCAATGTGCATGATGGAACAGGAGAGGAGAAAGATTGAGAGTGGTCTCTTTGGGGGAAATCTTCTTGGTGTTGCTGCAACCAATGCTTTAGAGCTTGGAATTGATGTGGGGAACCTTGATGCAACTTTGCACCTTGGCTTTCCAGGTAGTGTTGCAAGGTCAGTGAAATCTTTGTGTTTTTAGGTAGCTAAGTTTAATAGAAATATGCTGGGATGAATGATAGTTTTATTATTAACAAGTCTGGAGTTTGGAATTCATTTTATTTTTCAATGAAACTTGTGTTCTTGAGCGCAGTTTGTGGCAGCAAGCTGGGAGAGCGGGAAGGAGAGAAAAAGCTTCACTGTCTGTCTATGTAGCATTTGAGGGACCTCTTGATCAACACTTCATGAGACACCCTCCTAAGCTTTTTTCAAGACCAATTGAACATTCTCAAGTCGATGCTTATAACAGACAGGTGTGTAATTGGAATAATTTTTCAAGCATTTCCAAGTCTTACTTCATGTCCTTCATATGGTGATGCCATGGGAAATTGAAAATGAGAATACAATGATCGCCACAGCTACGATTTGAATTCTGGATTTAGCTATTTAATGCATTGTATTCACAATGGCAGTTTTCTTTTTTTTATTCTTTGATTGTGAATCAGTACAGGTGGTAAAACAACATATAACTTGTGCTGCTCTAGAATACCCTATAGACTTTCAACATGATGTTGAATTCTTTGGTTCTGCATTACATGATGCCACCATGGATCTTATGAAGAAAGGATATCTAGGTAGGAATCCAAATGGTGGTCCTCAAGATGAATCCTGGCATTACATTGGGAAAGAGGTATGGTGTTTTCTTAGTTTATTATGCCTTATATGTTGATTCTTTGGTGGATGTTTGAGAATTTTGTACTTCCTGTGTAAAAAGATATACCCAATTCACAGGTTTGTGTTAGTTTGTGGAATGCATTTTCAAGATCTGATTTTTTTGGTTGATCAGAAACACCCTTCCTTTATGGTCAGCATTCGTGCAATAGATCCAGAGAAGTACACTGTCATTAATCAAGCTATAAATGAAGTCATAGAAGAGATTGAAGAAAGTAAAGCATTCTTTGAGGTATGTCATTTATAATAAACCTACTAAGTTTATAAATATCAGAAGTAAACAATAATTTCTTTATGGAAAGATGTTCGAAGACTTGCAAAATTGCATGAACATTCTTGATGTCAGCATTTGAGGAACAATTAGACTTTGGTGGGTATGCCAGCTATTCTGAATTGTTGTATTAGGATCAGATGTATTTTATATGAGAGCAATGTGTCAGTGCAGGTGTGTGAATTTTCATAATAGGTTATTTTCTATTGATAAACTATAGGTAGATAGGGAAAGTCTTTGCTGACCAGGGGATGTAATACAAGCTAAGGGGCAAGTTGTTTGGCATGATAGGTAGGATTACCATATTATTGTCATGAAGCTTCATTGTAATGATTTTCATAATGGTTAAGTGTTACCGGTTGAAATGGCAGTCCAAGCCACCGGTAAGCATATGAGGAAAAAGTGACCACTGTCACCTTAGTCGCTTGTCCCCAACTTCTTTGGAAGCCTAATCCTCCTAGGGGAGAGCCTTATTTGACGCTGCAAAGACACTACAACACCAAATACGTTCTCTTTCGAGGACGTTAGTGGACCAGTGCCTTATGGAGTCTAGAAAATGAGTGAAAAGGATGTATTGTGTGTGTTTGTGGAATAATGCAAATATAGTTATTAATACAGTAATATATCAGCCCAACAAGTTAGCTGGGCACACTTTTCGAGGGCCGTACAGTGTACGGATTTCTAGGCACCATTTTCAAGGTCTGATGGGCATAAAAATCGAGGCAGGTTGCTGTTGTGGAGGCCGTACAAGCCGTATAGTCAGCTGGGCACAAAAATCAAGGTGGGCACAAAAATCAAGGTGGGCACGATTTTCGAGGCACTAGTACAATTATTTATTGTTGTAATAAATGCTGCTGTAAATTCATTTTTTCCCTGATAAATGCTGCAATAAAATTTCTCTTGGACTGGTTTTCTCTAGGGTGGGGTTTTTCTAGGGTCACATTGACCAAATTTCTGTTGTTTTATGGGTTTATCAGTCTGTTGTTTTTTATGTGAATTTTTCGCTGCTACAGACTTAGTTTCAGTGTTTCATCTTGTTGGGTTATTGATTTAAATGCATGAGAGGTGTTTTTTTATTAATGACAAGTTTTAAGTCTGAAATTTGGGTAAACTAAATGTTTGACAGAATTCTGAAATTTTTGTCAATATTTCTACATGGTATAAGAGTTGAGGCTCTCTGATTACAGGTGATTGTGGGTACACCGTTAGTGTTAAGTTGTTGGGCAAGGGTTCTTGCTGTTTTTTTAACAACTTGTGTATTGGAAGACCTTATCTGGATGTGACTTGTAGGTGGTGGAAAAAGAGTGAACTGCTGTTCTTTTGGTGGTCTATTATTTTCTTTGATAGCAGAGATGGCTTCTTGTATCAGATATGAGGATCGGTTGGATGGTATGTCCAACTACTTGCAGTGGAAAGTCAGGATGACTATTGTTCTCAAGGAAAACAAACTATGGATCATAGCTAGCACTGTGGTAGCTCCTCCTACAACTGATCCTGTTGCTTTGGATATTCATGAGGTAAAAGAGGCCAAAGCTCAAAGGTTGTTCTGGATGGTATAAGGGACCACCTTATTCCATGTGGCTGAGAAGAAGACTGCTTATGATATGTGGACTACATTGAAAGGCTTGTATGAGGCTAAGAATGAGAATCGGATAATGGATCTCAAGGAAAAATTGCAAGTAACCAAGATGGCCAAGGGTGGGGGTGTAGCATCTTTTCTTACCTGAGTGGCCTAGATAAAAGATGAGCTAGCTACAGTTGGAGAAGTCATTTTTTATTTTGAGTTTGTGAGGATAGCCTTGAAAGGCTCCACTAAGGAATGGGAAGTCTTTGTGAAGTGTGTGGTTGCTCGAGAAAAACTTCCAGAATGGAACAGATTATGGGATGATTTCACTCAGGAGGAGATCCGGGAGGGACCTCAAAGAAGTGGACAGAAGGATGGTGCTAATGAAGAGAATGTAGCTCTTTCTACTAAGAGCAAGAAGAAGTCCAAGAAGGACTTGAACAAAGTTCAATGTTTTGCTTGCAGCCGGTATGAACACTTTGCTTCTCAGTGTCTTGATGTAATGTCCTCTTCCTTTTAGGCCCTGAGGCCCATACCGCTAACCTATGTGATTCCTGTGGGTTCGAGCGGTGTGAAGTCCCTAGGGAATCAGATCAGGACTGATGCCATCCATAGAAGATCTACGGCATCCTCACTTGGTCAAGAAGGGCCACCTGGGCCAAAGGCCACCTTCATGCATGACCATGCTCTTTTCCATGCTCCATGTATGACCATGCTCTTTGCATGCAAGTCAACAACAAATTAGAAGATAAAGTGACCTAATTAGGTCAAAGATTAGGTTTTGCGCAGTTGAACTTTATAAATAGAGGGTAAAGCAAGAGGAGACCTCACTTATGATTATTGATTATTTTGGGAGCACTTGGATAGCAGCACAGCGTGCAGCACAGCAGTTGGGGTTGGAGACGGAGTTTTCAGCTAACAGGATTTCGGCAGTGAAACATCTGTCCTAGTCTTATTCCGGGTAAGCCATACTGGTTCACCACTTGTTCTTCATTTTATTCATCAGTTATATAGCACAAGGTATAGATTGTTGCAGAGGCACGGTGCAGCCGTAAGAGGGGGTTTTCAACCAGAAAGCCCTAATCAGCTATTGGGCCTTCAGATCTCAGTTTCCTTCCGAGACTCAGGCATCATTTTCACCAGCAGCTTCATACTTCGGTACCCAGTGACTATCAGCTCCATCTGAGCTCATCCGAAGGAGTTATCAGCATTTCCAGACCACCAGGGGCGTGAGCAACTGCCTCAGAGAACCAAGACGCTATCATACTTAGAGGGTTCAGAACTGCAGTATATTCCAGCCAATCTCTCCGGCACAGTAAGGCTATCAGCCCTGCAAATCGGCAGATCCATCGGGCACCTCCTTCCTTGAGGGCGTCACCTTTTTCTTTGCTTGGGCGTCTTATTGCTGGAGCATTCACCGGAGACGGGAGAGATCAGTTCCTCTCCGATCCAGATCTCAGTACTTGCAGACTTTATCTGCAGCAGTTTCGCCAGTTATCAGTGGTAAGTGTGTATCTTATCTCACAAACCCTAACCCTAATTTTTCTATAAAATAGGGATTTTTGCCTGGCAGTTTGTAAGCCCAGTTGTATCCGCATAATTGTTTAGAAATAGAAAATATCGGGATTTGGGATATTTCAGTGGTACCAGAGCTATTTTCTTGGCCAGCTGTGGGCTTAAGAGATGAAAAGTAGATGAATACAGAAGGGGATCCTTTTGTAACCTATAGGAGGAGGAAGAGTAGGTACACAGGAGACTTTGAAGATATCCAGCTTGAGGATACCAATTCCGACATGGAACAGACAGGTATTCATGCGGATAGGGGAAAAGGAACGGGAGATGAGGAGGATCGGATGGACTTTCGCAACTTGGTCTCTGCATTGCAAGACTTAGCGAAAGGACAAAAAGAAGTCCTCAATGCAATTAGTAGACTGTCAGCGAAACCAGAACCAGGTATCAGCAGTACACCCCCTTCACCGGTAGAGCAGGGATCTTCCAGTG
>LPNX010163359.1:4911-32358 GCA_001517045.1 Pseudotsuga menziesii | reverse complement strand
ATCAGCATTTCTAGACCACCAGGGGCGTGAGCAGCTGCCTCAGAGAACCAAGACGCTATCATACTTAGAGGGTTCAGAACTGCAGTATATTCCAGCCAATCTCTCCAGCACAGCAAAGCTATCAGCCCTGCAAATCGGCAGATCCATCGGGCACCTCCTTCCTTGAGGGCGTCACCTTTTTCTCTGCTTGGGCGTCTTATTGCTGGAGCATTCACCGGAGACGGGAGAGATCAGTTCCTCTCCGATCCAGATCTCAGTACTTGCAGACTTTATCTGCAGCAGTTCCGCCAGTTATCAGTGGTAAGTGTGTATCCTATCTCACAAACCCTAACCCTAATTTTTCCTATAAAATAGGGATTTTTGCTTGGCAGTTTGTAAGCCCAGTTGTATCCGCATAATTGTTTAGAAATAGAAAATATCGGGATTTGGGATATTTCACTTGAGAAGAAGAAGGAGGAGGAAGATACAGTTGTTGCAGCTTCAGTAGAAGAAGAGGACTTTGCGAGAAGATTTGAAAAGGATTTCTCGTTGTTCTCGCTTATTTCTAGTGCTGGTAGCAAATGAATAGTTCAGAATGGTACTTGGTATGTTGATAGTGGAGCCTCACGTCATATGACTGGAATATGGCATATATTCCTTATCATTTCTGAGACTGGTCTTGACCGGTTCGTTCAGTCAAAAGGGGGACAAGCACATGTAGTGCGTGGAGTTGGAAATGTCAGATTCCAACTTAGTCATGGAGGATACATTGATCAGGATGGGGTCCTCTTTGTTCCAGGGATGAGGGTAAACTTGCTCTCGGTCCTAGCCTTGGAAGATGCAGCGTATTTGATATTGTTTCGGAGGGGATATGTGTACATTTTTCCAGATAGAGATGATCTGGGACATGTTTATATATACTTGGAGAGAGCGGTACTGATTGATCCACAGTTGATTGGTGATTGGTTCGGTGAGTTGTACAAGTTCAGTGCACAGCCCACGGTTGATGAATCGAACGAGGAGCAGGAGGCTCCTGAGGCTGCAGTGGCGCCAAGGGTACAGTCTCGAGTTTCGATGGAAGAGATGGAGTCTCTTCTGAGTACTTGCAGGAGGCTCAGCCAGCATGAGAGAACCAATGCTCAAGAGTGGAGAATTGATTCTCCCAGGAGCTCAGGGTTCAAGGTGGCTGCCAAAAGGTTATCTTCAAATTCAAGGTTAGTGCAGGTAGTAGCGTTGCTTCCAAGTTCAGAGGGAGCTCCTACTGCAAACAGTGTGATGGATTTGAGGACAAGACTTGTTGATGATGGCAGTGAGTACCTCCCTTGCTAAGAGGGAGTGTTAGAGATTTAGCTTTGGAGGCACTCCGCATGTTTTTGTCTTGTATGCGGAAGTGACCATGCATTAGCTAGGCTACTTTACTTTGTAATGTTGTTTTATAAAGTTTAAAGTGACTCTTATGTAGTGGGATTTTTTATAAAGTATTCCCTTGTTTTAATTTTATAAAGTGACTTTATGAGATAAAGTGCACTTGTTTCATAAAGTAAAATGTGACTTTATTAAAATCAAATGTAACTGCTTTTGGGGGGAAAGATTCTCAACCCTTGATCTTGAAAAGGAAATATTTAATCTTGTCCTTTGGATTTAGGGAATGGGGAAGGTGAAAAGTCACTCTCAAGTTATAAGAGAGAGCCTAGGGTAGTGGGCAAGACAAGTTGAAGGAAAACATTTCCAAGAGTTGGCATTTTGGCTCGGTGATTAGCAGAGAGAGAGGGAGCTGCAATTTTTCTCAAGTGGGCTCGAATCCCAAGGAGATTTTTTTCTCAAGAGGGCACGTATCCCAAGGAGCTGGGCACATTTCCCAAGGCATTTATTGCTGTTGTACCATATAGTACAGTACAATACAGTCTGTAATGTACCTGCTGGGCACGTTTTTCGAGGAGGGTTGTACAGTGTATGGATTGCTGGGCAGACTTTTCGAGGGCCATATAGTGTACGGATTATTGGGCCGTATAGTGTAAGGTAGATACAAAGAGATGTGTGAATTTACGGTTTGATTGATTTCATTGTCCTCTACTAGTACTACTTTTAATCACACTTATAAATGCTGCTATAATGAGTGACTGAATACTTACTGTTGTTATTCACTTTTACGTAGTCAATGTTGCTATACTAATGTGTTATATGATATTTGCACACACACCTTGTCATTTACATTTGGGAATAAGGCATACCTTGAGGTTATTATACTGCTGAGATACAACATTGTGTTCAAACTTGGCATACTAATGAGGTGAATGCATGGTTGTTACACTTAAGTTAGTGACTAAGGTTGTATGATAATATTGCACTTCTTATTAATTACTTGCTTATCATTGGAGGAATTGCAAACACTCCTAGTATATTTCTTCCTCACTCTTATGATTTGACTCCAATAAGGCACTGGTCTCTAATAACCTCGAAAGAGGTATTCTTTGGTGTTTAGTGTATTTTCTAGAGTTGAATTAGGGCCCTCCCCTAGGAAGCTTCGTCTTCCAAAGTAGTTGGGGACAAGTGACTAAGGTGACAGTGGTCACTTTTCTCTTACATGCTTATCGGTGGCTAGGCCCGCACTTTCAACTTGCAACAGTGTAGTTTAACGAGGTCCCACGGTCACTTTCTAGTAGTTCTCGCTTCACTTGAAGAATTTGCCCACAACTTAGTAATAATGAATGAGTGCCGGATTTTCATTTTTGGGAATTAATTTGAGTGTGAAACTAATTACTAGGCCTGCAGTGTTCACAAGAGCATACGGGAATTGAAGCCTTGTCAAATTTAAGGATTTTAGACTAAATGTGAATTGGTAAAAATCTCAGTACCGATATTCTTGTTTCCGAGAGCACGGTTGGATTTGTTAATTTTAAAGGTAACAAAATAAATGCTTGAAGGAAATTGACTAATCTAAAAAAAAGAAAAAAGATGTGGATCCCCCCTGATGGTATGGGGTACAGGCACTTGGTTGCCCGCTTGATTCTCTTTTATTATGACTATTACAATGAAGATTTGTGTTTCTTTATAGAATAAGAAACACAAAAATTACAAATTTGAGGCTTTAAAAATTCCCACTGAACATGGAGCAAGAGAAAAAGCTCTCAGATGGCTTAAATCTTCAAATTTTCGCTAGAGTGCCTCTCTACCTATTCATGAATTGCTACAAAACAACAAACAAAGATCAATCAAATATGCTAAATAATCAATTGAAACACTAAAAATTTAACATATTAATCAAGTACTTTTAAAAGATAAAATTTTGAAGTATTGAAAAACTAGATTTATGAAATTTGACTTTACAATCAGATCTAACTAAACAATAAATGTAAATCAGATTTAGCTTATGATATATATTAATTCACTAAACCAATTAACACTTGTCAAAGTAGCCCCTAACCAATATAAATAGTTTTTGTAGAATGAAAGAAGAGAAGAAGTTGCTTGATGCCAGAACATGGGCGATGGAGTTCTTCAAAGCGGAACATAGAGGGACTATGTCTTTCTGTAAGCAAAGTAACCTGCAACTTGTACAAGGACTTGCACTGAAAATGGTTAAGAAACTTGGTGCTACCCGCCACAGAAACTTAGAAAACAAGATTATTAAACAAAATAATAGTGTACTTCTAAGAGATTTGAAACAAATACACAATAATATTTTCAAGCAAACAAGATATTTAAATCTTACCCAACGGGAAACAACTCCCCTTTAAAGGCCCATCTCAACCATAAAGATGCAAGAAAATGGACACTGCCGGTTACTTCAAAAGCTCGAAACAGTGCACATCCACACATGAAAATGCTACATAGTTCTTGACGTCCAGAGTCTTTTATTCAGAATGATAAAGAAAATATTACAATAGCATGCAGGTAAAGGTTCGACCTTCGATGCCAAAACATGGACTGAGAACTTGCTTAAATAGAAAAAACCAAACACTAGAGGGGGCACACTTGTCTAAAGAGGCGTCAAGCATGTTTGAGTTGTTTGTGTTGAAATATTGTAACTTCGAAGAATGTTCTAAATGTATTTTATTGATGTAGCCCAAGGGAGATGTCTTATTCCTCCATCAGGATGTTACTATTGTATTTGGTCATCATAGAGTCATGAGGTATAACCTCCATTGTAAGTTGGGTCAATAGTACCCTAATGAATATAATATAATACTGTTTTGAGTCTTCCTAGGTGAAGTCAGCCCAGTAAGTTTAGTTGGGCCGACTTGTTAGGTTAAAAGTCAAGTGACAGAAAGAGTATAAATAGAGGAGCTGTGTTCCTCATTTGAACATAGACACTCACTTGTGTATTGTGCATAGGAGAGAGAGAGAGACATACCAGCTAGGAGGAGGATTACCTGTTTTGGGGTTTTATCTTACACATCTTATACAGAGGAAGTTTTGTTGGGTTTTCTTCCCCTTGAGGGGTTCTCGGGATAAATCTGTGTCTATCTTGTGATTGTGTTTATTTCAGTGATTCTGCATATGCTACTGTTGTGAATTTGGATTAAACACTAATGATATCTAGCTAAGCATTTGAAATCTTAACATGGTATTCGAGCTAGCCTAAATAGAACAACTTTTACAAGGTGAAACTCTCTCTCCTCTCCCTCCAGCAAGAAATTAGGGTTTATGCAAAATTAGAGATTTTCTATTTCTGCTTGCATAGAAAGTTGCGCCTCCCTAGAGCGCATCTATTGAGCCCTAGATCAAAGTTTTTGAGTGGGTGAATATTCGGGAAGGACAAACCCTAGTTTGGCCTTGAACCAAAAGAATGCAGAAAACCAGAACCAGAAATCTGTAGAAACTGAAATCTTGCAATCAAGTTTTGAAGGGTGAAGATTTGGAATCTCCAGAAACCAAGTGGACCAACCAACTCGCCTCAGTCAAGCACATCTCCTGGTAAGGTCAGTTTTTCATTTTGAGAAATTTCAATTTTTAGTGACCTCCTGGATAAGATGGCCCCAAGCACTAAGCTTGAGGACAAGCTGGAAGGCATAGAAAACTTTCGAGCATGGAAGTATAGGATTGGTCTCATTCTTATAGAGAATGCTCTTGACAAATACATCAAAGATGAAGTTGCAGAACCAAAAGAAGATGAAGCTAAGGAGAAGCACCAGAAAGACCTAATCAAGGCGATGAGGATCATTGCTGATTCTATCAAAGATCACTTGATCCCTCAAGTGTCATCTAAAGAGACACCAAAGCAAATGTATGATGCCCTTTCGAAAATGTATGAGGGAAGGAACATCAACAGAAAGATGAATTTGAGAGCTCAACTGAAGAGTACCAAGACGAGTAAAGAAGAATCCATTCAAGATTACTTCATAAGGGTCTCCAAGTTCAACGAACAACTTGATCCCATTGGAGACTTCCTTGATGAAGGTGAACTAGTCATGATTGCTCTCAATCGTCTCACTAGATCTTGGGACTCATTCATACAGACTATGTGTGCCAGAAAACAAAGTATGGACTTTGACATTGTATGGGAAGATTGCATCCAAGAGGAAGCTAGAGTAGCTAACAGAGAAGCTCTACTCAAAGAAGATGATCAAGATCTAGCCACCCATATTTGAAGAAGAAGACAATCAAACTTCATGAAGGATAGTGACAAGGAGTATAGACCTCCAAAGAAGTTTCAAAGGAAAAGAGAAAACAATTAGATAGACACCTTGCCAGAGAGTGTCCATTGAAGAAGAAGAACAACAAAAGACATCATGCTCATCTAGCTGAAGATGAGGATGAAGAAGAAGAAGAAAGACCTCGAAAGAGACAAGCAAAAGAAGAAGATGTATTGTTCTCTGCATTCTCTGGGTCTGTAATACCTGGAGAATATACATGGCTTATTGATAGTGGTGCTTCAAAGCACATGACAGGGAAGAAGCAAACTCTGTCAAGACTTGAAGAAAAGAACTCTCCTCAGAAAGTATCATTAGGAGATGACTATCAGTATCCCATCAAAGGCATTGGTGAATCAAGCTACAAGCTTGAGTCTAGAACCTCCATGAAGATGAAGGAAGTACTATATGTACCACGTTTGAAAAAGAACTTACTTTCCATCTCAGCATTAGATAAGAAAGGATATAGAGTTGCTTTTATAGATGGAGAAGTACTTATGTGGACCAAAGGAAAGACAATTGAAGATGTTGTGTTCATTGGTGAAGAAGAAGGAGGATTCTACAAGCTTAAGGGACATCCAGAAACAACCCTTGTCCATGAGACCACTAGCTCAAGTGAACTATGGCATGGAAGGCTTGCTCACATCAACTACAAAGCATTACCCTATGTGAGCAAGGTGGTAACAGGTCTACCAGATTTGAAGATCGATCATGAAGGTACTTGCAAAGGATGTGCAACAGGAAATAACATCAAGAATCCATTTCCGAAGAGTGAAACAAAGACTAAAGGTACGTTGGAATTAATTCATTCTGATGTATGTGGTCCTATGCCCTGCACATCCTTAAGTGGATATGAATATTATGTTAAATTTATTGATGACTATTCAACAAAGACACGGATATACTTCTTGAAGACAAAGAGTGAAGTGTTCAGGAAATTCAAGGAATTTAAAGCCTTGATAGAGAACCATTCAAAAAGAAGAATGAAGACACTCAGAACAGATACTGGTGGAGAATATACGTCAAAAGAATTTGAAGCCTTCTGCAAAGAAGCTGGAATCAAGAGGGAAGTAACCACTCCCTACAATCCCCAATAGAACAGTGTTGCGGAAAGAAAGAATAGAACCATTATGGACGCAGTGAAGACAATGCTTCATGATCAAGACCTTCCCGTGCAACTATGGGATGAAGCAACACGAACAACTATGTATGTGCAAAATAGATTGCCTCATAGTGTTCTTGGATTCAAGACTCTTGAAGAAATGTATGCAGGAAAGAAACTTGAAGTGAGCCAACTCAAGACATTTGGTTGTTCAGTATATGTTCACATTCCAAAAGAAAAGAGAGCGAAGTTGGATCCTTTCGGAAGGAAGGGAATATTTGTTGGATACTTTGAAGTCTCCATAGCTTTCAGGATATACATTTCAGGATTCCATCATATAGAGATTAGTAGGGATGTAACATTTGATGAAGAAACAATTCTTAAGAAATCCAAAAGGTGTCAACTTGAAGAAGTACATGAAGAGGATGTACCTCCCAGAAAGGTAGAAGCTGAACCCTCTCCTGAAATAGTAGCATCAGAAGATCATGATATGCTAGAACCTCAGGAACCCCCTACTATGGATATATCTCGAAAGAGAAAACCTGCTTGGGTAAGAGAAATCATACAAGAAGCAGAAAAGTATGGAGCTCCAGAAGGCTCTACAAGAACAAGCAAGAGATCAAAGCCATTATCAGACTATGTAGCGTTGATGTGTGATATTGTAGATCAATAACCCACCAGTTATGAGGAAGCTGTACAAAAGAAAGAATGGGTAGAAGCAATGACGGAAGAATATCAGTCAATAATGAAGAATGATGTTTGGGATATAGTACCCAAACCGGAAAACAAGAGTGTGGTATCTTCCAAGTGGATATACAAGATATGACCGGAGCTGGAATCGGTAATGAACCGGAGTGGTTTGATTTCAATGAACCGAGCTATTAAATAATACAAAAAATTTACAATTTTAGTGACAAAAATTATATTTACATTCCAAGCTATGATTTCAAACCATTTGAAATTTTGATGATTAGAGACATAATATGCAAAGTCTACTCATATATATATACCATAAACCATGTATGGGTCACAAAATGGCACCAAGTGCTCTACATAGATGATAGTACATAGTAAAGCCCCATAGCACACATCTTAGAGTCTGAAACAAAATACAATATCAATGAGGCTCTATCATTTAAATAGCCTCTACAATCTAAAGAACATGATCAATGATGAGCCATGACTAACAATCATCAAACTCAACATCACTGCTAAATATGAAATGCTCAACATCAACATCTGGCTCAGACTTCTAGGAGTCGGACCCCTTAGGGACATCTACGACCCTAGTAGAAGCATGGGCTACACGACTAGGTCGTCTAATGCCACTAGTACTACCACTGTCTGTAATGTCTGTATCTGCACCTATATCCCTTCGTACTAGTGGATCTGCATCCAAAACATGCCACCTCAACTCATCTACAATTGCATCAATATCAAAATTAGGTTCAAACTTTGTCGGTTGACTCTCCACTACCCATTTTGAGTTTGGTTCAATATCATCCAACACAATGGGATCTGTATCAGGTCTTTTGTTTAGCAATTGGTTGCGCCTTAGCCGAAGGTTGTACTGCATGAAGACGAGATCATTTAATTGTTTTTGTTCCATACGGTTTCTCTTCTTCATGTGAATCCGCTCAAAGACAAACCAATTGCACTCACACTCGGAAGCACTGCAAGATTGACTAAGGATTCGAACTGCAAACTTTTGCAATTGAGCACATTGGCTACCAAATGCTTCTCACCAGCTTGCTGCAAAGACAAAGTTAGTTCAACAAATTAGATTGCAAATTGAACTTAAACAATTTAAAGGCTAAAGCTTAAACAATTGAACTTAAAATTAAATCTTAAACTAAAACAATTGACTTGAACTTCAACTTTGGATTCTTGGAAATTTGAACATGTTTACCTAGTTGGTCCTCATCTCTTGCCTTCTTTGCTAGGTTTTTTCCAAAGGTGCTCGTGGCTCTATTGAAAGAGATGACTTGTCGATGTATCTGCATTTGCTCTCTCATCAGGGACCATGCACTCTAGGTACTCATACAAACCATCTTTGACATCCCTTTTTAGATCATCTCCTAACTGAACTCTATAATGATACCTTGGGTTCAAGAAAGACCCAGCTACAGGTATAGGGCAATGGAGTTGATTGTTCCATCTGTTGTCAATAATCTCCCAAATAAGCCCATACTTGGACACTCTGTGTTTGTATGTTGCCTTTATCTGCTCCTTTTCCAGATCCATAGCCTCATAAATGTAACCCATGGCCAATCTTTCCCCATCCACCAGCCGCAACACCTTCACAAGGGGCTCAACAGTTTCACAATCTCTGTTGCTTTTTTCCAAAATGCACTATCATTAACTTTCCTTTTGGTTTCTTTTGCATGTTTCCTACGAGCCCACTTAGATGAAATCCATTCATTAAATGAAAACATCTTTTGCAAGTTCTCCTCTTGGGAAATGAGAGATTGCAATGTGAGGAAGTGAGTTGCAAATCTCGTGATTGCAGGCCTAACAAGTTCCATGTTCCCAATGTTTTTCCCCTTTAGATTCAATACCCATGAGTGGTTGTAGATGTATTTTGTAATGCTCTAGGCGTGCTCTACAACATCCTTGACACAATCCTGTTTTCCTATATCCTCAATCATGAGGTCTATGCAGTGTGCAACACATGGGGTCCAAAATATGGTTTTGTGTTTTCTCTCTAACATCTTACCAGCAAGGACATAGAGGCATTATCTATGATGATTTGAACACATTTGTCACCCCCACCTCCATAACAACTTCATCCAACAACTGAAGTAACAGGTTTGCATCTTTCACCCTATCAGTCAGCTGATTTCAAAAACATGGTTCCTTGAGGGCAAGAGACAAGGAAATTGATTATTGTATGGTTCCTTGTATCAGTCCATCCATCTGACATGATGGCACATTCTGTAGTGACCCATGACTCCCTAAAACCCTGCAAGTATTCGTTTATGGACATAACCTCCTTCTTCAAAAGTGATCCCCTCAAGTCATGCATACTAGGGCCTTTGAAGCTCTTACTAGCAGCAAAAATGGAATCCCACATGGGTTGATAATAAAGTGAGTGGGAAACATTAAAGGGGATATCTAAATCGTACCACCATCTAGCAATGTACTCATAAGCAACTTCTTTGCATTGCTTTTTCCAATGTTCATCTCAGGTGGACTGAATTTGATTCGGTTGAACTTGAGATTGAGAGGCATTGACACTTGCAGAGGGGGAAGGTGCAGTAAAATAGTGTAGAAGGGTCTTCTTCTTTTTAGGCCAATTTTCACCGATGTTTTGACGAGAGGGAGGAACGTAATGGAAGGGGTCCCTACCAACAAAAGAAGGGGCAGAAGAAGAGCTTTCAAACTCACTTATTATGGATCTCCTCATAGTGGCATTGGCAAGTTATCTCTTCCTCCCTATGTCAACTTCTATCTCTTTCTTCCTAACCTTATCTTCTTTGAATTTTTTAAATTGATTTAACAAATCAGTTCTAATCCCTCCAATTACTTCATTTGGTGCCTCACATGGGATGACTTGGCCTCTTATTCCAACCAAGTGTTGCTTCACCCTATGAATTACCCCTCCCTTCCCTCCCACATATATGTTTGTTGCAATATTTGCAAAAGACTTCACCATCAACAGTCTCAACATGGGCCCATACAACATCTTTGGCTTTTGGAGCCATTGAGAAAATGCAAAAAATGGGTTTCTGCAAGTGCAAAATGGAGAAAAAATTGAAAATACATAATGCAAATTGAATATGTAAATGCAACGAAAAAGATCATTTGCAATTTGGCATTTCAAGTTTTTCCTAGAAAAAAAAAAGCAGATTTCTAAAACATTTAAAAAACAAGGGCATTGACACTTAGCATGAGCATACCTTGAAGGATTGAGGATTGAGCAGGCTTGAAGTTGATGTTTGAAATTTGAGTTTGGAAATTGAAATTGCTCCAACACTGTCCAAAGACTTCAAACTCACGACTGTCCACACTGCACAGTCTCGTAGTCCACTGTCCACACTCCACAGTCCATTGTCCAACTCCACAGTGCACATTGCCACAATGATTCACACTGCACAGTCACTAACAGCTTGCCTAATTCCCACAATTCAGCCTCAGTTCAAGTTTCAAGTTTCAACTTGACTATCACATTGCCACTGTCCACATTGCCACAGGCTCACGCCCTCCAAAGGCTTACAACTACACCAATTTCAGTGCCCAAGCTTAAGCTACTCCAATCTTAGCGTCCAACTCAAGCCTCGGGCTTAGCAGCTAGCTGCTCAAGTGTCCAAGTCCAAGGCCAAGGCAGTGGGACAAGCTCCTGTCCAACTCGACGAGTCTATAGCCCAAACTCCCAAACACTGGCGGCTGCAAAAGAGGCAAACAGTCGACGACATAATATATAATTCGATGATGCGAGTGAAATGGGAGGGAGGGCGGTCTTATTTATAAGTTTAGCATGCATTTAGGGTTAGGTTTTAGGTTAGTTTAATTATTAAAAAAAACAATTACATTATTATTTTCAGGCCTGATAGAGAAGTTTGGACACTGGCCAGTCGGTTAATTATGGGCTTGACTGCCTAGGACAGGTTCAGTAACGAACCGACTGGTTCAAGCCTTGGGTCAGTCGGTTTGTTACTGAACTAGTCCCAGGTCTGGGTTTTGTGTTAGTTTAATACTGCAAGTTGGTTGGCCGGTTAAACCACTGGTTCCTAGTTCAGTTTGGGTCTGGCCAGTTTTAAAACACTGATGGTGACTACTCACACAATCTAGTCCATCATAGCGCCCTAGGAGCGCCATCTTAATAAAAAATATCATCATAAAAAATGTGATCGGAATAATAATAATGATAATAATCATTGAAACTCAAAACTGTGTCAATAACCTGAAAACTGAGTTTGTTGTATGTCTGTTGGGCATGTCTGGAACAAATATAACCAATCTTGACTTTTGTAGTCATTTCCTTGGGAAACGTGTTTGACTTGGTCAACTTGTGTTGACCTGGTCAAAATACTCCATCTGAAGGTGAGATAATAATTTGGATGGATTTGCATGCATTCAAGGTAAGAGTTGCTCCAAGATGTATATTAATACCCAACTCAAACTTACTAATAATAATCATGGTGATTGTTCTCTGCCGATTGCACACCAACAACAGAAATCTGATGAAAGTTGTCTCCTCACTCGAGAAAGTGGGAGAGGTGTGGCCTTGGGGGCAAGCACAGAGCCAGGTACTAGCTCCTCCGTTTAGGCTAACTCCTAACAAAGCCAAGGGGGGTCGTCCCTAACAAAGAGTTTTCTATGGCTCAATGTGTTTAAGTGTTTTTGATGTTATGATGCAGATGGGTGTTTTTTAGGAGTTTTTGAATGATTACAACTTTATAATAAAATGAGCAATCCACGTTGCAATTACAAGACACAAGATTTGAGACGAACAATACAAAGATGACTTGGAAATTAAAGGCATCCACAGATAGATAATGATTTAAGCAAACATTAGGGACAAATGGTCCAGATGAAGGTGATGCATGGAAGTTTAAGACCAGTGCCAATATGGAGTCAAAACGTGCTTGTGAATGCTGAAATACAAGTCTCAATAGTAGTGTTTGTAAGATCGTTTTGCAATTGTTCTTGGTTTATTTTATTGTAAATTTTAAAGATGATCTTGCTTAAGGTGTCTAGGAAACCTAATCGGAAATACTTTCAGTGGCTCCGTTCGAAGACATGACGGATCTGTCTGGAATCACAAGCTAGGTGTTCAGAGAATTTAACCAACGAGTGTCTAGATTGGGTTGCCCGACGCCCACACTTGGAATTTGCCCACTACCGGAGTATTTATCGAGATAACGCCGGTGCGTTGGTTATGAATGCAGTGAGAATGCTCTCCGACAGAGAGTGCTCTTGACTTGGGTTATTGCAAGTTCAAGAGACTTTGGTTCTTTTTATAAGACAATCAGCTTGTAAATTGAAACCACATGATAGCTCAACAAATTGTAAAACAACGAAACAATGTCATAGCAAAAAAATGATAAACCACTTGCAAATGAAAAAAATGAGAAACTAGTGTTCTACAACAACAATAAACTAATCTAGCAAAAAGAAGGAAAAAATGACTTCAAGACACACTGTCCCCGAAATTTCCAGCTAGCTGGTCATACGCAGGAAGACAATGGGGAAAGAGAGGTAGCACGCAATGTCAATGTGGCACTTGGGATGAAATCCTAAGGTACTTCTCAGGTCAAGAGTGAAACGAATAAAAGTTCTAAGTACATAATTAAACTACTGTAAGCATGCAAAGTAAATCTGAGCTAAGAGCATAAGAGACTCTTCCCCAAATGGGGAAGAAGAAACCAAAAGATGGGAGGTCTTATCCCACTTTGCCCTTTTATTAAGAGAGTACAATATTTAGGATTTTCAACCTTAGAGAAATAAAAAGAACTTGGAAAGACAAATGGAACAAGCCTCAATGGCTGTTTTACAAAAGGAGAGTAATTTGGAAAATTTTGTCTTCTTTAGTTCAAATCCCAAGTATTTGGATCTTCTTGGTTTTGGTATTCAGTTTCTGCTCTTCTCTTTGGTTTTTGTTCTTCTTTGGCTCAATGTTGAAGTCCTTCTCTTAGGATTGTTTCTTTTCGTACCTGCACACAACACAAATCAACTCAAAGCACCCATCAATTGTTAATTAAAACAAATCAAATAGAAACTACGTCTAAGAAAGAGATCTACAAAAATAAAACTAAGTGCAAGATCTAATCTATGATATGAAAACAACAGTATAGTTGGCTGCAAAAAAAAAGAGAAATGGGGTAGCGAAAGAGGGCTGAGAGGGAAGTGAAGGAGGGTTGCAAAAAGGAGGAAAAGAGGACAAAAAGGGGAGCGAATGACAGTAAAGAATGCTGCAAAAAGGTGAAGGAAGAGGCCGAAAACAACGACGAAAGAGGGCAGCCAACAAAAAGGATAGTTGGCTGCAACAAAAGTGAAAAAAAGGGCAGTGAAAAAAGGTGAAAAAAGAGGCAAACGAGCAGTTAAAATGGGGCAGCGAACAATAAGGAAGAGGACTGAAAAATGGGGCAGCGAATAGAGAAGAGGAGGACAAGCCAAACAAGGCAAGAAAGAAGAGGCTAGCAAGCAAGAAATCGAGAAGATCAAGGAGCAAACAAGAGAACTGGAAGAGGGAAGTTCGTAGATCCAGGTAACCAAATGTGTTTTTTGAAACTTTGTTGATGGAGGGAAAGAAAAGCTCTGACTGCTATGTCTCTTTCTTGGATTTTGAAGTGCTTAGAAAGACCTGCAAAATGAAGGAGTTAGATGGAAAAAACCACTGGTTCATGAAGAAGAGCTTGATCTCAAGCTTGTTCTTCACCCCTAATGATCCCTGCAAAACCCTTACAAACAATATCAAATCCGAACAAGATACTCATAAAGTAGATTGTTAGCCCTTCTAGAGTATATAATGAAGAACGATTTAATAATTGAAAAGGCAAGGTGAGAGAGATATCACCAAAGACAATGTGAATCCACAACTCGAATAACTTGTGCATGGACCTCCAAAGTCACAACTTTATTCCAACTTCAAACAAATATTACAATAATTTTGGCAGTGTTCATGCCCAAAATCTCCATCATAATAGAGCTCAAAGAGCTTCTATTTATACAAATTATAAGAGCTAAAAACCCTAATTCGAATTTGACACTAAGGGAGCCAAAAACACCTGACAAAAATCTCAATTCCAATCATAATCCAATCAGATCTTGGCTTGGAGCCATAACACACCATATAACTCCAGTTTGAGGTAGGCGTGAGTGGGGAGGTGGCCTCCACCTTGGCAAGGCGCCCCCTACTCTCACATGGGAAGCTTCACCATCGAATATGAACCGGCCAAGTGCATACATGTGAACCCACATAGATCCGCGTGAGCTGAAGACTAAGATATGCGAAAATGTGTAGGAGACCAAGCTGTGAGTTATAATAAATGTGACCTGTGTACAATGGTAGCCAAGCCCACCAAACAAGCCAGCGCGAGCAAACCCACATCACCACTAACTCCGAAGTACAACGCATGCATTGGTATATGCCACGGTTTGTAAACATTATCCCTCACGTGATTTGTGATTTCCCCTGGCTGACGTCACTTCTTATTATCAATTCGTAACATACTATGCATTGGTAAGTGATGCGATATGGTTTTTAAGTTACAATGTTTTATTAAGTGAAGGGTCCATCAATTCCACTCACCCCACCTCTCAACCATTCGCTAGAACTCCATGCTAACGCGAGCTTCTATATTCACGTCATCCTTTTCTTATAACAATTCGTAGCCTTATTTTTAATCCAAAGTTTATGTGCCATGTAACTTGAAGGGGGTTGTAACTCACATTGGCCACATGCCAAATCACTTTCACCCATTAAAAAATCAATTTTGACTTTGGTTTTGACTTTTAAAATAATTTGACCAAGTGCCAAAATGTCCATTTTTAGCATTAAAATGCCATCTTGATGCATTTTTAGCCAAATACTGCCTCACGGGGTGCTCTAGCTGCCCGATTGATGGTGAAAGTGGCCAGTGGGGTAGATACGCTGCTCCGGGCTTGAAAATGAGCCCAACCATGCCAAAAACGGACTCCAGATGATTCATTTATTACATTTTGAAATTTTCCATTTAAACCATTTAAAAATGGCTTGAAAAACGGAAAAAATTATTTTTCTCGGAATCCAACGAAACTCCAGGGGGACCTAGTACATGTTCATATGATTCAATCGGAATGCCTAGCATGACAAAAAATACTGACACGAAGGCTCTAATAACCTCCCAAGGCCGAAACACCAAGACAACTACCCCAGCTTTGGAGGAGCGAATGAAAAACTCAGAAATTATTGGTTGTTTATTCAACAACCAATAATAACCAAGGGAAAAAACCAGTGTTCCACCAAGTTTCTGGGCCGAGGGGGCGTGGGAGCGGGGAAACGCACATTGGGGACGTGTAGAGACACCCCAAAATTTTGGCGTATTTTGGGGGTTGAGGGTGTAGGGAGGCGTCAGGGTCCCTAACATAGGGGGATCGGTCTCTAAAATTATAAAAATGAAAAAAAATAATAAAAATATGAACCCCAACATATAAACATATCAATTCCTCATCCCATCACCATTTGCATACTAGCATGCTTATGTTCCCGAAGAATTTAGTGTAATTTAATGTAATCGTTATAGCCATTCATATCATATTGATGCTTGTTTCTTTTTATTTGTTTCTATTTCGTTTTAAAATGACCATTTAGTGTAAAAGCCTAAAATTTAAGATGAACCATTTCTTTTTTAAGTAAATTTTTTTTTAAATCGAGGGCAGTGGGGGCCTGTCGGAGCCCCCCATTATCAGGAGGGGGCGTGTGGGAGCCCCCTAATCCGGGAAACTCCTAGACCCGTGTTTCCCCAAGTTTCGCAAAAAGGGGGGCGCTGGGAAACGTTTCCCATGGAGCCCCCCAGCCCCCGGGGCGTGGGAAGCGTAGGGGTCGAGCCCCCAACCCTAGGAGGTGCGTCCCCATGGAACACTGGAAAAAACACTCTGGGCTAGTCGGCTTGATGCCCAAGTCCGGGAAGTCGAGCCTTTTATAAAAATTTAAATACTAGGACATTTTTTACATTTTCCCCAAGGGGGTATGAACATGTATCTTACAAAAATAAAAAGTTTAGCAAAAAACTGGCTAACTCTGGAACACACTGAACTTTTGAACTCTGGAGATGAGCATTCATCATGCTCGATAACTGGCGGCTCAATAGACAGTTCAACTATTGTACAAAATAGTTGGTAACAGTGACAATAATAATAATAATAATAAGTAATCATAATATCCTTGTGTCCATGAATAATCTTCAAATATTTCTATGAAGCCCCTTGTATATGCCATACTTACAAAGTTTAACTCATTTGTTAAAGCTGGGTGAGGGTGGATAGACAAGGCTTAAGGTAAAGGGTGATAACTTCTTGTTGACTTTGACCGTGCGATCTCTCTGAGTGATAAGAAATACAACCATAGTGACATATGCATGACAAAGAACACTAGGGAATGGTGATGTCTCACAAATGGGTAGAGTACTTGGGCTTGTTTCCTTTAGACTCTAACAAGTATCCATTTAACATTTCACAGAGATTTAACTTTAAAGCATTTAACATTTCAAAATATACTAGCCAACCTCCATGGGCAGGTGCCCTGGATAGCCTTCTAGTCTCTAGATAATGACTCGGCCTAGCCCCGCTGCCAGCGAGCGTCCATAGCCCCGATGGGTTTGCCACCTTGTTTCCATGTAAGAGAAAATGGCGTTACATCAAACAAATGATGAGAGCTCATCTCTTGGCCACTGACTAGTTTTATAGCATTTACTTTATTTAGGCATTAGTGCATAAAAGCACTACTAATTACAACTTGCCTCTTTTGCATCATTTAGATTTAACATATATGTGTTTCGTTACTTTAGTGTCTAAGGACACTTTTATTAGGGCTACTTGGTTTGAGGACTAAAGGAAAACCATGCAGTGACACAGGTTGCACATCCCTTCCACAAGGCATTATACAAGTAGAAGGAAAGGAACATGGCCACATAATCCATGGCCAGAGACACAAAGAAAACATGGAGTCCATCATGCACAGGGGTCAAAGTGGGGAAAGGCTCTTCAATCTCACAGTTTAAGTCATAAGTAAAAGATAGAGCAATACAGATGAAGACTGGATGTATGGAGACAAGTGATAAGGTGGAACCTGCATAACAAGATAAGTTTGTGTAAAGCATGGCATAGACATTGGCCTTACATATCAGACTTCCAATCATTCATAACACAAGTTAGACATCATAGTACAAGTTACATAAGCACAGGACACCATAATCATTATAGCATGACAAGTCAAAGGTGTTAATATACACCAAAGAGAAAACTAATACCAAGAAGCAATATACCCGATCTCACCATAATGTCTCTAATTAAAGTGCCACTTTCTCTATCAAGTATGTAGTTGTTATCACATACATTGTAGTTGGGCTACGATGATGCAACAAATGGATTTTGTCTCCTTTTTAGAGCCAATTCTATTATATGGGGATACAACATGGATCATTTTATAGTACAAGCCATTCAGAGCCTTTCTTCAGTAGCAGATGCAGATCATTCCCATGCCATGACTGAGATTTCCTAGGTATATTGAGATGACCTTGGTGATGATATAGTCCATTTGAGCAGAGCAGCAGAGATGGTACACATTGATAGATTGGCACTTCAGGTAAATACATGTGTATGGTTAAGCAGGTATTGAGGTAGTGCTTGGATGTAGTTTGTCTCTATTGGTTATTTTAGTAGCTATGACTTGACATTGATTAGCTTACTGTGGCACTATATTGTTTTGAATGACTTATATTGTGAGTAGTTATGCAGTATTTTATGTAAGAGCTTTATGTATGCTCATATTGAACAAACTTAGTCTATCCTGCTATGTTGGCATCACTTGTCACTTCCTCCACCCATCCATATCTTCCATTTGACATCTACCCAGACCTGAACTTTGACTTGTGAGATTGAGGACACATTTTCCCCCACTTGAGTTTATGATGATAGACCCCATGTTGTTTTGTGTCTCAGCTCCGAGTTGTGTAACAAATCTTGCCGAATCCTTAATCCTTTTGGTCCAGGAGAACCCGCTGGGGTTAGTTCCTGAGCATAGGTGAATTGGGTTTTGAATCCTTGACCTCTTTGGTTGGTTGCCCCCGGTGTTTAGTCCTGACGGTGAATATTCCTCATAGTTGCTCAAAGAGTTGTCAACTAAAACTTGAAGCATTATGTCTACCATCATTACATGCATTATATATTATATGTTATATCTTGAGAAATGCAAGCCCATTGATAAATTTGCAAATTGTCTTTAGACACACATGAAAAAGGCAATGAAATGAACTGTGAAAGGCCTAAAAAGTAGTGGATAAATAAATATTAAATCTAAAGACTGCTTGCCATATTTGAAAATGTAATGATTAAATTCATCACGGAGCCTACGGGTTGGGATGTGATATGGAATAAGGGACAACTAATTCTAAGTGTCCCCTAGGATCTATTCACTATAGTTTCTTGTGTACTCAACGCAAGGGTCCTAGAAAAGAACCGCACGGAGCTTGAGTTTAGCTTAGATGTGAGCAGCAGACAATTTTTAAAGTTGAATGGACACTCTTCAAATCAACTCATCAATTTGTGAGACACTCCCATTCCTATTGTCCTCTGTTTATCATGAATGCAAGTGGATTCGTCATTCCCATGTCTGAAAGATCACTATGTTGAAGTCAACAAGTCTTCCCCTTAATCTTAATCCTTTGTTTCATCACTTCACCCATCACAGCTAATTGCCTAAGTCTTGTAAGTGAGCATACTTATGGGGCTTTATAGAAGTAGAATGCTATGTTGTGGGGAAGCGCCCCCCCCCTGCTCCTGCTCCCGAAGCTCGCTTCTAAGGGAAGCGTCCAAGAAGCGTTGGGGAATCGCGCTTCCTAAACACTTCCAGATGGGAGTGTTTTTAGGAAGCTCGCTTCCGTGCAAAAAATAAATGCTTCCTCTTTGTTTTTTCCAATTTTTCTTAAAAAAAACAAAAATGTAATTGATGGGTGGGGGAGAACTAACCCTAGATCCATACTAATCCTATATAAAGGAGGAAAATCCTACTCTAATAGCCAAAAACCTGACCTAATCATCAGTAGCATTAAATGGTAATGTTAAATTCTTAAAGTAAAAGTTACTTAAATTTTTAGCATTACCATTACTTGTTTCAGGATGTTTGAGAGTGGTTACAACCTCATCAGACTTCAAATGCAAAAAGTAGAATTTTTTATCCCATTCAAAATCAACAGACTTAACAATTTTTCGGATTTCAGGATTGCAATGTATCCACTAGGTTCTATCATGTACGAGGGTATGGGATTGGCATTTAATCAAACACATCAACCCCTCTATGTACCTTGATGTTGGTGGTGTTGATTGTTCAGATTGATGTTGGTGGTCTCAAAACTATTTTTTGGAGAATCCCTAGTTTACAGCCTATTTATTGAAGAATCCCTAGTTTATAGCCTATTTATATTTTGAAAATTTGAAGCTTTAAAGTTGATGTTATGGATACTAGACCTATGGTTGACAAATTCACTACTAGATGATTGATGATTGATGAATGATGTTATATGGTATTATGGTTTATTTCATGTTTTTATGCTTTCCATAACTAATCCAACATTCTACATGCATTTGTTGACATATATACATCAATATATATATATATATATATATATATATATATATAAAATGCTTCCAAACCAGAAGTTTTTGAAAATTTCGCTTTTTGCTCCCGCTCCCGCTCCCGCTTCTGCTTCTCGCTTTCGCTTCCGCTCCCAAGTAACATAGGTTGAATGATTACTTTGATTTAAGTCTGATATGATTATGTACCACTATCATGCTATTAATGTTTTAAGTTTGGCTACTAACATAATCATGTGAAATTTGTGCATTCATGATGTCCTCAAGATCATCCAGATTATTGCTCCGCCTTCAGTTTGGGTACTTTCACTTGGTCAACTCTATTGACCAAGTCAAACACGGTTCCCAAGGCAGTGACTACAAAAAACAACGGTGGTTAAATTTGCTCCAGACATGCCCAACAACAATACTGTAGTCTTAGTTTTTAGGTTGTGGTCACAGTTTTCAGGTTCAGTGATTATTATGACTTTATTATTGGTCAATTCACATTTTTTATGATGAGATGCTTTAAAGAGTGGCGCTCCCTAGGTGCTACAACGCCCTAGGGGGTATGAGTAATCTCCAATACCATTATACCATGTCTCCGAATTCATCTATGTAGTCAGTTTGTCCCAATTTTCAACCGACGGAGAATTATGATGATTTTTATTATTTTTGGAGGTTGTACCAACAAAAAATGGACTATGAAATTCAACGAGGAAATCGATTTGGCTAGTGAGGTTAAGGAAATGGCTTGGGAATAATTTTTGATGATATTTCATGGCTCCTGAGATGATTTTGGACACTTTTCATGGCACTTTTATTGTGTGTGATAATCATAAATTGCATTTCTTCCTTGGGGCGAAATTGATTAAAATGGCCAAAATAAAGGCATGTAAATCCAGTTGTATCTTTAAATATATGTAAGGGGGGACTCCCTAATGATCCCCTCGTGTCCCCTAAGCGTCAAACTTGCAAAAAAAAATGATTTAACATGTTCTAAAAATGGGCTTTGTGAGGTAATTCACCCCTCTCAATTGTATTTGTCTAGTTGATCCATGTGAGTGAGAGATTATATTATCCACCGTTGATTATCATCATTGTATTTTTAAATCTCAACCATCGATTAAAAAGTTGGTTAGGGATCTGGTCTCTCTCAAAACTATTTAAGAGAGGAGACCCCTCATTGTATCCCATCAGGAAATTTTGGATTCTTGGCTCTAGATATTTGAATAAAGAGATTTTTGCATAAATTCTTGGATCTTCTTTTAGGGATGTTCTTGTTTAGGATTGAAAAGTCTATCTTGATTAGCATTTGAAGAATTTTTCGAGGCATCAAAATATTTTTTTGGAAGGGAGTGTTTGCATGTAGGAGGGCAACTTCGACGTTTTTGTGGGCTTCGCCAACTCGTTTCTCTTGAAGGCGTTTTTGATCAAGGGGTTTTCAATAACATTGTTTGATCTTTGATATGCTCTCGTTTTCTTTTGCATCTATAGTTTCTTTTTCATGTGTAGCGAATCTCACTTTGGTAGTTTGATTTTGCAGGAAAGATGAGCGCACTACCTCACTTGGGAAAATTGATTTCACTTGGTGCTTTATCCGAATTACTTCAAATTGATTGAGACGGGATAGATCATCATTTGCAACGCATCTATAAGATTTTTCGGGTAAGATCTACTCTATATCTCTCACTTTAGATTTCTAATCCATTAGTCTTAGAATTAACTGCTAAGACGCTAATATTGAAGCCCTTAAATTTTAAATCCATAGGTTGTAGTTTGCGGTTGGTTTTGAAACTTTAAACCACTTCAGAAATAATTCAAACCCTTAGATCTGAATTTTCACAACCATTAGACTCCATTTTCCCATTTAAAACATTAGTCTAAGCCTTTAAGGAAGGGATGCTCGCTAGAGAGGTCGCTATTTTACATTCTGCAAACTGTGTACTACTAGTTTCACTTTCAATGGTCTTATTTAACATCTGGCAATTAATTTGAGTGTCTAATTTCACCTAATTTTGTAGTTTACCCTTAGATTCGATTTTTCATGCATAAACCCTAGGGTAAAATTAAGGATTTTTACATAGACATTCTTTCTCTCTTAGTAATTGTATAAAACTCTAATTAACTATCATAACAAGAGATCTAATCAAGATACCTTGAATTATTCACTTGTTTGCATCATTTATAGGGTTATCTTGGTTATATGAACCCCTAGGCTTGGTTGTTTACCTAGTCTAAAGTGTCGGTAACTTTGGCCAATGACACAACTGATTATTCCAGAGGTCTTAGATTCCGTAGGTTGCAACTTTAGTTTCCTTCCCTCTACCATCCTGAATAAGATCATCTCAAGGGGAAAGTACAAGATTTGTGATAACAATACTATCTCTATTGCTTTGCTCAAATGGACGATGTCACAACCAAGGTCATCTCAATGGACTAGGAAATCTTAGTCATGGAAAGGGACTGCTTTGCATCTATAGCTGAATAAGGCTTTGAATATGGCTCATGCTGATAATAAATCCATGTTGTATTTGTTATCACCAAACTTCTAGTTGCCTCTATGAGGTGGATCCAGGATGGACAGTAGAGGGATAAACAACTAAAGAGGTGGAACCAAGATAGCCTCAACTACCAAATGGATGGTTGTCATGCCAATTGAGGCAATCTTCACTTGATGTTGTCTTAGCCCAAGACAACAATGGGGGAGACCCAGATCTACTCCCGACAGGAGAGATCAAACCAAAACACCAGATCAAATCAAATGGAGTTGAAGTACGTAAGGTGTAAGGTGGAGTAAACCCTAGATCTATGGATGAAGTCACAAGGTGAATTAGGGCTTGGATCAGGGGTTTATGAGATATGAAATTTGATCCAAGTTCAAAATACAAGTGACCTATAAGCTTATTACTAGATCCGAGATTAAGGTACTAGCAAAAGATGACAATATCCATTGCCTTTGGAAACGTGACCAATGTAGGGAGGGTAAAAGTGGGATTGGGGCTACCTAGTACCACGAGATAGACTCGGAAGAAGGTATTACAGTATCAAAGCACCTGAGCCACAAGGAAAAGATCAAATCGCAAGAAAAGGCAACATGAAGGCTAGCGCTAGGGTTTGGAGAATAGTGCCTTGGGATTTGGGCCAAATGGAGTCACTTTAGCAAAACGTTTTTGAAGACGCACATAGGGTTTGACTCGATCTACAAAAGCCAGAAATGGTTTGTTGAGAGATCAAGTGGTTTGATCCATAATATTTTTTGATTTTTTATATTTAGGGTTTTAACATGAAAATGAAGATGCCAATGGATTGAGATCTAGAAAAGAAGAACTAACTTGTAGATCTTACCTGGAAAACCTTGTAGATGCCTTGATGATGATGATCTATGCCGTCCCGATCAATTTGAGAAGATTTGAAAGAAGCCTCTATGTGAAACGATTTACCCAAGGAAGCCAATGTGCCCTCTCTCTTGCACAACAAACGTTAACCATATCAGATTTGATGCGTCACGAGAAAAGAACAAATGCTACAGAAAAATAACAAGATGAAATCATAGATCGCAATAATACTAATGAAAAACCCCTGATACAAGTGAAGCCAAGCCAAGCGAGGTGAGGAACCCTTGCAAAAACACCCAAGTTGAAGTCACCCTCCTGTAGACAAGACAATGTTTCCAAAAAAATATAGATCTCACAACAAATACCCAAATGCCAGGAAGCAATAGATTTTCCAATCACCATCTAAGAACACCAGATGCAAAGGAGATCCAAGAATTTCCACAAAATAGTTTTCTATTATCCAGATCTAAGAGCCAAAGACCCTTTTACAAAGAGAAGCTCCCTCCTTTAAATAGGAATAAGAGAACCAAAATCATAACCACTTTTCAAATGGGTGGCTAAGATTAAAGGATCAAAATGTTCTAATCAACGGTTGAGATGAGCTCAACATAGAGTACATAGATCAATACAATAATATAATATATAAATGGACCAAACCACCCTAGGAGAGGGGATCCCACTCAATAAAAATAAATAAAGCTCATGGTGGGTCCAGGGAGTGTAAACTAACTTTCCTAGTGTGTCCCCATGGCACAATAAAAATAATATAATTTTTTTAGTGCAAAATAGCTCTCTAAGGAAATCGTGAGCCTCCAAAAACTCTAGAAAATAATAAATAATGGTGGAGAGATGGATGTGGGTCCATCCAAGTGCTGAAACTGCTAGAGAAAGAGTTGAAGACATCACACTCATCATCAAAACTCATCCCATGCCATTTTCTTGCCTCAATAGCCCAAATCGAATTCTTCAGTAGCCATTTTTATTATCTTAAATCTACCTCAGGAAACGTGATATGGCCGAAATTGCCTCCTAGAGTGCTAGCGTTGTCAAACTGAGCTAATCACGCTCTCTAGAACGGGGGTAATATGGTAAAAACAAGTGGTTGGACCACCCCCTCCTCATACAGCGCCCTAGGTGAAACCATCAGATGATCTCTCTGTCCCGACAAGCCATTCAGCATGGCAAAACTGCTCCAGAATGGTAAACTGAGCCAAATCATCCTTGTAACTGCCGAGAACTGAAAGCAAGCTGTCTCATTGGACTTAGGGAGTCTAAATCCATCTAAGGTGCATACTCATACACCTTATAGATCTCTGCATAATCAAGAATAATATCTAGTATGCCCAGACAGATAAAATAGTAATTTGTAAATGATCAATAATATAACCTAGGCTAACATCCATTCGCTGCAAGTGTTTAAAGGTTATGGCATGCTCTACAAATCATTCAAATAACAATTATAACAAGTAGCAATCATTTCACTGGCGATCTATCAACCAAATACAGAATTTCATTAATTAACTATAACTTAGACCATACTTTCAAGACCATACTCACTTCATAGTTGTAATCAATTTGCTAGTGAAGGGTGAAGGCTAAAATCAAAGGCTAGGCTGAAGGGTGACTACCAACTCAACACTGACACTTTGGATATGGAAAGGGGATACTCACTCTAGCATATGCAGGACAAGCAACAACACAGGGGATGGCAGTGTCTCACAAATGTATAAATTATGTTCAGAGGTGCTTATTCACCTTGACAAATGCTCACAATCCAAATCAATTCAAGTGAAGCCAGCAATCTTTAGATATAAGTTTTAGGAGCCATTGGCTTTTGGGCCTTTGATTTTCCATAGCCTTGGTCCATGCATTTATTACATGGATTTTTATTATTGAGGGTTCATGCATCCATGTATGTTTAAAAACACTACTTTTCATGAATGCTTTAAGGTATTCATTTCAATATACTTCAAAGCCGATTTCATTAGGCTTGCCTTGCATACACGTATGTTTAAAAACACTACTTGTCATGAATGGGCATTTTCATAAGATATTCATTTCATTTCCAAATACATTGTATTGATGGTAGAGCTATTTGCTTCAGGTTTAGCCAACACAACCTAGGCAACTTAGAGCCAAGACACAAATAAACAGGGAAGCTTGTCCATCACAGGGGCTCTAGTGGGGAAAGGTCCTCCATGCCACAAGTCAATGCCACAAGTCAAATAGTAGGTCGGGTTGAAAACATAACTGGAAGGCAATGGATGGGTGGAGATAGTGAACAATGAAACCAACACTAGCAAGCCAAAGTGTGGTGGGAATGATCACCTCTATTCTCCCTAAGGAGGGTAAAACCAATGAGTATGGGTCAAGAACTTCCAGGTCTAAGTAGGGACACACATACATAATATCAATACATCCAAGTCCACATATTTGTGTGACCGCCATATCATGAAACTAGATGCTAAGACATGTCACAAGAATGAATATAAAAGCAATTATAACCATAACACAAGATAATATCTGTCGAGTCATGTACATCTAAACCATCGATCTAAACCAACACCTGTCCAATGAAAACTACCGATGCAACTTTGGGCACTACTGATTGCTCTGCAAATGGCTAAATGACTAGATAAGTCCTCCAATCTCAGTGTCTTAAGACTTAGTCGTGGCATGGGAGAGTACTCCCATGCTTTCCCGATTAAGGCCTAAAAACTTGAAAGAGATTCTTGGGTAGATTAGTTCTTGTAATTTTTCTTGAGTTTAATTAAGTAATTGCTAAAGTCTCTTGAACTTGCCATAACCCAAGTCAAGAGCACTCTCTATTGGAGAGCATTTCCACTGCATATCCTTGCATCAAGCGTATAGTTTAGCTAAGACTCTTGAACTTCTGTCGTAAGAGAAAGTCAAGAGCGCTCTCTGTCGGAGGGTTATAATTAATTTACTAAATAAAATTTTGCAACTCACATTCCCCTAATTAATTTACTTCATTGATTATCCTTCACCTAGTATGCTCTGCTGACTTTCGAGTTGGGCTCGTGCTCAAAACGGTGAACGGACTTGCTAAGTTCTCAAATAAAAACACAATAAAACTTAACCCCATAACCAACGCACCGGCGCTGTAGAAAGTTTCCCAAGTCATTCCTAGTAAGGGTGCCGAAACTACCCACTGTTTAGAGTCTCAGCTAGCTGGGCAATTTTCGCGAAACTAGCTTGGGATACTGGGCGGGCCGTCATGTCTTGAACGGAGTAGCTCGGAAGATTTTCTCGGTTGATCTTTTGATACCTTTCGCTGAAACCCTAAGCAAGATCATCTAAAAACTTCAAAATTAACCAAGATTAAGCGCAATAAACATTCACTGGCATTATTTTGAGGTACACGTCATCTCTGATAAGTTGACTCTGTTGCCGCCTAATACACACTTTATGACATGGAAAAGTCTCCAACCCGCTTTGTGTGTCCTTGGGGGCAAGTTAGAGCTGGGGACCACTGTCACCACAGTCCACAACTCCTCCGTTTAGGCTAGATCCCAACAGAGCCAAGGGGGGTAGTCCCTACAGGAAAATAAGTTCCAGATTTATTAACTATTAGTTAAAGGGATCTTTTACTAAGACTATAAAATTACAAGACCAGTGCCTAGATTAAATGGAGTCAAAATATTACAAGTTACAAACAATAACAAATCAAGGTATCTAAACAATGTACAGATGAATTAAATTTATCAATATAAACAAATAAACAAGTAAGATAGTTACAGTTCAGATTTACAAGAGATAGCACAAGGAAAATACCTTAAATGAAACTTAGTAAATGAAAAATGAAAAGACTTTAAGTTGTATTATTTGAAGCAGTTAAACAAATGTTAAGCATTCACCACATAAACCATTGCAGAACAGAAAGTAAATGAAACTGAAAGTGCAGTGTTGGAGTGCTTGCAGTAAAAATAAAATGAAAGTGCTTGTAGTAAAACCTTGAACAGCAAGGCAAAACTGTANAACTGAAAGTGCAGTGTTGGAGTGCTTGCAGTAAAAATAAAATGAAAGTGCTTGTAGTAAAACCTTGAACAGCAAGGCAAAACAGTAGTGACCAATGTTTGTAGGACGTTTTGCAGTGCCTCTT
>LPNX010163356.1:0-15651 GCA_001517045.1 Pseudotsuga menziesii | reverse complement strand
CCTAGGATTGTGGGAGGGTCTCCAGCATAATTACCATCCGGGTCTCTCATTTGTATTTATTGAGGCAAGTCAATTTATCATAGCATTTCAGGTTATTTGTATTAATATGGTGCTTGTAAGAGAAGGTAAGTAGCAGGTACCTAGAAACCACTTTATGAATGAATGCACTTAGTGGGTAATCCTTTCCACCAATATATATTTATGCACCATAATTCTTTTATTATCATTTTTCCTTAAGTTCCTCATAATCTAAAATATCTATATATGTATATAGAATTCTCTTTTTTATAATCTATATTGATAACTATATGTGAGAGGGATTATAGTCTCACACATAGGGCTACACTATCATATGTATAATCTCTATCATACATATGATGTACTTCATTTTTTTTAATAATGTTAGAATGTCTCAAGGACAGCGGTGGGAGTAACCTAATTCTCGTGAGAGTTTTCTACTCCTCAAGGACGCATTTATGTTTCGTTTTCTATATTTACGAGTCATAGTCGCTCTTAGGACTTCAAGGTGCGAGGGGGATGTTACAAGACATATATTTGTGAGCACCCTTGCATTATTAAATTTTTTCCTAACAAATTTTTTTGCAGGAGATTAGGGTTTTTCACTAACGCTTTCCTCTTTTGGTTTGTGTAATGAAGGAAATATTATGGCTTCCAAATCATTCACTTTTTTCCATAGTGGAATTTAGTTTCCCATCTCTAGTTGTATCAATGTCTTTAAGTCACCTAAGTCTACCTCTTTTTGCCTCACCATATGCCTAACACCAAGGTGCTCACACAGAAATCGCTTTCCTAACACCATTGTGCTCTCGTAGCATATATGCCTAACACCATGGTGCTCCTGCGACATTCAAAATTTTCCTTGTTGGTATTCAGTATAAATTTTAACCTTGAATATTTGTAATGCACACTCCTTGGTGCTTAGCATGACTTTACGGTCATTGTCTCGATTCGTGAATCGGCTACACGGTCAGTCAAATCATTCATTGATAACCCACAATTTTAATAATCAATTATCAAAATTTCATAATTTGCAGCAATTTTAATGGTCATCCATGAGTTATATAACCCTATAAATCATCTAGAAAAATTAATCCTTACTCTTTTCTAAGCAATTGGGCACAACTTATAAACGCAGGAGGATTTTACACACCGCAGTGCATGTCGATTGCCTCAATGGTCATAATCTTGATGAAGCCTGCAATGTCAATATAACATCATCCACGGTTAATCCTTGGTTTATAAAAACTCAAAATTAGACAATTTTATAATAAGTAAGAAATCACCCATACTTAACCTCATTAATTAAGGCACTGAATAAGCCAATTCTGGCTGATAGTATTCCTCGCATATCCTTCAATATTAGCATATAACAGTGTATAACATTCATCAATTATTTTCAATATCAACCTCTTTAGACGTCCTTACTCGTGTATATTTGGATATTTGCTAGTGAAGGGATATTCCAACTTCATTCCACATTCATGAGTGGTGATGCTAGGGACATGAACATTCCAGTATCATTAGTAACTCAAAGTAAAACATAATTTCATATCTCAACTACTTATGTCCTATCGTACAACTTTTCTGGCTCATTCGAATGCGAGCCTTTACATAGGTGTACTCTATCTACACAACTAGTAACATGGCATAACACACCATGCTATTTACCTGAATTCTAGGCCAAGTCCATAAGCCATCTGGTTCCCTTTTTGAAGAAATACTATAAGAAATGTTGTTGTTCTTGTGAAAATGTATACGAGATCAATAAATTAATAATGCCAATGAATATGTATAAATAGCTGCATAATTACATTTAAAGGATACATTATAATAGTGGTGTTATTGTAACTAACTTGAATTATCTTCCTAACAACTCTAAAATTCAAGTCATGCCCTTCCTTAGCATCTATTTTTGTACAATAATGGCATTCAACATTCACACGTTAATTCAACAACTTTTAATAAGGAAGTTAAAATTTACTTTCTGAGAATTTTTGTTACACACAGGTTCAGAAAACAAATAACATTCACTTCTTTCATCATCCACTTATTAGGTGTAATGACTAACCATTTTTATTAGTTCAGGAACACAATTCTTCTTTATATGCATTTAGGACCCAAATTCGTATGATATATTATGAGCGTACATATAGGTAAAAGTGTTTTGTCAAAACTAATGGACCCAAATCTTTGAGAAACACTATTTCCTACCTTCGATCTAAATGCTCAGTCGATAAATTTACTTTGGTTACAAATAGGCATGCACCTTAACCAATTATTTATCACCAACATCTATATTCAATTGTCTCTGTTCGACTAAATCCATACGATTTAATGCAATCATCTCGTTCTGGGTTTTACATGAAATTCCAAATGTAAAGAGGTGCTTTCCTATTATACATAGTGGTAGTATTGGTAACATGTATTTTGTATAATCTTGATAGTGCAACATATGTTTTTAGCATGCCTACTACTTTAGCATTACTTACGTTTGTGCTTAAACCATTTTACTACACGCGATGGTTTGCAGCTAATCTTTTAGAGAGTTTTCCAAGGGTAATACACTTACTCCAAAATGATCAACTTATCAGGTTTCATTTTAATAGATATCTTGCCAACCTCAAGGGATTTAGGTAAGTTATGTATGAATATTTACATATCTATAACCATAATCCCTCACATGATGATACCTCTATGACCTTGGAATATACTCTCATGAGCCACTTACACTTACAATAATGAACCCCCAATTTGGTCGAGATGACTTATAATCAATATTCAATTCACCTTAGGTCTTTAGGTAACCCTTTCAATGCTACTCTTTAATAACTCTATTCACTGTGTTTTCCAATGTAACCTATCACAACTCACATGGAATTCTAAGAATCATACATGTTATTAACAACAATTCAACTCCCACATTACTTATTATAGTAGAAATACTATAGTACTTTCACCGACCATGAGTTTGTCTAAGAAGACTCTTATACCTCACCAAGAATTTACTTGTGCAATTTAAATAAAGATGAAACAATAGCATTAATCATTCATAAACCTTTTCGAAAGAAAATCAAGGAATAACCAGATACCTATTTACTTATTTCATCGGCCTAATGTGGAAGTGGAAAAGTAATGGCCATCTTTATTGTAATCTTGAGAAGATGTTCCTCCTTCTCCTCCACAACTACAAGGTCAATAACCATTTGCGTTTGGTACAACTTAAGGTACCAGTACTTTCGAACAGTAAGGACTTGTTGATCTCTATTATCACAAGGAAAATATCAATCAATACTTTTGAAATGAAATATGTAGGAGCATTTTGATCCCAAATAGGCCCAAGTGTTTCAACTCTTCCTCTAATGCCATCTGTAAGATGACCCCAATTACCTCAAGGTAGTATGTGAGAAGATGTGGTAAATTTTCTTGCCGTTATTTACATAAACAATCATCGTGGCTAGTTTTCTTGGATACAAGGAGAGTTAAGAGTTATGTTATTAAAATACTTAATCACCATAACCCAACATGTTAATGTAATTAGTAACATAATAACCAATTCCTCAAACATAACCGTATAATAAATGTGCCCTTTGCGGAAGTGATCTTTCATATGACACCTTATCGCTAAACCACTACTACTTTCATAATTATCATTACCATCTTGCCTTGAAGTTATACCTGCATCATTGATAAATTATTGATAACACCCACATATTTGAGTACCTCCATGAACTAAGGAAAAATCCTTTATGTATCTTTCTTTAGTACAATCTTTAGCCTTAGCACCTTTTGAACTTTACCTTGAAAACTATAACATGGTATTCTTCCTTTTCTTATAATGAGAGTCATAAAAATCCATGACCTAATGCTGTACATGCAAAACATTCCAGTTAATTTTCTTATGTCCAACCGTAAAACATCGATTCGTAAGGTACCCATAAAAACACAATTCAAAGTATATAATAACCTAAAAACTCTTAACTAGGCCTTACCATACCTTACAACATATATTAACCATAATATATTAGTTTTGTTGGTGTTAGTATTTAAATTTGATAATTGAAGGTCTTCAACATTTACATTGTTATTCATGACCTTGCAAGCCTTTCTTCATCACAGTGTTTCAACAATATTAAAGTACAGACTAAGATCATTATGACACCAAGTATTTAAACATATCAAAGTACATAGCACAATTCAAGGAAAAGAACATTAGACACAAATACCAAGGAGACACCAATGTATGTGGTTTGCCCCAAACATGGGGTTACGTCCACAAATCCATCACATCATGTAAAATTATTTTCCAAAAGGGCTGGTCACAATTTTCAACAACTCTATTTCCTGCACATCTTTGGTTTACATTTCAAGAACTCCTCACAGAGTATTCCTTTATCCGTACCATTTGATTCAATGAACAACTTTTTCAAACAGAAGCTAGGGTTACATCCCATACAAAAATATTTATTAATCTCTAACTTAAAGCAACATACCCAAGTTGACAAAGTTAGATCTATGTTCAATTTAACTCATCTACATAAACCAGTATGAATTTCCAGGTACTATGATCGGAGTCATATTGCTCCCTATTTCCTTTTAATAAACAACCTTAGTGTGTTCTTAAGAGACTTAATACCCTAAGAATCACCTTAAATATATGAGCTAAATTCATATGAGTACTATGAAAATAAATTTTATTTAATATAATTCACTCTTTGTGCCACCGTGAAGAATCCTTACTCAACCCTATAAGATACATTCGACTTTATATCTATTTTCAAAACATTAAGACCCATCACAGTTTTTATGTCTATTTTCAAGTCATTAAGACATATCACAGTGTTTATATCCATGTCCAAATATCATGAAGGAAAAACGCAGTCTATATCAAGACAAATGGCAACCTATATCTATGTTATTATCATGAAGGCAAGTCACAGTCTTGTATCAAGACAAATCGCAGCCTATATTTATGTTCAATATCATGCAACCTATATCCGTGTTAGTATCATGAAGGCAAGTCGCAGTCTTGTATCAAGGCAAACCGTAGCCTGTATTTCAATGTTCAATATCATGAAGGAAAATGCAGTCTATATCAAGACAAATCGCAGCCTATATTTATGTTCAATATCATGAAGGAAAATGCAGTCTATATCAAGACAAATCGCATCCTGTATCCATGTTAGTATCATGAAGGCAAGTCGCAATCTTGTATCAAGGTAAATCGCAGCGTGTATCTCAATGTTCAATATCATGAAGGAAAATGCAATCTATATCACGACAATCGTAGCATGTATCTCAATGGGAAATATCATGAAGGAAAACACAGTCTATATCAATACAATCACATCCTGTATATAAATGGTCAGTATCAAGAAGGAAAACATAGTCTATATCAAGACAATCACAGCCTGTATCTCAATGGGGAATATCATGAAGGAAAATGTAGTCTATATCAAGACAATCGCAGCTTGTATCTGAATGGTCAATGTCAATAAGGTAAATGGAGTCTGTATCAATACAATAGCAGCTTGTATCTCAATGGGAAATATCGTGAAGGAAAACGCAGTCTATATCAAGACAATCGCAGCCTGCATTAGCAGAAATTTAAACTCAAAATGGGCCTTTTAACTTTTATTCAAATTCCATGTCATCATTTGTTAGCCAATGAAATTACATTAAACTTGAAATACCGCATAGGTCTTAAAAACCTTTTTAATATAAATTTGGGGATAGGTATCATTAAAAAATCTACTTTTTTTGTTTCCATTTTTGGCATATCTCCCTGTGTTTTTACTCACAGTTCGATCGGGAGAGCTCGTTGGATGCGGAATTAAATTTTGCATCCAACAAGTACCCTCTCGGTATACTTTTGACATACCCCGCTACCCCAAAAATAAGAAATACCTGAAAAAACGTGATGATGATGTCATCATTGCATTTTTTCCGGTATTTCTTGTTTTTGGGTTAGCAGGGTCCATCAAAAGTATGCCAAGTGGGTAATTGTTGGATACATAATTTAATTCCACATCCAACAAGCTCTCCTAATCAAAATTTGAGTAAAAACACGCCCCAAAAACAAGAAATACCTGAAAAAACGTGATGATGATGTCATCATCACATTTTTTCAGGTATTTCTTGTTTTTGGGTTAGTGAGGTCCATAAAAAGTATTCCAAGTGGGTATTTGTTGGATGTAGAATTTAATTCCGCATCCAACGAGCTCTCCTAATCAAAATTTGAGTAAAAACATGGGGAGATATGTCGAAAATACAAACAAAAAAGTAGTTTTTTTTATTTTATTCCCCCAAAATTAATAAATATTATTTTATTATTTTAACTATTATTTTATTAATTTTTTTAGGAGGACCATTTTAAGTTTAAATTTCCTCTAATGTATCTCAATGTTCAAGGCGAGGTGAAATTCCCATGCAATTTGACAAAGTAGACATTCCTCCGTCATGGCATTTAAGTTGAAGGTCATTTACCAACAAAGGGGCATCAACAAAAAATAAATCTGAACATGCATCAACCAGATCTGGGAATGGTAATTTTTGTAAAGCATTGTCAATATGGATCAACAGTGAAATTTGAAGACAAAGCTATGCCAAGAAAGGTAATTAGATCGAGGACTGAACTACACATTGGCAAACTGCCACTTCAATGCGCAAAGAATGTATGCCTTACTACAGAAAATATACTTAAAAATTAATCACATTGGGACCCTATTAAGATAGAACCCAAATGTAATTGGCCACAATATTGTACTAAACAAAAGGAATTCGGACCTTACCTAGTGCCATGGTGCAACTCCAGCGGAGGCCATCCAACGCATCCAGCGCGCCCCCTCATCCATTCCCCCTACATAAATATATATTACTCATTTATTTCAATAAGGCCATCCTCTTCCACTTACCTTGGCCAGAATTGCTAAACATAGCATTTTTCCGTTGCAATTGTTGGGAGGATTGTACACTGAGAATTCCCAAGATTATGGCGACCGTTTCGGCCCTAACTTTGGTCACAGCTATCAAGGTTCAGGGAGGATTTATTTCCCTCATTCAAGCTGAACCTCTCCTTCAATTAAGCCAAGATTTAAAGCACAGAAAAAAAAAGAGGATCTTGATTAAAAATTCATGCCTTTAGCTGAAAGAATTAATCCTTCCTTTCCCTATTATAAAATAATAATAATAATTATTCATTCACGTGCTTTTTATAAGAAGATGTGACCCATCATTGTTTTCCTTTTTATTATGATATATTAATTCATGTCAAAAGACTTAATCCATCTTCATTATGTCTAGAAAGAATTAATCCATCTTTAGACTTTATAATAATAATAATTTATGTCTTTTTTTATAAAAAGACTTAATGTTTAAACGACTTAATACTTTATGTCTCTTTTTATAAAAAGAATTAATGTATCATTTCTTTTCCTTATGATGTACTTTGTATCATAATACTCCATGTCTTTTATAAAGACTTAAATCCATCCTTTTCCTTATAGATAGACTTTATATACTTGTCTTTTTAAAAAGACTTAATCTATCCTTTCCTTAAATAAATGGATAGTTATTATTATAAATATATCAGCACATGTATTTATATTTTTTTTCTAACCTTTTTCCGAACCCTTAGTGGAATCCATCCACCATCCTAGTTCTTGTCGCACATATGTTTGTGAGCACCTTTGCGTTACTAAATTTTTGCCTAACAATTTTTTTTGTAGGAGACTAGGGTTTTTCACTTCTGCTTTCCTCTTTCAGGTTGCATACTGAAGGAAATATTATTGCTCCCAAACCATTCAATTTTTTCCATAGTGGACTTTAGTTGCGTGTCTCTAGTTGTATCAATGTCTTTAAGTCACCTAAGTCTACCTCTTAGGAAATTACTCAATATAGTTGCAAGGTATTTTTGGAGGGGCCTTGGCCTTGAGCTCCCAACCAGAAAAACAACATTCATAATTACAAGATACTTTAGGCCATAAGAGGGATATTACAAAACCCTAAGTATTCTCTTAACTAAAAACTAGAAGCAAAAAGTGTAAAAAAAATTTAGGATTTCTTATTTTTACAGAGCTAGTATCATACATATAACTATAAGTCATATCATCATCCATTATCCTATTTTTAAAATAGAGTTAAGAATGTTGTAAGTAGAAACAAGGACTTTATAAAATGTAGGGTTATACATAAATTTTAAACCTTTAGAAAGACCAGTTCCAGAATTAAAATATCATCTCGCTAATAGTGCTTTAAAAATAATTATAAATATGGAATATTAATAAAGACATTATATATGTAAATCACGGACAAATAAACTAGTAATAGTTAACCAAGTGCAATGTAAAATCCTTAATAAAGGATAGGCTTATAACCTACAAAGTCGAAGGGCCGAAACCCAAGCCTGCTAGTAAAACCGATTATACAAAAGTCTAAATTATATGAAACTGTAAATAAGATACATTACTAACAGGAAAAGTAAAAACGAGTTCACTCTACAACTTGACTATTCCATGGTCTTCATTTCACTAAATTCAAATGTAAAAAGGAAAACTAAAGTAACATTAGACAGAGGTCATCTAGCATCTCTGACCTTAGAGTTGGGATCTTTATAAATCTTAAACAAAATATTTTACATCGCTTAAGTTGTAAGGCTGAAACTTCATAACAAAAACCACATACACATCATGGCTTCAAGATCCTATGTTACCGAGTGAAGTATCATGAGGGTTTTAATTAAAACTTGGATAATACTTCACACACTAAAAATCATAACCAACAGAGAACTAAAGCCTTGTATCCACCCACAAGAGCAACTCTCTTTAACCCAAACCGTATGTAGGGAGAACCCTCGATGGGATGAGGGCTTACCAAATGGAAGCCCATGGAAATAAGTGAGCACGAGCTTTCTTTTCCACCCATAACCTAGAGCTGGTAGCAGGAGCCTACAAAACATATTTTAAAAAAAATATTTAAACTCTCATCTTAAAATGGTAAAACCCTAACATGGTAAATCGGTTGATAAGAGGAATTGAGTAGGGTAAAATATGTACCTATGAACAAAGAGAATCGAAGCTGAGAATAAACGGCCACACCAGCTCGAATGTAATGAACCTAGAAGCAAGAAAACCCTTTAAGCCAACTCTGCAACAGAGAAAACAAAGAGACAGACTCAAGTTTACAATGTCGAAGCAAGGAATGAGCAGTCAAAAAGTTAATACCATTACAGGCTTCGAGCCACTTGAGGAAACCATTAACCACTCTCTCGGTGTATTCCTTACTCACAAGAAGGCATGAAATCTTAAACCACGACACCAAAATTCACATTACAAGTAATGCAAACTATAGTGCTAATGATCGAGGAGGTAGCAGGCCTCTCATGGCTGCAAAGACTCATAACGCAGCCAGTAGAAGGAAAAAAACCCTTGGACAAAATGAAAAGGAGTAGGGTTGCAATGTTTTAAGTCAACCAACATATGGAGGAGGCCTTGTTCATGTGCCCTTCCAAAAATCTCTACAAGTGTGGATCGAGTTCTAATGTCAGCGCTACACATTTGATTTTTTTAACTTATCCTTGCCAATAATATTTAATCGTATGTTTGCCAATAATTAAATCATGATATTGATCATAATAAACCAAATTTTATGATTTCCAATAATATCAAACATGCCATCTAATATATCATGCCTTGGAACTAGTATAGTATAGGATCAAAAATTATAAGGTATGTTGCCACTAGATTCAACTACATTATAGTAGTAGATAGGTAGGTAAAACTACCTTAATTTACAAGTTAGAAGAGTTGTTTCGGTTTAATATTGATGGATTATAAATCAATATGGTTTTATAACATTGGAATAATAATTGTATCATGGTTATAAAATAAATACTATGAATACAGCTTGTCTACTAGTTGTTCCAAAAAGATATTCTTACTTACAACAAATCAAACAAGTTTGGTAATGTGTCGGAACTAGTAAAGGAAAATAAGGTATAGATATGATTCTTAATACACTAGAAAAGCCTTAAAATTATCCACATAAGAACTTAATGTTGATAAATGAGGGAGTCTTCAGGAAGACTAAAGACTAACTTTATTTAAAAGGTTTCTCATAAGAAGTTAATCACTCATTGTAAACTTTACCAACAAAAAACATAAGAATATGTTCATACATAAAGAGAAGTACACTTGAGTATTAAAGTAAAAATAGCAGTAAGATCACAAAATAGTCAAAGTAATTATGTACCAAGACATTGAGCTCTCTTCTCACTGTGGGAATCTATAATTGACCATGTACTATAATTTATAAAAGATAATCATCTTACGACTGAAGGAACCTTGGAAGAATTTACTCTTTTGAAAGGATTGATTATGTCAAGATAAAAGGGTCAATATGGATTAGATATAAATATTGTCATAGATTGTAAACAACGAAAGAAAATTTACTTTACCTCTTCGGAGACTCGTAGCTTAAATAATTGATTCTTATACTAGCATCTTAACATGATAAGGAAGTACTTTCTCGATGTAATTTAAAATAAACACCGACATGATCTTATGCTTAGCTGCTAAATATGTAAGAACCAACAATCCATTTGAGATAGCATAATGCGAAGTAAGCCCTGATCTCAAATGAGGTGTCTCACCTAATTGACAAAAGTAAATCATTAGTATATCTAGAAGCAACTAAATGCAAGTTCTCTTTCTATCACAGTTGAAGATTAAATATGTAAAGTTAACAGAGGTGTTTAAATATTACATCCTTTTTGGTACAGATTTTCTATTATTTGAAACTAATCTTTAATTTTTGTTAAACTGTTTCATTTTATGCTAACTGCTAGCAGTTACTAAATTACAATTTAAGACATTTTATGTCACTTTAAAATAAAAAAATATTTTACGAAATTTTGGGTCATTACATAACCTCACATATGGGGGAACTTAGATGTTTAAGTTTATGATGAAATTACATAGAGAGATGAAGTAACTCAATCCAAACAACCAAATCTATTTTAGCATTCTTATTGACTAATAAGTCTAAAGTCCAATACTAAGAGGGTATTCTAGAAAAATAAAGGACCATTATGCGACACTTATTTAGCATTGTTTGCATCCACAAATTGGAAAAGGAAAATACATTTGGTGGGGAAATAGAACTAGGTTCAATTACAATTATAATACACATATCTATCATGTGTCAAGTCATCAATCACCACATTGGGGGGATTCTCCCAACATAATATCCTAGCAAGGAACCTTCTTGAAACTACTTATAAATATTATCAAAGTGAACATCATTTATTTCATTGTGAGGGATATGAGGTTCAATATTAGGAATGTTACCTTATGTTACACATTAAACACAAACTTGAGGGGTTCTTCGTAGATACCATTGTTTCTCACATCATTAGGATAGCATTTATAGGGAAGTAAAAGACATAAGGCCCCTCCTCTTATGGTTAAGAGTCATGACCTGAACAACCAATCAAGATAAGGTCACTGTGACAAGACTAAAAACAAATCAGATGTTAGAATATCTTAATGGCATCAAATCATTCAATGCTAAAAAAAACTAGGGCTCCCATAATTACAACATTATACATTATATATTTGATTAGTATAGTTTATTTAATATTTATTCTCCATTCCTCTCCAATAATTATAACAATAATTGAGTGATTAATACTTTTCAATTGATTTCTTCCAAAACCAAAATAGTATTTTTATATTTTTCTTTTTTTATAAATAATGTTATTAAATAAAAACAATTAAGATTTCAATATAATGTTTAAAGACAATATATTTAAATAATACATCGAAAATATCATAAATATAAAGAATAAGAATACAAATTTCAATTTTTTTAATTAATGTTGAATATCTCTTTTAATGTTATTACAAATGTTCTTTCTACTAAAAACTTAACCACAACCTATTATTCTCCAGAATATAAATATTTTATTTTATATAAAATAAAATTTATAATATTATATAAAAACTATTACTTTAGTATGTTTCCATTCTATTGTTAATTAATTAATGTTGGATATCCTTTTTAATGTTATTAAGAACATCTTTTTTACTCAATATCCTCTCGAATAAAAATCCCAATCCCTTTGGATAACCACCAACTCAATAAGTTCTCTTAAATATAATTTAACCTTATATACATATTATTTTACTAGATCTCCATTCTACTATTAATGTTATATATTTTATTATTAAAATGTAAATTCCTTGTTCATAAAAATTGTCTAAAGTAAAAAACTTTAGAGATTACATTTTAAAATGAGGTGAATCATAAAAAGCTAATATATATATTTTTATTAATATTTATTTCTTTACCTCAATATTGTCCCAAATAAAAATCTCAAATTCTCTAATAAAAATCTCAAATTTTCTAATAAAAATTTAAATGTTGTATTAAAACATTAAAACATATTTTTCTTATGTCTCCATTCTATTACTAAAGTTAAATAATAGTTAATTTAACATTATTTTCAATCACAGTAAATTCTTTAAGGTAAAGATTTTTTCAAATTATATATGTTTCATAGAATAATTATGTAAACTAAAATATTTTTAATTGTATTCATATTTAATTCAAAAAAATATTTATATTTTATATTAATAAAAAAAAATTATTTTAAAAACTTGAATGTTAACTATCTTTTGGATTGTAATTATCATTGCTAGATTTTAACAATTTCATCATTTATTAATTTCTTCTTATCCTCTTTGAATATTATTTTAGAATATTTGGAATGTTTAAACTTTTATATTAATTATAGATATATATTTATCTCTTTATAAATTTGATAAACAATTATATCTAGTTTAAATATTCTAAGTGTTCAACTTTTTTTTATTATTTTGGGTGCCATGAATTATTAAAAATTGTTAAATCTATTTATAAATTTGAAAAGAAAATTTAAACACTTCCAAATTTAAATATTACTAAAAAAAAATTACTACATTCTAACTAAAACCAACAATAAAATCCAAAACTGGAAGAAAATAAACTATTCCATAAATTAACTCATTAAATTGAAGTACCTTAACCTTCTCATTAACAACTTAACTAAATAATATAATACTTTGTAGATTGTCATGCAATCCACTACCTAAATACATAAATAATATAAACTTTAAATTTTTATAACAACGCCTATTTAACTACTCACCCTTAAATTTAATAAACAACTACTAAAATAAATTTAAAAAACATTAAATTCAAAAATCTTGCCCACCTCATTTACAAACATCCCCTTCTTTGCCACTCTTATTCAACCTCCCAAATATCCATTCATAGCTACGATATCTAAATTTTGATTTTATGTGTTAACGGCTATGCTAAGATTACCTATCCGTTACAAATTACAACATCCAATGGCTAGGCTTGGAGAACTATCTGTTGCTATTGCAGAAAAAGCATTCGTTGCTAAAAATACAGAGAAAACTAGAACATAGAAAACCATATAAAGCACCATCCGCATGGCCCATGCCGGGATAGAAAAGTATGTTGCCTGTTTGATTCTTTCCAAGATTGGTATGGAATTCCATTACCCATTGTTACGTAAGTCCTCGCACCCTGTGAGATCCTGGGAGGATATTTCAAGAAAGCGATTAACATTAGACCACCGAAGGCCTCAGAGGGAGACATCTGTAATTCTCACCCATCAATTCATTATGCGTCTATCTATCAATTTAACAGTAGCGATGGCGCGGATCAATTAATTATGCATCTGTACTTCACCCGGGACGAGGATGAAAAAGTGGCCATTCTATAACAAATGGGCACCGATATGGACCAATATGTGCTCGAGATTCCGTAGCGATGGCGCGCTGAAGGGGAGGTGGAGTCCAAGCGGAGTGAATATTTACAAGGCGGTGATTGTTGCTTCTTCGGCCATAGCCGGGAAACCGTTTTCATTGTAGTTACCATTTTCTGTGTATGTTGGTTGGCCATAAAGTTTCTTGCTGTCAAAACAGATCGATCATGCTTACGTTAGAGCGTTTGACAGCTTGCAGATTGCTTCTGTCAAGAAATTTTATCGATTCCATCCAGGGATGAACTTGATCTATAAATGGACGAAAAATGGTCATCTCAAATCATCTCATCTTCCACTGGCCCGCGGCAAGGTATGTTACTTATTTTCCCATACTATTTTGCTTTGACCCTGATTTATCTTCTCTGCCTTCTTATCATTCCGCTATGATAATCAATGAGTTTTTAAGGGTATGTTAGCAGCCATGGAAATCTTAGGATTCATGTTCCCTGATTCTTATTATTAATGTACAACTTTATCGAAAATATCTAAGACTATGCATCTTTATAGCATATGCAGTACTATGGATATTGTATCTCAGTATGCAATTAATACATACTAATTTTATTTCATTGACTTGGTTGTGTCATTTGGTGTTTTTTAATGGAATTCCAATATTGTACGTATTTATTTTAAATACATAAAAATTATTTGGTTTTTTAATGTAGTTAAGTTTTTTTAAATGTACTTCGTATATATATATATGAGATGTAGTCTGCTTTCAAGTATTTTGTGCAAGTTTGCATGAGGCCATTTTGATCTATTAGTTAATGATTTGATTTAATTATTTTTGTGTAACAACTTTGTTTTTTAAAGGTTTATTTATTGTATGTTTTTTTTATATGTAATTATTATTTATGATTTTTCATATGTAATTATTTATATAATAATTTGTTTATTTTAACATATTGAACATTCTTTACATGTATGGGAAGGAGTTTCAATTTTTTTAAAGGTTTATTTCTTTTTTTTTTCTATTTAATTATTATGTATTTTTTCATACTTAATTAAATTACATAATAATTTTTTTTATTTTAAGATATTGAACATTCTTTACATGTATTGGAAGGAGTTTCTTTTTTTTATATGTATATTTATTTTTTATCATAAATATGTTTAAACCTATTCAATAAAGGTGTATTTTGTTTTTAGGTTATCAGAAAGAAAGAAAAAATATTAGTTGTGATGTAGGTATTGAGTTAGGTTAATTTAAATTTAAGTTAGGTTAGTAGAGGTTACTATTAGGGTTGAACACAATAGGTTAAGATAGGTTAGAATATTCAAAGCAAGAGAGTGGTAGGCTAGGCTATCATATTGAGTAACGTAACCTAAAGGACTAGCCTATCATTTTAGGGGTAAGGTAACCTAAAGGGTAATAGGATACTAAAGGATTATAAGCTTAGGATAGAATACGTTATTTTACCTATGGGAGGATATGATAGGAACTACTACTATGATATAAGTTAAATTGTAATGTAAATTAAGGTAGAATACACTAGAGAATTAGGCTAGGGTAAAATGGAGTAGGTTAGCTACTCCAAGATCAAGAGAGTCAGCTAGGGAAGAAGAGGGAAATCCAGAAGGAAGTGGGTAGAAAAGAGACAGGGGTGAAAGGAATAATGAGAGAGAGAGAGAGAGGGAGGGATGGGAGAAGGTGAGGGAAGGAGAGAGGGATTAAAAGAGAGATAAGAGGTTTTAGGGGGTTGGAAGAGAGAGAGAGAGAGAGATGAGAGGAGGATTTTAGCTGGGGGAGAGAGGGAAGGAGAGAGGGAGGAGAGAGAGGGAGAGAGGGAGAGAGAGAG
>LPNX010163353.1:36935-84500 GCA_001517045.1 Pseudotsuga menziesii | reverse complement strand
AAAGTAAATAATTTTGATATGGAACATTGTAGGTTCTAATGGAAGTCATGGTTCCCACAATTGTGCATGAGCAAAGGATAATGGTACTAAAAATAAACATAAAAAAAAATTAAAGTAAGCATATTAGTATGAGTGCATAACATGTAACCTACATTGTAGAAAAAAGAAGCATGTAATATGCATACATTCCCTTGGAAGGTTTAGAAAATCATGTGATTTCAACCCCAACAAATGTCCTTCTATGGTGGAGTAGCATTGTAGAGTTTATTTGTATAAATAAGGAACCCTCACACCCAGTATAACATCCTTTTTCTAGAGAGAGATAATAAAATCTATGGACGTGACCTTCTTTACAATATCAAGAGGGACTAGTCTCTCCTTTACTTTCTTGTATGTTATCCATTGTTTGAAAAATATTGAACATTAAATCAATGATATTAGTAAAACACAATGAATTTAGTATGTTCACACATCAAATAAACCATTTATTAGAAGGATGGAAAAATTCCTCCAATACACATGCAACCAACCACTTTAGAAAAAAAGTCAAACGAAGTAAGAAAGTTACAATAATAATCAATTGAAAATACAAAATTATAATTAGTCAATGAGTGGTCAATGGTCTACACAAGTTATAGTTTATTAATAACTCATCACCAAAGACATACTATGCATTTCATGCACACCAACAAATCTTAATGCATTCATTTTATTTAAGTTCTCTTTGTTATTGAAGTGTTCCTCAAATTAGAAATTTTCACTAAACAATTAGAACCTATGATTGTTTATCAACCCTACAATGTTTCCATGAGTGTGAGGATGGCCATTGGTATATAACAAGATCTTCCTATCAAATTTTATGGAACAATAATAATTGATTCACATAATATACATGCAAATTCTAAGTATGTATTGAACAATATTCAAATAACAAAATTGACTATAAAGAGAGCCATAAAACAACTTAAGAAATACTAATTATTTGGATGGAATGAACACATGTGTATAAGTATAACCAACAAAAAATTTAAAACATTTAGTTTAGATTTGGAAACCATATAATTATTGTACCACACAAGGAGAATTTGGTCCCATGCAACATCAGGCACATGTAGGGAATATGACCAAGTTTTATAAAAAAACATGATTGTAATAGGTTTGGTAATAGGTTTGGGAAGAGAGAAGTCCTTGCTGCCCTAAAACTAATGTTGGAAACAATTCTTCTCAAAGGAAGAAGTAAGGGTTGCATAACATTTACTCATAAGAGACTCTACGAATGGTGTTGAACTAAAGTGTAGTTTCAAAAAGAGTAGCTGGAATATGCATATGATGAGATCAATTCCACTTGTTAACCCATATTATACCAAGAATGCCCTTATTTTTCTATATCTCCGAGGTGTTGAAACCATGGATTTTTTTCTTTCTCCAAGTTCACCTTAAACCTATGGGAGTTATCTTAGAAAGATCATAGGATGTTTCGCTATTTCTAAAAGCCTTTCATTAAGTGAGACAATAAAAGATGCCTTAAGGTAGAAATATTATTCTTTGGGGACATAGAAACAAAAATACACTAACTTCATCTAGGAAATAACATTAGCATGAAGTAGTAAAAGTATGCATCATTTGAAAACACAAACTAACCTTGCACGTTTAAAATCCGAACTATGTAGATCTAGAAATGGATTGTTCACCAGCAGGAGACGGAAATAATAAACAGCTCCAACAATCACCCGAAAACAGTGCTGCAACAATGGCAAGTGTGAAGAAAATCTCGTTAATGTCTTCGCTTTTATAGAACTCTTAGACGTCGCTATAGCGACGGAAAACATTGACTTTTGTGCCCTAGGTCAACTTGACGGTGCCGTCGCTATAGCGACGGATAGGCGTGGATACAGCAACGTCGAAGGCTTTAGGCGTGGATACAGAGACGGCTAAAAGTCCCGTCGTGGATATAGCGATGGATGGGCATGGATACAGCGACAACTTGTTCCTATTACATCGGATTTTACACCAAAAAGTAAGAAACGTGGAAAACCTCCGTGGAAAAATGCGCGCTTTTGTACTAGTGAAACAAATATTTTCCTCGGGAAAACCATAACGAACAAAACCCCTCAACTTCCTCGGATATAGAATCAACACCAAAATCAAAACCCCAAAATAGTAAGATAATCTCTCGACCGCAATAGTCTCTCTCTCTCTTGTCCCAGCTACTTCTTATTTCTCATTTATGCGCTACAATTGAGTGTGAGTGAATGTGTGATAAATAGAGAGGCTCACTCTCTATTTATATTGATTCTTGAATTGACAATAACTCACTAGGTCTGACTTCTCTAGGAGATTCTAATAACCCTAGGTCCCCACAACTGCAGGGACTTTAACCCTTGATCAATAGGAAGGGTTACCCTCTTTGACTGTACATGACTTTTTTACATTATTGAATCTCCCGATAGGAACATTGAGGCATGAAATGACTCAATTACATTACAGATACTTCCCGGAATAAACATCGGGGTACAATACATAAAATATACAAGTGAATCCATTCCGAAGTTACAAATACATCAACAATAACTACGTCCAAGGAGGAGGTTGTAATCGAGTTGGCAGTTGACAACCTAAATGTCAATCAACATATTTTTTCCATATAACTCAACGGGGACATTCGTGATAATGCCTTGTGATTGAGCATCATGACCATCATAAGCACAAAGCGTGGTGGTGGAAGGTTGAAGGGTTGGGGATCTTATTTTCTACCAAACAAAGGTTGACATAACATAAGTGGATACACCTTCATCGATGAATGACCAAATTCCAAATAGTGACCGAAACCTAGAAGGCTACGGATGATGGCATATGAGGTTCTCCTTGATCCAAGTCGAAATTGATCAACCTGGAGTCATAGATGTCGATGAAACCTAACACGGATAACAAGGCTTTATGTTGTGAAGGATAAGTTAGGAGGAGTTCTACAGCATACATGGAAAAGCGATTATGTTCCAAGTCATGAATGATACTGTAATTAAGAGCGGCTATAGCAGTGGAATTTTTTTTTATGCAACAAAAAGGGAACCGTGGGACTTTGGTAGTCCCGTCCTTGGGGGTCTCGACAAATGTAAAGACATGTTGAGAGCGGTCGAGGTAGATTTCATGGAGGGATTGACAGTTTTCGTGGTGGATCCATACTGTTTTCTTCAAGTTTGTAAGTTGACATCAGATGACAATTTCATAAGGTGATGGAAACCATGATCAATTGGGTTGATCCACAGAAGTGGTTGCAATAATTTGTGGTACCAAGGGTTGGGTTGCAACCATCCCTTTATTCGGTAATGGGTTCTGCAAAATCATAGGTAGAGGACCTTGTGGTGTTAGGTTTGGTTGTTCCAAAACAACCGCATTGGGGTCATGTTGATTATCGGTTTGTAGTAAATAGTAGACCCGATTCATATGGGGGCATTGATGTGTATAATGGTCGTAAGTATCAAAAATGGTGCAACGATGATTATTCCACATTAAGCGAGGGTTCTTCCCAGGTCTATGTAGATGATGGAGGTTTTCTGCAGGGGGATTGGATCCATTGTTATTCGGAGGGTTGGGTTGTTGGATATCTTCTTAAGGTTTGTTGTTTCCCCATTTCCTACCTATATGGAATATTCACTGCCATTATTGGTTATTGGGGGTGGGTTGATTAGGGAGATTATGTTGAGTGTAGACCTATCCTTGAGGAACAGGAGGAGTTGGGATCGAATCAAGTGTAGGTTTCATAGGTAGTGGGTAATAGAAAGGAGTAGCTGGAGGGGCTGCAAATCCTACCATCTAGCCATTACACGTAGGTGCCAAAAATTCAGACCGTGAACATGAGGAACTGGTGTAGGAGAAGCATAGGAAGGTGTGGCTTTGTACTAAGCTGCTACGCATGAAAATTCAGGGGCATAATGAGGTTGGGAAACACTATGGGTGTTACCATAATGAGGTGGCGTTGAAGGAGAGGCCATGTATAGGTGGGGATGTTGGGTAATAAATCCATTCACTCCATAAGAAGCATGGGATGCCCTTGTCGTATCTCATCCTGAGGAGCCAGCATGGGGAGCATCAGGTATGATGGTATACAGATAACCCAATTGGGTGTATATGAGATCAAACTATTGTGCTTTGAGGATGGCCTCTTCCTTAGTTTGTGGACACTCAAATGCAACATCCTTGGCGATAGGGGGGACTAGGGTTTTAAGAAACAAATAGAGGAAAATCATGTCATCTAACTGGATTTTACACAAGCTACAACAACAACTCCACTAATGGATATGATCCGTGATATGGGTAGCAGTGTTCTTTCTATAGGATAATAAGATTTCCATGCCTTCCTCGTAATGGAAATGTAACTGAAAGTACTGAAGAAACATCAAGGCCAATGAGGAAAAATCTAGATAAGTGGCATGGGGCAGTTCAAGGTACCATTTGGATGCAACACTAGTGAATGTGAGCTAGAATAGCCACAATCAGATAGAATCATCCACTATGTTGTTAGAGGAACACTATAAGTGGAAGGACATGATCTGGTTTTGAGGGTCTTCTATGGCCTTCTCCTCAAACTTAGGGATGCCTAAAGGGAATTTGGTAGGCATTGGAGGCCATAATGGGTCATGAAGGATGGGTTCATTTGTCAACCATGCTAAGTCAGGCAGCTTGAGACTAGCCATGAATGGAATACTAGGACCGAGACTAGATCGACAATGGCCAACAATGGTGCTAGGACTGGTGGGTATGTAGCTGTCGCTTGAAAATGGGGGTTGGTGTGGCTTACTTTCGATAGTAGGAGTAGTCACTCAAATGGTGTGAATAGTAGAAATGGTAGTAGAAGCGCCAATTCCCCCATGCATAAATGAAGGTATGGTATGAACCATGCTGGATGAAGTGGGACCACCACTAGTGGTTAGCGGACCAGAAGAAGTGTGTGCGGTGGCGAGGGGACCACTGGGGCCAATAGCTATAGATATGACAAAAGGGATACCCAATATGATGGGAAAAGTGGTTACGAGTCCACTCTCAGTCGTCCCCCCGTGAAAGCGGTTTGTAGGTGCACCAACCATGGGTCTAGATGGGGAAATGAACAAGGTAGGTTCATATTGATAGGACTCCAAATTGGACTTAGATGCAATGTATGGCTCTGAAGGTGGTGAACAACATCAAATGTGGATCCGATGGTGATAGTTCAAGGAACTGAACTGATGGGTATGTCCCCTAAGTCTATGTGAATATCATGGTGGAGAAACCATGGCATGATGGTGTGCTATATGTGATTAATAAGGTATAAAGGGTGTCAAATGCAAGCTCAACTGTCTAACTACAATTGAGTGTGTAGAAGGAGAGCTATAAAATGGCGACACGCAGGCCAAAAAGAAATCTCTAAAACCAAATTGCAACAGTGTGTCACAACAGGAGAGTCTACAAAAAAGTTTCCAAAAATCCAACAAGCAACACTACTTAGAAAGAAAATGATGCACTAACCTATGGGGTATAACTATAAGCAAAATCCTAGCTACAAGATGGAACCCCCCCATAATTCATATCCTCTACTAGGTCATGAAATAAGCATTCAGACAATATGAAATGGAAGAACCAGAGGCTAACCGAATCCCACTACCGAGAGGGACTTCTGGTAAAAGAGCCCTAAAAGGCCAGCGACTAGGCTACCTCCTTCATGACACGTCCTGGATGGTTTCCTAACACTTCAACTCTTTGGTCCTCGACACCTGATATGGTCATAGGCATGCACAAGGAGGACTATGAAGGGTTAGCCTTTGGTGTATAAGGGAGTGTTGTATTCCACCCTGACTTCCAGAACCCATTTGTTGTGGCTTACTCCCGCTGAGTGGGGGACATCCCCAAAAAATTGTCATGACAATGTCAATAAGTACTAGAGTATTTTGGTACCCTAGAGAACAACAACTATGTATCAGATGTAAGTGAAAAAGGGGTGTTATTTGGAAGCCTATCCCAATGTCCTAAGTTAACTACAATATTGTTTTGCTCCTCAAATGAGGTTACAATGTTGGTTGAGTTAACTTGAATTTTAGGCTCAGCTTGGGGTCATGAACCAAGCGTTTTACTTTAGGGTGTCAGATGTGTGCACAAGTGATGTGCAATGTTTAAACCTCCATGATCTCACTATTGAGTCGCGGATGCAGAAAATAAATAACAGTAAACGATAGTAAATATTTTTCAAAACAACTAATTCTTCTAGAAAATAAAATGTACACTAGTAAATGAGCACATAAGTAACTACCAAGCTTGACTAAAGGGACTCACATACAAGGAAAATAAGACCGCAAAACAAACAAGGGGGCTATAAGCAAGAATATCTGGAAGGAAACAATCGGGGAAGGGGTAGGACATAGATAGGGGGTATGAAAAAGGGTCTCAAACGTCTTAAACGACTAGAAAAAATGCAAGTCACACCTGTCGGTATAACAAGTGAGGTTGTGGTCACACATAACTCTAATACAGTTGCGATCGAGGCGAAAAATCAACAGAAAGACTCAGTTCGCACAAAACAGGGGTTTCTACGCGACAAGTTGCACAAAAATGGGTCACAATAGTGGTTGAGATCACTTTGGAAGCCTCAAAAAGTGCGATCTAGAGTTTTGATCTAGGTCGCACTTATCGAGGAAGAAGGCGTGACTTAGGTTGCGCTTAGCGAGAAAAAATGTGTGACCTGAGTCACATATTTATGTCGGATAGGTGCAATCCAGTCATAACTAAGGGTCTTTTAAGGAAAAACTGTCATCTTGGGTGGGGGGAAGGCACTAGGACATGACTGGTTCAGATCTGCTAGAGGGGGGTTAGATATGTGACAACTGAAGGTACCCAAATAGAACAAACCAATAAAAACACTTACAAAAACATAGATCCATGGGGATCGAGATGATGAAGTCACCAAAACTGTAGTGGGGATTTCTCCCCTACTACGTGCAAAAGCACCTACCCTAGATCAGCTGGATCAAGGGGTAGAGTTCATGGTGCAAGGGATTTCTCAACCTCGAATTAAAATAAGCAATAACAACAATTTAACAGTTTTTAATATAACTAATGCAATAAAATAACAAAAAAATACCTTTAAAATGGGCCACTACAACCATTTGAGGAAATGGTCCATAGGCTCCCATGATCCTGGTCTCTATTTGTCTCCAACAAGAGGTTGTCACCAGAGGGATTAATGGTTACTCAGAGAGAACTTGACGTGCAACATGGGATGTTGTGGATTAAAGGATGTGATGGACAAAAGGTTCGAGAAAATGTAAGGAAATTTCAAAAGTTGGGAATTAAATGAAAAGTGTTTGTGGGGGGACCATCCCAATGTATTTATAGGATGATACAAAGTTTTTTAACCCATGGTATTTTATTGTGCCACTTTATTTGTCCATGGTTTTTTACCCATTCTCATTTTTAGGGGTTTTGGTCCTTTTTGGAGAGAGAGGGGATATGCTGCGATAAATGCTCAACTTCCATGTATTTATGGGGGAAAGAATAATAATAATGTTTTGTACCATCTTTGGTGGAATTTAATTGTGAAGGTCAAAATGAAGGGAATAATTGTGGTACTATGATGTATAATTATGGTTTGTACCATAGAGAGCTAAGTGAAATATTTTCGGTGTTAACATAAATAAGCAAGTAATAATAATTCTAAGAATAAATAAACATTAAAAGTCAACCCAAAGAGGACCAACTTAATTAGAATTAAATTATTTAACTACTCGAGAGAACCATGAATTGGATAACCACATTGACTTGTTATTTTGTATTGAATAGAGTAAGGGTATTAATGATTGATAGTCCTCAAAATTTATGGAAAGGGTGGTGGAGTAAGAATGAAGGAAGGAGGAGGGAAATGGGTACTAAGGGATGTTCTCATAGAGGATAAGGGGGTTTTTCTTTTGGGGAGAATAGGACTTAGTATTTTTATGAGAAAGGAGGCATACCGAGGACGGGGTTAACTTGAGCATTTGAGGAGGTGGGAAACTCAAAGGAAAGGGAAAATTGCACTGTGGATTGAGGGATATTCAACTAAAGAAAGCTACTATTTGGATTATTGAATTGTGGACTTAGGGGCTAGGAAACCAGTTGGTTTTGTAGGGCCAGCACGATAAGCTAATTGGCATGGTGGTTTTTTGGTTTGGTTAATAAGGATTGGTAAAAAGGAGTTGAGGGAGAAGGACACGGAAGCTATGTTAACTATATACAACCTACGAAATACAGGTATTCTACAAGCATTAATTTAAATTTTCAAATTTTGTATGAAATGGAAATATGTTTTATAATTTTGGTTTTATATACCTATGAGTATGTTACACAAATTATATTTCATTAGAATGTAAAAGAATCATACGTGAAACAAATAAAGTTGTAAATATTTCATTTTATTAAAATAGAGGCTTTAACTGAGCCATACTACATCAAAATCTTATAAATAATAAAGTTAGGGGATCCTCCTGACGGAGGAGAACTACAGAATGGTAACAAATCCAGGTTCATGTTCTCGAACCTTAAGGGGATTATTCACACCTCGAACTACCATGAAATTTAAATTCTATAGTAATATACAAAACTTGGACATAAACCTATACATAGAATTGTAGTAGTTACCACTATAAACTCTCTATAGAACGTCCGCACAAACAAAAACATAGACAAAGGTATATTTCCTATTATTAATATTTCAACCCTTGAAATATTGGTTATAAATAGACAATCTTGTTGGTATTTACAAACAAAATAATATATTAATCTATTCAAGAAACAAAAGAATGTGTATCTATCTATTGAAGAAACAAATGACTTTTATATATTTTTACAGAAATAGGTATATAAAGAAGATTGATCATACTAACAAAGAAAACAATGCATTATATGTATGTTCTGGGAATAAGGAATCCATGTTGAAAACAAGAATCAAAAGGGGTTTATTTTATTTATATATAAATATTCAGATAAACCATCAAAACATTTGTTAGCCACAATAACCCCTAATTTAATTCATCTGAATGTCCATGGAAGTGCAAGAGTGTTATGCATTGGTGTTGGTAATTTCATGACCATTCGACATTTTAAACTTAAATATTATTACAACAAAATATTTACAAAATAAAGCTAATTTGTTTTTTTTTTGGTATATTGCAGTTGCATAAACTTATTTGGACCATCAATGTCAGAGAATATAGCATTTATAAATATGACATTAAATATTTAGTTCCTTCATGATTTTGCATGGTCCTTCTGTAGTGTAAAAGATACATAAACCAAATTGTTAAAGCCTCCTCGAGTTTGATTGTAATTATGTAAGAAATCAATATGTCCTCAGTTTTCTCTAGATGTAATATAAATGAATAGGTACAAGATTTATATTAACACAAGGAAAGCCAAAAAAACCTTTGGGTTATATACTGCATTTAGATATACAAAAGGAATTTGTTAATTATGAGGATGGTACAAAACTTAATCTCACTATCTGTATGTAGAAGTTAATGGATTACTAAGTTAAAGACTCTCTATCAATACTTGTAAGGTGGAAACAAGCAAAATATTTTAGAGAGTAAATTCTAAGTCGTCGCTCTTTTTCTCACTTGTATTTACTCTTAATAAATTACATGTTCAAATCATAGGGGTAGAGTAGGTGCAATCAAGAGTTACAGTATATTCCACGAAGGGAATAAAGTTTCATTTTAGTGTATTGGCATAATGATATTACTTTTTTGAGGGGGTTTTGATCATCCAACCCAAACCTCCAATTCATCCTCTAATCAATTACCCTCCTTGACTCCATCTAGTGTAGACATACTATAACACATGAAAAAATGGGTGCAAATTTCCTCAAGGAAAGTGACTTTACTAATTGGTTATAGTAATAAATAAATTTAGATGTGATCCCAACTTCCAATTAACCATTTAACCCCAAGTCCCAACCAAGCTACCTATTCTCAAAGAGCTCACACCCAATACTAGGTATGGACTCGACAAATCGGAGGTGAAGGATGCACTAAGGAGCACAAAGCAGTCCTAAGAAGTCATGGTAGAAAGATTGGAGGGATTAACCAAGATATGAGTTCTTCAAGTCGTGCATTGCACCAAGCCTGTATGCCTCACTCGTTTGGGGAGATCGCAGACCTTCAACCTCACCTAGGATTTCTTAGTGGTGAGTAACAAACAACACATATTTGATGTACAAATGATCTGCCTCAGAGAAATACAATAAGATAAATTTAACAAACACATCCTGGGAACAAACCCGTCCATGAGGTAGAAGAATGGATACGCAGGTTGTGAGCAGCCAGTGCATTCAAAATAGGGGAGCATCCAGGACTCGGCCTGGTGCACAAAAGATACCAATGTTTCCATACTTGGCATCTCTTCAACTAATTCCCAGGTAGAACTGATAGGTAGAGGGGGAAATAAACTAGGTTTTCGCTTGATATGGGCTTTATCTATTGTAGAGTCACCCCCAACAAACTAGTTAAAAAAATAATAATAGTAATAATATAAAGGAAAATTATTGTGTTTCTTATGCTATCCATTATAGCCATCAAATTTTGAAAGTGCACAAACTGCCTCAGACATTTTCATAAATTGTTAGAAACTATTGAGCAGTTTCTGAAGCAATTTCTATTAACTGAAAAGGTTTCCAAAATCATAAATTTACGCAGACAAGAACTCGGGATCCTCATATTTATATTACACATCCACTTCAATTTACCCATTATTTGAGTTGGTTTCCATGTCCGCATTGTAATTATTCTAATTAAATGCTTAATGGCCATTTAGTTTTTTCTATATTATTTAGGGTTTCAAGTTTCACCTAGAACCTATATTTTTGTTTAAAGAAGTGAAAATGGAGAAAGTGTTAAGATAATAAAGTCATATTGTTCAAACTAATAAATCTATCTTAATCACAACATTTATTTAATCTTTGGGTATTTTAGGTTTCCAGGAAGTCAAAAACAACTTTTGCTATTCACTGTGAAATATGACAATATGATGGATGACCATATAAACATCAAACGAGGAATCTAGTAATGTTGGCTCCCTATTTAATTTACTTCACATGGGACAAGGAATCAAGAAAGTTGAGGCGCCTCACTTTTTGAAACCATCGGAAATTATTAAAATGAACAAACTATGAAATTACTTGCTTGGATTGGCTCCTAAAGGGGATTTTGATCTTCCCACTTGTGGGAAGTCTTCAAACTTCCTCTCTCCTCTCCAAGAATAAGATGAGATAATTCATTTGAATGAAGAAAATGCCCTCTCTATGAATTTAAAGACTTTATACCACACAGAGTTATTTTCTTATGGTTCTTGTGATCTCCCCATCTGTCTCGATCTGCTTCAAGTAATATCTTTTATTTTAGCTTCCTGAACTATAGCCATGGAAATACCTCCCATAGTGTTAAATTCGATGGTGGTATTGTACACAATGTTGTGTATTGTATACACTATTGTGAATAGTAAATAAGTCCCCCGTGTTGTTTCTCATCGACGCCTTCAAACATACCACCGTTTCCATGGATGGCATCCCTTTGGCACCGGAGGGGAGGAATCTCAAAACCATGCCAGATGAATTTATCCTAATGATCACAACACACGCAAGGGGGGAGTGACCTACTTTATGGCGACACACCTTGATTTGGGACTGAGGAAGTAGGGATTGCACATATCTCAGTGGCATGCATGCATCCCAGTTCTTCCCTGTGGGCTCCCTTAAGACATTGGATAGTCAATGGGAGGAGGAGGTTGAGGGTGGACAAGGATAGTTGGCTGGAAAAGAGTGGTGGAGATCTGGAAGGGGACAAGAGAAGGAGATGGTGGGTGGAGCTTGAAAGTGGTAGGTGGAGTAGGATAAAGGAGAAGGTAGATTGGGTGGACAAGTGACTAAGGTGACAACTACCACATGGAGGTTTGCATCAAGAGAAGGAGAAGGGTGGGGTGAATCGACGAAGGAGTGAGGAGAAACTGCATGAGCTTAATGTAGGTGTACTAATTTCCTCCAAGTAGGTAGGTCTTCATGCAGATGTCTTCCTAGATTAGGGTTAACCCTAGTTGAAATATTTTGAAATGTATTCGTTCACATTTTATTAATAAATGTGAAATTTAAATTGTTCAAATTTTGCTAAACTTGTAAAAAAAATTCTAATAGACACGCCACTTTGATAGGATGAGGCTGTCATTGTTCACCATAAGAAACAAGGCATTGTTTCAGTGTGGTCGTCTTTTGTATTGTCAGGGCCAAGGGGCATTTATAGCAGGGAACCGACCCATATTAGTTGGCACATCATTTATTAATGTTTTGGTGAGATGTCCACGTATTAATATTTAGAACCTAGTGTTAAGGAGCCTGACCTTGATTGCTTATGTGGTTGGTTCATTCCCTTCAAACATTCGATCTGTCCATGAAATTAAACCAATCGACAAGCGCTTTCATTCTTAAACAAATCGACAAGCGCTTGGAAATATCAACTCGCATTTGGGTTAAATAATGGTACATATATTCTTATTTTTATAAATATTATTCGCATTTGGGTTAAATAATGGTACATATATTCTTTTTTTATAAATATTCGCATTTGGGTTAAATAATGGTACATTATTATTTTTATAAATATATATTCTTGTTACATTGTGAGACTTGCATTACAATATGGAAATATCTGGGTAAAGTAATTAAATAAGACTGGCATTGGTATTTCCCATCGACATTGCATGATATCGCAAGAAAAAAGTAAAAGTGCACATGAAAATCATTTTAGAGGAATATTGTATATTATAGAGTGATAAATAAATTGTAAGACGTATACACTTCATCTAAAAAAAATAGCATGGAATTCTATTGGTACCTTTACAGTCGTCCTATAGATAAACCGTGAATCAAATGCCATATCTTTAATCTCATGGGCTCACTTTCCATAATGATGGAGTTGTTAATTCTAAGCGTAGAAGAAAAAGAAAAAGGGTTATAAATCATTGAATACGATTTATTTGTTAATGCAATGTGTGTACTTTGATTTATGAGATGTATTTGTCAATTAAATGTGTAATATTATAAATGGTGACTAAATTTTTAGTTATGATTAAGTTGATTAATATATAATTATTTTAAATTATATAAGTTTTAATCTATAATTTATAATAACATAAATTTTGTGGGATTTAATTTTCAGATTTTCCATTGATTTTTATGACTAAAAGTAAATAGCTAGAAAAATAAAGATTAAATTATTATTATTGTTATTAATAGACACTATGTATTTTTTAAATCCTCAATAAAGTTACAAATTACCAATTAGTTGATACATAGCATTTCAACCCGACATTTTTAATGACCATCAAAATCCTAATCAACATTTGGAAATTTCCAAATAAATTAGATATAACTTCAAAGTCATGATTTTGCGCTCCTTTCAAAGCCATATATATATATTAGTTAATAACTTGTAAACTCTTTGTTTTATTAATACAATACCATGGATTTGAATGCAACAATAATATAAATAGAATATCAAGGAATGGCATAATATTAGTATGAAGGGTGTATATATGTGTGTGAGAAGAGGGAAAGAAGGATCACATTAAATGAGCTAAATAATCGATAGATATAATGAGAAAGGTATAAACGAGCGGAAGTAGTGTATAAGAAATAAAGCATAAATGTTTGAACATAGTACATAATCATGAGGGTAATAGCAATATAAGTAATAAGTATGATGAGAAAAACTAAGCAAGTAATATGTAGGAAGTGAAAGTACAACATGGAGTGTTCTTTTTGTGATGTGTTTCTCACTAAGAGTTAGGTTGGTGGGAGTAGCTTAAGCTCTTGTGCTACCTTTGTACTTATGTATGGGAATATGCAAGTGTATTGACCTAGTGGAGGTATGGTGGTGATCATTCCATAAACGGAACTACGAATAGGTTAGGTTTGAACATGTGTTGGCCAAAACCAACCAACAAAGCCTCGTCAACAGGGGTTCGTACTCTGTCGATGCCCAATCAGTGCGATCTCCCTGAGCACCAGCCCAGACAGGTTTTACCCTTCCCGGCAACACCCGCAAAGCGGATTAAGTCTCACCCAAGATGTTCGAGGGAGAGCTATTGAAACCAAGTTTCCAGTAGTAAGGAGGAGGATCGGGGCATCAACGATTCATCAGCATAACTATTAGATCTAGTAGAACCATCTGTCATATATCACAACATTCATCACAGTTCTATCATTACAATCACAGATCTAACAGATTGCAACATTCATCATCGTAGCAGTATTACATTATTCATTCATAAAACAGAAGCATTGTAGTATATAACAATAGAAAAAGGCATCGCAACATATGAAAAGGAAACAAGGACACCAATGGTTCAGCTCAATATTCGTTGTATCATATTGATTTCATGGCAACAAATCCAAAACAACAGCTATCTTTATCCACAGTGAGAGAAAGATCAATCCATAGAGTCGCATATAGGTCACAACAGATTCAAACTCTCACTTCAGTCTCATCTCAGAAACCTCTCTTATTTGTATCTCTATATCTCTATCTCTCCATAGATTTTTACAATTGCAATTCTAATCTATATATAGGCTTGCGCCTTTACATTCAAGGTCCACTTCTAACTAACTCCTAACTGATTTAACCACTAATGACCTATATCCACAAAATGTGGTCAACCGATACAAAAATATTCATAAAATATTCAAAAATGGTTTGTTTTCCGTCTGTTGCACTATCTTTAGCTTGTGCGGTGTCACATGAGCTTGCGCAGCCTCCATGGTGCTGCACAACTCACTTACCCCAAAACCCCTACCAACAGGCCCCCAACATAGTTTTGTGGCTCGTCCTTGAGCCACGTCAGCTGGTCATGGTTTCTTCCTCGATCCTTAAGAGCAGAAATTGTCACATATGCATAAGTGTGCAACTGTTTCCAGATTTGTCGAATCGCAGTTTGGTCATAACTGCTTCCTTCAACTGTAAGGGATTTAAGAAAACTTCTATACTTATGTAACCGGAAATTAATCATGCTCCAACTTCTATGAATACTCTATCATTCTCCATTTTCTATCACCCTTCAAAAAGTGTCTATCAACCCAGTCTGGAGCCTCACATCTGACTACTTGGTTCATCCTTGTAGTCAAGCTCAGCCCATATCTGCTCACTTGGTCCTTTTGAGCTCATCTGGTGCTTCCTGAAGGACTCGATTCCCTGTTCCTGTAGAGTTAGTCAAATGCGGTAGGAATTTTGGTCCCATCCGAGTTCCTCATGGATGTCTGAGTCGGCACCTCAGACCAACTGGGAGAAACATAGCCAAGGATTACTTAGCCAGAGACTTCTATCTCAACCAGACTAACCCGCGTACTCACAACTTGTTCATTGATTTCTCCTGAGACAACATTCTCACTCATAGGTTTCCCTATATCCAGGGAGGTTTGCATTGCCCATTCGACCACCACTACCTTATGTAGTGGAGCTTCCTTCAACAACCCAACCCAACTCTTATGCAACTTTGCTTAGTGTAGCAATTCCTAATGGGGGTTATACAGCTACTGGTTCTCAGCTTATAACACCAACTTCAACTGAGATGCCATCATGACTCACTCCAGTGCAACATTATAACTGGATCCTTCAAGTGTGTGGTAAATACGTCGTTGATTCTACCACCCTGGCTTTCAGATCTGCTATCATTAACTATGACGTCAACCATGCCATCGTTTCCTTCTTTGACAGCTGGTATTGAGTATTGACGTGACATCCGGTCACCGTCACAGAGTCTCCTGTACACTACGAGCCACTCTTTCTATCCCTGGTGACCGCCTGTCACACAACCCCGTCCCTTTTGCATGTCATGGCCCTATCTTCTTAGTGTAGCCTCCTACCGACACGCCATCTTTGCTTATCGCACAACCTTGGTCCGCGGACCACCTTGTCATAGCCCTCTTCCCTCAACACAGCCTCCTGCTAACACACAACCTTTTTCCTGTCTCACCCCTTTGTTATGGAATCCCACCTTGTCACATCCCTCTTCCTGCAGCACATCCTCCTGCTGACACACAACCTTTTGTTTGTCGCACCCCCTTGTTCTGGAGTACCAACTTGTCGCAGCCCTCTTCCCATAGTGCAACCTCCTGCTGGCATGCAACCTTTTCTATGCCGCACCCCTTTGTTCTGGTGAACCACCTTGTTGCAGCCCTCTTCCCTTAGCGCAGCCTCCTTTTGACGCACGACCTTTTATCTGTCGCACCCATTTGTTTTGGCAAACCAACTTTTCACAGCCCTCTTCCCTCAACGCAGCCTCCTGTTGACGCATGGCCTTTTTTTTGTCACACCCCTTTGTTCTGGCAGACCAACTTGTCATGACCCTCTTCCCTTTGTGCATCCTCCTGCTAATGCACGACCTTTTGTCTGTCGCACCCCCCTGTTCCAGTACAAACATTTTCCATGGATAACTAGCTATTTTCTGTCGAATCACCTACCCTTTAACCTAATACGACCCCCACTAGTGGGTCCATTGTTTTTTTTTCTCATTGCGTAGTGCTTCAGGAAGTGCACCCTTCTTCCCCTGACCTACAGGGCTTCAAGAGGCTACCATTTACAAGCTTTGGCAGCACCGCTCCATCTAACTGCTGCAACTGAACTGTACCCCCAGAAGTAATTAAATGAACAAGATACAGGCCTAACCAGTGCATTTGTAACTTTCCTAGATGCTTTATGAACTTGCTGTCATATAACAACACCAAATCTCCTTGGAAAAATTGTTTGTTTTTAATCTGGTGATCATGCCATGCCTTCTGTCGATCCTTCTCGACACGTTACTGGAAGCCTGTGATGAAGCGGTCCTCTTCCAGTTGAAGTAGCTGCATTCCTCACTAAGTGCCTCTTCATCGCCCATGCCAATTGTTGCGGTGATGCGCAGACTAGGAACAATGTATTCCATGGGAATGATCGCCTCTTTACCATATACTAGTTTGAATGGTGTCTGCCCCATTAGTCTTTTACAAGTGGTGTGATATGCCCACAGCACCGCAGGGATATTTAAATCCAAGTCATCCCGCTTAGTGTTACATAAATTTGTCAGCGCGGTTTCCAGGATTTTGTTGAAGGCTTCAATAGTTCCATTCGCCTATGGATGATATGGAGTTATTTTCTTATACTACACATGCAACTCCTCTGTCAGTGCTTTTACTATGCGGTTGAGAAAGTGGCTACCCTAGTCGCTCATCAATATCCTAGGGAATCCAAACCATGTCACGATGTTTTCAAAGATGAACTTTGTTGTTGTCGCAGTGGTGCAATCCAAAACTGGAGCGACCTCTACCCACCTTGTTAGATAGTCAGTTGTTGTGATGATGTAGCGTGCACTGGTTCACTTCCCTGGTGGGTTGATTGGACCCACAAAGTCCACAGTCCATTTATCAAAAGGTTTTAAAGTTACCTATGGTACAAGAGGCATCTCATCTCACCACAATGGTTTCCCGACATGTTGACAGACAACAAAGCTATGCACATAGTATGTAGCATCATTATGCAAGTAGGCCACCATAGCCCAGCGCACAATACCATACGCGTGGTAGCCCTTCCTCCATAATGTCCACCTGCAACTCCTGCATGTGCTTCTTCCAGGATTTTCCCTTTCTCATGAGGTAGAACACACCATCGCATGATCTCATCAGGTCCAATCTTGCATAAGTGTCCCACGATCAGCTGGAAATCCGAAGCCTTCACGACCAAATGCTTCTTCTCCCTAGTTGACATTTCCTCTAGCACAACTCCGGTTTCCAAGAACTAAATTATTGGTGCATAATGGTCATTTACAATATCAACTCGAAATAGTTGTGCATCCAACAATCCATCATCAATGTTGGTGGGCTCTTCACTTGTCTCAATGCAGGACAGATGATCAGGACCAGCATTCAGGTGTCCTGGCTTCATAATTATTTTGAAATCAAGTTCCTAAAAGAGAAGTAGCCAGGGACAGATCTTCCCCCCCAACATAGGATTATTGAGCAGATATTTCAAAGCCGAATGGTCAGTGAACATCTTGAAGTGACCTCCCAAGAGATAGTTCCTGAATTTATGCAGCACATATACCATCGCTAACCCCTCTCTTTCTATGGTCATGTAATTCTTCTCTACAAAGGATAACTTCCTACTAGCAAAGGCAATCAGATGATCTAGATCTCCTTCTCCTGGTTGCACAAGTGCCACTCCCAACACAATAGACGAGGCATCGACATGGACATGAAACTCCTTGGTCCAATCGGGGAATACAAGTATGGGTGTTGAATCCATCTTGGCCTTCAATGCATCGAAGCTATTTTGACATTCCTGGCTCATATGAATGCGGCATCCTTGTTTAAATCCATGGGCATGGTAATCACAGCATAACCGTGGATAAACTTGTGATAGTACCCAGTATGCCCCAGTGTCGCGCGAAGCATCTTCATATTTGTAGGTGGCGGTGGGATCAAAATGAGCGCAATATTCACTAGATCAACCAAAAGCCCCAGCTTACAAACCATATGACCCAACAGTATCACAAATGGTGCATGGAAGATGCACTTCTTTGAATTCAATGCAATCTGATGCTGTCGACACCTCTCCAGCATCAAGCGTAGGTTTTCCAAGTGATCCTTGATCAATCCATAGACTGTCCAGTCATCCATATATACTTACAGAAATTTCTGAATAAAATATTTAAATGCAGCGACGACAACCTGAGAGAATTCCACAGGCGCATTCTTCAGCCCAAAGGGAATTACTGTGTACTGAAAGCAACCCCATTCGGTGACAAATGTGGTTTTGTGGCAATCTTCCTTTGCAATTCTGATCTGGTGATACCCAGAAAATCCATCTGTGAAGGAATACATTTCTTGACCACCTACTCCCTCAAGAACCTCATCCGTGAACGGCATCAGAAAGGGATCATGCATGCAAGCATCATTCAGTTTCCTTAGATTGACATAGATTTGGACCTCCCTAGTCTTCTTGTCTTGCACCACCATAGTACTTATCCATTCTGATTATTCAACATGCTCAATAATCCCTGCATCTAGCATCCGATCAAGTTCAGCCTTGACCCATTCTTTATATCACGGATTCAACCTATATGGCCTTTGTCACACTCATTTTGCATCTGGTTTTAATGGGATTTTCATTTCCCCTAGGTCACCCAATATCCCCTTCATTTCTGAGAATTTTGTCGAGAACAAATCTTGAAACTCATGCAATAGGTCTGTGATCTTTGCCATGGTATCCTCATCCCTAAAGTCCCCAATGTTGGAAAATTTTGGATTCTCCTCTGTCTCAATGTTAACTTTATTAATATTCGGTGATTGAGTCATGGGATCTGTCGGGCAATATGTTGCTATGACATCCTGACTTCCTTCAGTATCTGGAATATTCATATTGTGCAGTTCATCATCATCCTCTGACTCGCCAAAGAGGTTGTATAATTTCATCATCGATTGCATGTGGCACTTCGCATGTGGGTCCACTAGATATGCGACTAGGACAGATTTCAAGACTACGTCTTGAATGATATATAGGACATTGTTAACCTTTGTATTGGCATCCGCAAAGTCAAAGGTATGCGCAAACTAAATAGTCAGCTCCTCCTAATATGTACCAAGAACTTGGCATTTCATCCAATGTGTGAATAAAAGCATGGACCCACTCATCCTTGGGTCGTGATTCCCACAGCGTCTCGAATTCCCTTAGATGACTAGAAGGGAATTTTTTTCCATCATATCTCCCAGTGTGATATACCTCCAGATCGCCAAAGCACACAGTCATCAATCGTTGACACTATATCCATTCATGAATGGTCTCCTTATGAACTGCCCACTAGCGTGTTGGGGTGGCCGTCAATGCTTCTCCTAATTCCAACAAGTGTCGAGGCTCAGATACCTTTGCTTCAAAATCCTCTAGGAACCCACATAGTTCTGGTAGTCCTTCGTATATTGGTAACTAAATGATCTCAAACACGACACGGTGCAATGACTGTGTAATCAACCCACATTTTGTGAGTGATACTTCATGCATTTGATTTTTCCAATTTTCCAGCGCATCATCAGAATCAGAGGATGCAGAGCTAGCGCTGCGCCAACCCAATTCTTCATCGGCAATAGGATGGATGTAATCCTCAGAGATACTATAAATGTGATCCCATGCTCTCACAACTTTATCTTTGACTAGTTCAATATATCTCCTTCCTTTATTTGGATCCATCGAAGAAATGACTCAGATATCCTGGTCCTCAAATGTCATCAACCGCTTCTTAAAATTTATCACGGCCATGCTGTCATTTTCCAATCCAATCCCTAGTAGAGCGGGATAGGAGCTTCCTCCATCAACGACTTCGATTACATCCAAATCAGCACAAGTCCTCATACCTTTGACATCTACAACCAGATTCGACACACGACCGATCGATTGAACTTTGTACTGATTAGCCAATCTCAGCTACACTAGGGACCAACCAAGCTTCGACTCCCCCATATTCTACCACGTATGTTTCGTTAGGATATTCACATCTGACCCAAGATCCAAAATAACTGATTCAACTTTGTAGTCCCCAATCTGGATGTTCATCCACATTTCCTTGCCCATCTTTTTTTTCTGCAAAGAATTTACCGCAGAGTCCTGCAATTCTATATTCGGACAATGCAGCAACTTCTTGATCTCAACTAGAGCATATGGATATTTTTCCATGGATAAACAACTCTTGAAGAACTGTTGTAAGGTACCACACTACCATGATGGTCTAGCTTCTAGCAAAGAATCAAAAGTAGAAGGCATGCCAAAAATAGGTGTCTTACCAGTATTTCTTCCAAGCACCTCGCGAGCTTCAAAATAGGTCTCTCTCTTGGTTGCAATATCAAACTATGCTTTCTTCTTACCAGGCATTCGCACTTGTGGTCGAGATCCATATTCTCCAATCGTCACGCCACCTCGAGTAACAATCTCGACATCAACATCCTTTGTTTGCGGTTCTGCTAGGATGGTCGCGACCGTCGATCCTTAATTCTGGTTCTACAGCGGAGGATGATTTGGTGGCGGATTCTGGTTCACCAGTGGGTTCATAGGCTGATTGATATTATGATTTTGTACTGGAATTTGGGGTTGCCCTTGATTTTGCAATTGCTGCTGGTTCTGTATTTGATTATGGGCCTGTAACTGATTTTGATTTTGCAATAAAGGAACATTGCTAGCCTGCCATCTCACAATCAACTGAGGACAATTTTCAATAATATGATCACTCACCATGCATTACATGCATTGAAAATGGGGACAATCTCTTTGATAGTGGCCAAATGTTCCATAGGTGTAACACTGGATTGATGCATGACCTCGTCCTCCTCCACGGTCGAAACCTCCTCTTCCCCTGAATCCAAATCCTCCATGGTATCCTCCTTGCTGCTGATATTGTGGTTGAGCTACCTGCTGCTGATACTGGCATTGCGCCATTTGCTGTTGTGGGGGATTTGGTTGCTTCTGAACATAGCTTGCTGCTTGGATGTACTACAACTGTGGTGGATCCATTGGGGTTTGAATGTACTGTGGTCTCAGCGCGAACTATAGTTGTGGTACAACCTGCGTTTGTGGTTGTGACAGAATAAACTGCATCTGTGGTGGCGACGTATACTGGACTTAAGGTGTCAATTGTATCCCCTATGGCTGCGACTACTGCACCATGCGAGGATATTCACCTTTCACGAAATATGTGTCATAGGTCCTCTCTTGAAGCATATTGTAAGCTCGACAATCCTTATCCTCGTTCCCAACTAAGTGACATAAGGTGGAATATAAGCTTGCTATATTTGTAACCATTTTTTGCATGTAGGTACAATCTTCGTGTCCATTCCCATACCTAATATATGTGACACCACAGCACACTACCGCAACTCAATGGGTTCGGTGCTCCCGATAGTAGATAATTTCAAAAAGAGGGATAGGTATCTTTTGTGTGTCCATCCACGTGACACTGAGTGCACCACAATTCATCGTGTTCATCTTTCACTTTCTTAATATCATGCAGTTGAATTGTCAGGTTTTCCAGATGTGCCTAGATTTGGTTCATTCCGACAGCAGTTTCTCCGATAGGTGAAGCTTTCAGCTTCATCGCAATTTCCAAAGCCTTGCTCTGCGTCACAATATTTTGCTGCATTAATGGGTGTCAAATATGAGGGATCAGTGCCACAAAGATGACCTGTGCCATCATTATATTAAACCTCTGATCAAAGTCCCAAACTGTCTCATTAGGGAATCACTTGATTTCCATTAGCTCTGTAATGTACTATGCTTCCGATTTTGGTTTCTTAAATTCTTCAAGAAGTCCCTTCCAAAATCTCATCCAAATTCTTTTCCACGGACCCCCGCAGGACCTGTATGAGTCTCATGTACCAATCAAGCGCACAAACCCAAAGGGTGGTCTCTAACTAGCCTTTCTTTACATCCTCGTTGGTAGTCTTTCTAGAAGTCCAGACTACCTCACATAAGAATGAATATTGTTCCGGGTCATCAGTGCCATTTCCATGGAACATAGGTAGCTTCATACCGTCTCCTACCATCCTATACCTTCTTTATGTAGATGTTTCTTTAATACTAGATGTTGCTTGGAATGTTGGACATATCGACATAGATTGCATATATTTTCCTAATGGTGGAGTAGTGCACGGAGGTGTGGACACATTGCTACCGAGGTTTGATATTGCTGCTACTTTGGGCGTAGCTTGGGTCTTCTTGTCCTCTTTGTTGCTGTAGGGCCGCTTCGTCTCATGTGGGTTTCCTTTGTGGTCTTGCATTCTGATCGTAGCAGGATCTCCTTTCCATTGCCTCTTCTCTGCTTAGAACCTTGCTCCTCCCCTTGTACAATCACTCTCTTCCTTGGCTACCCTCACAGTCTTGTTGAAACTTACACCCATCTACCCCTTATCTTTCCGTTCGTCACCCCCCTTCTATCGCGGTGTTCACAGCCTCCGTACACCAGAGTCTCACTACTCAAGGTTCATAATTACTATGCCATTTTCACAAACAAGCATCTTGATTGACAATTGCAGAGACAACAAGAACCTACCTCGTGTTCCATTGAAAAATTCCCGTTCTGATTCATTGTAGGACTTGTTGGTATCAACCGTGAACTCAGTGATGTATCCTTCCAGGATACTGTCCAACCAAAATTTGACAGCTCGTGATGCCTTATGTTAGTTTCTTGGAGTTCTTGAATTACCTCAGGGGTCCAGGACATTGTCTCTCCTCCCTGGAAGTTGCACTTTTTGTAGGTGAATCGCGCCAACCACTCGTAGAGAATGATGGGAAACTCATAGAAAATCCATTCATGAGGACCATCATGAATGTATCTCTCCAACCATGCATCTTTCATCAACTTCAGATTCTGTTTCTCGGCTTCAGCGAACTCTTGCAGTCTTAGGTCGAACCAATCTTGGATCTCTGGTTTCATCAGATGCCATAACATATCCTCCTCTTCAGTCACAATGAGGCTTCAACAACAGAACCATTTATTTCCCAAAACCCACCAATAAATCCTCATCGACAGGGGTTCATACTCTATCGATGACCAACTAGCGTGATTTCCCTGAGCACTAGCCTAGACAGGTTTTACCCTTCTTGAAAACACCCATAGAGCGGATGAAGTCTCACCCACGATGTTTGAGGGAGAGCTGTCGGAACCAAGTTTCCGGTAGTAAGGAGGAGGATCAGGGCATCAATGATTCATCAACATAACTATCAGATCTAGCAGAACCATCTATAAGATATCATAGCATTCATCATAGATCTATCATTACAATCACAGATCTAACAGATCACATCATTCATCATCGCAGCATTATTACATTCTTCAGTCATAAAATAGAAGCATCGTAGTATATAAAGATAGAAAAAGAGATCGCAACATATGAAAAGGGAACAAGGACACCAGTGATTCAGCTCAATATCTGTCATATCATATTGATATCATCGCAACAGATCCAAAACAACAGTCGTCTTTCTCCACAGCGAGAGAAAGATCAATCCATAGAGTCGCATACAGGTCACAACATATTCAATATCTCACTTCAGTCTCATCTCAGACACCTCTCTTCTGTGTATCTCTATATCTCTATCTCTCTGCCTATTTTTACAATTGCAATTCTAATCTATATATAGGCTTGCACCTTTACATTCAAGGCCCAATTCTAACTAACTCCTAATTGATTTAACCACTAATGAGCTATATCCACAAAATGTGGTCAACCGATACAAAACTATGCATAAAATATTCAAAAGCGGTTTGTTTCCGGCCCGTCGCGCTATTTTTGGCTTGCATGGTGTCGCATGAGCTTGCGTGGCCTCCACGGTGCTTTGCAACTCACTTACCCCAAAACCCCGACCAACAACATGATTTGGGATTTGTATGGAGAGACATATTTTGTATCAACATAAGGTTTCTTATGGCTCATGTGCAGTTTAGTAAGTATCGATGGGAAATTGTATGGAGAAGCTATGCCATAAATCTCGAACCTAAGTTTTGAAGGGTAATTTAAATCACAAGGTGTTATATGTCTTAAATATTGTGATGAATAAAGAGGTGTTCTAATTCTAATGTGATGGTGGAGTCCACTTATCTTAATAATTGGACAAATTGTTGAGTAAGTATACATTTGTGTTTAAATTGCAAGGGATGACAGTAATCACTATTAGTGACTAAGATAATTATGTTTCTTTCTAGTGTGTACTAGATCTATAAGTTTATATACATATATATAAAGCATGGATAGAAACTTAGGATACATTGACTAAATCTAATAAGGTAGTAAAATGTTTAATGGAGTAAGCACATGGTAGGGAATTCACAAATTGGGATTAGTTGTGCATAACAAGGTAATAATCCTAGGAGATAATTGAGACTCAATAACACTTAATAAAAAATCTAATATTTAATAGATAATATCAATCAAGTACTCTGAAATTTGTACCGAAACTATGTCTTAGGAGTAGTAGTGCATTTCTAAGGTTGAAGGATGAGGAAATTCTTTACTGATGAGAATGGGTATATTTACAAAACCAAGGAGGAAGGGAGTAAGATCACATGTGTATCTAATGTATAGTCATAATGTATAGTTGTATGAAGCACTTATAGAGAGGTGGCAGGTCAAGATTTAGATTCCTCTATTGGAAAATTTATTTTGTATTAAAGGATGGGATCTACCTATGTGTAAAAATCGAAGCTATAAATATTCTATGTATAATGCACAATTTGTGGGGTAAGAGTTCCCTTTGATGTGAATTTATTGATAAAGGAGAACTGATTAATAAACATAGTGTTATCCAAGTTATTATATACGGTAGACCACTCAAGAAACTATCAAGATGGATCCTAATTAGAAATTCTAATGACCACGTAGGTGGTGTAATTTTGAGAAAGATTCAATATAGCTAGGAATTCATAAATGGGCCACAACAATACCCCAAGAACCAAAATAAATGATATATGTGAGATGAAATCTTCATATGAATTGCAATAGCAGCAGGGATATAAAATGGTTTCAATGTATAATTTGTTGTGGATAACACTCTAGTAAGCCATAATGAACCGAAAGGAATGTTGGCATAGATAAAGCATCGAAATCTATGGAATTTCGCCGCATAGTCCAGAATAAACTAGCGAAGGAAATTTCCCTTGCCTTGAAGGCTCTGCAATTGGCACGTAGTACATTTAGGGGGGATATTTGGGATGGATTGAACCGTTAAAGGATCCATATTAATCCCTATATGAGACATGATGAATCCTAATAGGGGACCAAATGGGACACATAACACACTTGAGGGGGTTCAAGCGGACATTGTATTTGTGACATCGCAGGAAGACTTGCTGTAAGTCATCCAAATGTTGAGAGCACTTTCGAGATCAAGTCATGAGGTCGTATAAATGGAATAGGATAATGTGAATGAGGTCATGGAAGAAAAAGGCCATGGCTCTCTAAGAAGTTGCTCCAAAATGTTTAAGGCCAAACGGCATGACACGATACGCAAAAGCGCTCAAGGGGTAGTAAAATCAGTTTTATACAGATCTTCTTTGTAGATCTGGATTTGGTTAAACCAAAAAAATTGTCCATGAATGAAAAAACTTCATGACCAGCACATGCGTCAATGATTTGGTCAATAAGTAGAATGGGAAATTTTTCTTTGGGACAACCCAAATTCAAGTCACGAAAGTCAGTACAGATGTGAATGGTGCCCTATTTTTTATGGATGGGAACATGATTAGAAACCCAAGTGGTATACGCAATGCGGTATATAAAGTATGTGTTGCACAGTTTCTCAATCTCAGCTTTGATGACATGGGCCTTTGACGGGTGAATGGGGGTAACATAAGGCCATGTGTTGATGCGATGTTAAATGATAGATGGATCAAGATCAGGCATCTCGGTATAAGACCAAGCGCAAATATCATGAAATTCCTGAAAAACGTATTCTGTAGGAAATGACTTCTCCAAGGGAGTAGAAGCACCAAGAGTAATATCCTCAACTATCCTGGGTGTCATTGAGATATTAACCTTAATGGTTGGTGAAATGTTGGCCATGTTACCTTATTCAAAAGTGTCAGGTGTCGGTATTGGGTTTTTAAACCAATCGACACTTCCATGAATGAAGTCTTTCACTTCGGCAAAGAAATGGTCTGACAATAAAGAAGGTTCATCGGGGATGGAGAAGGAGTGATGGTGCAAATAATCCAAAAGTATATTCAGGAGTTGAAAGAGCTTCGAGGATCTCTTCGTCATTGTGAAAGTAGTGTGGATAGGTCGGAAGGATCTTACACAAATGAGGGTGGGAATGGAATACTGGAAGTAGAGATAGTTTAAATGGTGTTAGTGGTGTCTAAGGAAGAGGCCAGAGGGTGGATCTCCTCGAGGACAATGATTTCAGACTCATGGCCGGAGTGCTTGTGAAGGTCACTCAGGATAGACCAGTAGTCAGGAAATTTGGGGTGATGGTGGGAATAATGACCATATAGGATACAAATTGCACATGGGTGGTTGGTTTGTAGCGATTTGTTCTTAACCACATGCATGGTTGGTATGTTGACAACTGGAGTGTTGTTGGTCTCGACTACTTTGCACATGTGGGTGTGAAGGATTGGAAAATCGAGACATTTTTTTGTCACATGGTCTGGGACATCACATAAAGCACAAGTAGGAGGAGGACGTGGTTCTATAGGGGCTTTGGGTGCCTTTCCCCTAGTCTTTGTGGGACCAGGGGGGGAAAGTAGAGACATAAGCAGTCATTTTTGTACCAAGAGGTGGGTGTGACACCGTCTCAATAGGTTGGACTGGAGTCCTCATGATCTGTGGAGTTGGGGGAAGGGTGTGGGGATCAAGGTACGAAATGAGAATACCCAAAGTGAAACCCAGAAGGTTGAGAGTAGCCATGTCTGGCTTACTCACAATGCCAAAAGGTGGAAAGAGGAAGGGGATCATGTGTATGAGGAATGAACCCCAATAATTCCCTGGGTTCTGTTGTTGTGGTTACACCTGAAGTTGCAAGGAGTTTGGAATGTTACCAGATGTGATAGTGCACAAATATGATATGTTAGTCAGCAAAGGAGGGGGTGGGAGGGACAAAAAGGTTCCCGTCAAAGGAGTGTCGGTAAATAGCCTGGACCAATAGTAGATAGGGAAGGTATGGAAACGTCGTCGATGATAGCGTCGATAGTAGGGAGGACATGCTTTGGAGTGTCTGGTCCTTTAGGATTGTAATATGTCAAATGGTTGATGGTCACTATCCTCCCATCATGGGGAAATATCAAGAGTTGAAAGACGGTAGAAGCAAAGGATCGCATTGCATACATATAACTGTTAGATTTTTATCATTAAAGCTAGCATTATCTGAGGATCTTTAACTGAGAGAATAATAAGCACAACAATCAAACACAAGAGACAATAGACACAAATATTTTCCTAGGGGAAACCATAAAGGGTAAAACCCCACAACTTCCTCAGAGATAGAATCAGCACAAAAAGTAAAACCCCAAAACAGTAAGATAATCTCCTGACAGCAGTAGCCTCTCTCTCTCTCTTGTCCCGGCTACTTCTTATCTCTAAGTTATGCACTACAACTGAGTGTGAGTTAATGTGTGATAAATAGAGAGGCTCACTCTCTATTTATACTAATTCTCGACTTGACAATAACTCACTAGGGCCGACTTATCTAGGAGAGTCTAATAACCCTAAGGCCCCACAACTGCGAGGACGTTAACCCTTGATAAATAGGAAGGGTTACCCTCTATGACTTTACATGACTTATTTACATTATTGAATCTCCCAATAGGAACATTGGGGCATGATATGACTCAATTACATTATAGATACTTTCTGGAATAAACATCGGGGTACAATACATAAAATATACAAGTGAATACATTCCAAAGTTACAAATACATCAACACTCCCTCTTAACTAGGAAGGTATTCTCTCAACACAATTTATCATCACATGTCTTCTTTTCTATATCATCTGGATCATCATCAAGTTCTCTTCATATTCAATTCATCTTCATCACTGGATCTGGATCATCACTCAATCTGGATAATCACTGGGTCATCATCACGGGATTTGGATCATCACTCGATCTGGATCATCACTGCTGGATCATCACTGGTTCTATCTGTCGATTCTTCTCATCATAGGAATTTCTATAGAGCTAGCCCTTTTTCATACTGGTTGTAGGCCTAGCCTCCATGTAGGTATTCTTTAGCACTTATATCTGACCCTTAGTCAGAACGGACCGCCTAACAATTACATCTGACCATGGGAGGAACACATCCAGCAACCATGTCAGAAAGGCACACCCACCACTCACATCTGACCATGGGAGGAACACATCCAACAACCATGTCAGAAAGGCCCAGCACTCACATCCAATCATGGGAGGAACACATCCAAGAACCATATTGGAAAGGCTCAGCACTCACATCCGACCATGGGAGGAACACATCCAAGAACCGTATCGGAAAGGCTCAGCACTTATATCTGAACATGGGAGGAACACATCCAAGAACCATGTTAGAAAGGCTCAACACTTATATCTGACCATGGGAGGAACACATCCAAGAACCATGTCAGAAAGGCTCAACACTTATATATAACCATGGGAGGAACACATCCAAGAACCATGTCAGAAAGGCTCAACACTTATATCCAGCCATGTGGGGAACACATCTCGCATCCATGCTAGAAAGGCTCTGCAATTACATCTAATCATGTGGGAACACATCCCACAGTCACATAAAAATGGCTCTACACTTACATCTGATCATGTGGGAACACATCCCACAGTCACATCAGAATGGCTCTGCACCTACATCTGATCATGTGGGAACATATCCCATAGTCACGTCAGAATGGCTCTGCACCTACATTTGATCATGTGGGAACACATCCCACAGTCACATCAGAATGGCTCTGCACTTACATCTGATCATGTGGGAGCACATCCCATAGCCACGTCAGAATGGCTCTGCACTTACATCTAATCATGTGGGAACACATCCCACAGCCACGTCAGAATGGCTCTGCACTTACATCTGATCATGTGGGAACACATCCCACAGCCACGTCAAAATGGCTCTACACTTACATCTGATCATGTGGGAACACATACCATAGTCACATCAGAATGGATCTCGGAATTATGCCCTCCCCTTGGAGGGAACCTCGATTTGGAGAACACCAAGCTTCTCCTTGAAGTACTCAAACTTCACTCTGGCCAATGGCTTAGTCAACACATCAGCTATCTACTCGTCCGTCGCAATATACTGGGGCTTCATTGCTCCTCTCTGCACCATATCCCTGATATAGTGATATTTGATCTCGATATGCTTTGACTTTTCATGGAACACCGGGTTCTCAGACAACTTCACACAACTCTGGTTGTCACAATATATACAAGTAGCATCTAACTGGAGATCAAATAAATCAAATAGTAGCTTCCTCAGCCATACTGCCTCACAACTAGCTGAACAAGATGCGACATACTCTGCTTCAGCTGTATTCAGTTCCACGTAATACTCTTTCCTGCTAAACCAAGAGATCATACTTGATCCAATACTGAAGCAGCATCCTCAAGTGCTCTTTCTATTGATGGAACTGCCTGGCCAATCTGAATCAACATAACCTTCCAGGTTAATCTTTTGATCAAACTTGTACTTGAGACCATAATCAACGATACCCTTTAGGGACCTCAGAATATGCTTTGCAGCAATCAAGTGAACATGTCTTGGATCCTTCAGGAACTGGCTCAATGTGTTCACAGCAAAGCAAATATTTGGTCTCGTATTCATCAGGTACATCAAGAACCCAATCATCTGATGGTACATCGTAGCATCAAATGTCTCTGATGAAGCATCATTTAGAAGCTTCAGGTTTTATTCCATAGGTGTGGTCATGGCCTTGCAGTCCATCATCCCGAACCTCTTCAGGATCTCTACTGCATAATTCCCTTGTCCCAGGGAAATTCCACCCGCATTCTGCCACACCTCCATGCCTAGAAAATAGTGCATCATACCCAATTCTTTCATTTCAAACTCAGCAACAAGCTTCCTCTTTGTATCAGCAATCAGCCCATCCATACATGTTACAAATAAATCATCTACATATAGTAGGAGTATCATTGGGTTACCTTTTTCAACCTTGTAGTAAAGGTTGGAATCTACTTTACTTTTGGTAAAGCCCAAACTGGATAGAAAGCCATCAATTCTTCCGTACCATGTCCTGGGTGCCTGTTTCAAACCGTACAGGGCTTTCTTCAATTTACACACATGAGTCTCCCTGTCATGTGTCTCAAAACCAAGTGGCTGCTCCACATACACTTCCTCTTCCACTACACCATTCAAGAAAGTAGTCTTGACATCCATCTGGTGTATCTTCCATTTCATTACTGCAGCTAGAGAAAGTACTGATCTGATGGAAGTGTATCCGGCTACAGGTGCAAAATTTTCTTCATAATCTATTCCTTCTTTCTGGGAGAAGCTACGAGCCACAAATATTTCTTTATATTTCTCTATGTTGTCGTCTGCAACATACTTGATCTTGCATATCCGCTTGGAACTTACAACAGACTTCCCCTCTGGTCTTGGGACAACTTCCAAAACATCATTCTTCATAATCGATTGATATTCTTCAATCATAACATCCTTCCAATCTTTCTTTTATGTCGCTTCTTCATAGTTGGAAGGTTCTTTATCGATGAAGTCGCATCATAAGGCTACATAACCAGAGCAGGACCTGGTTCTTTTCCGTTCTCTGTGTATTTCTTCTGGAGCCCCATATCTTTCTGCACCTTGGATAGCTTCTTGTACCCAAGAAGGTTTCCTCTTGTGAGGATTCCTTTCTTGAGGTGGATCTATAGGTTCTTGAGGTTCTTCTATTTCTCGATCTTCTTCTGAAATTGCTTCGTTAATGGTTGTGTCATGAATTCTGGGTACTTATGTTTCTTTAGGTTCTTCAGCAAGTCTCTTTCTGGATTTGTTGTAAGTTGAATCTTCGTTGAATGTTATGTCTTTACTGATGTCGATCTTCTTGAATCCTGGGAAGTATATTCTGTAAGCCTTTGAGCTTTCAGAGTATCCCACAAATATACCCTTCCTTCCTGAAGGCTCTAACTTTGTCCTCTTTTCTTTTGGAAGGTGTATGTATACCAGATAACCGAATATTCTGAGATGGTTGACTTCTAGTTTCTTTCCGAAAAAGACTTCTTCAGGTGTCTTGTTCTCGAGTACTCTGTGTGGAGTACAGTTCTGTACATACACCGTTTTTCTGGCAGCTTATGGCGACAGATGCATGGGAAGATCTTTATCATGAAGCATGTTCCTTGCAGCTTCCATGATCGTTCTATTCTTCCTTTTTGCAACCCCATTCTCTTGTGGATTATATGGATTAGTTAAGTCCCTCTTAATCCCTGAATCTTTGCATAATTATTTGAAATCATTTGATGTGAATTCTCCGCCATTATCTAATCAAAAGGTCTTGATATTCTTTTCTGTGTGGTTCTCGATCAAGGCTTTGAATTCCTTGAACTTGTTGAATACTTCATATTTGTTCTTTAAGAAGTATATCCATGTCTTCCTAGAAAAATCATCAATAAAAGAAACATAGTATACATACCCGCTTAATGAACTAGATGGCATCAGACCGCATACATCGGAGTGGATGATTTCCAATATTCCTTTTGCCTTTCTCTCACTACTTGGAAATGTCTTCTTTGTGTTCTTTCCTTTCGCACATCCTTTGCAGACACCATCACGTTTTGTCTGAATTTCTGGAAGACCTTCAACAGCTTTGCTTGCAAGTGGTAGTGCTCTGTAGTGCACATGTGCAAGCCTTCTATGCCAAAGTTCATTTGGTTCTATTGAGTCATGAACCAAATCTTGTTCTGGTTGGCCCTTCAATTTGTATAGACCTCCTTCTTGTTCCCCAATCACTACTGCATCATCAATAGTCTTTTCCTTTGGCCACATAAGAACTTGGTCATCTACAAATGCAACCCTCATGCCTTTTGCATCTAATGCAAATATGGAGAGGAGTTTCTTCTTTAGTCCTGGTACAAACAATACATCCTTCATCTTCATAGACTTTCCAGAGTCTATCTTATAGGAGGATTCCCCACTACCTTTTATTGGATATTGGTATTCATCTCCAAGTTTCACCTTGTGGGGTGATTCATGTTCTGAAAGTTTCACAAAGGATTCTTTGAATCCTGTCATATGTTTGGAAGCCCCACTGTCTATAAGCTAATCATTGCTTCCATGTGTGATGTTTCCCATGAGAGCGGAAATCAAAACATATTCTTCATCACTTGAAGAATCATCACTTTCTTGCTTGATTCTCTTTGTGGAAGGTTCATCATCTTTTGCAGCATGAGCATGATGTCTTCTCTTATTTCCCTTCTTCTTGTGAGATCTATTCTTGTTTCTAGGACAATATTTGGCAAAGTGTCCTCTTTCATCACATGTATAGCATCTGAATTTAGATAAATATTTGTTATAACTTCTAGGGTTATCTTTCTGGTGGAAGTGCTTACATTTGGAGTGATGAAAGTCTCTTCTGCTTTTCTTGGAGTGTACTATGAGGGATTGATATTCACTTCCCATATTTTCCTCTCGAGCTACTATCTGAACTTCTTCTTGTGAGCATTCCTCCCACAGTCTACTGAATTTGACTAGCTTCTTTTTGACATGGATCCCTTGAATAAAGGAGTCCCATGATCTAGGGAGGCCATTCAAGGTGGTCATCACAATTTTTGCGTTCTCTACTTCTTCATCTACTGCTTCAAGTTGTTCCTTGATCTGAGAGACTCTTGTAAAGTAAGACTAGATGGTTTCCGCATTTTGGATCTTTACATTCTTTAATTGGTTTCTCAGAGTCATCTTTTGATTTATGTTCTTCCCCTCAAACAGTTTGGTCCGGGAATCAAACATAGATTTAGGTGTCTTTAGGGAGGACACCTATGGTATGAGGTGATCCTTGATTGAATTAGCAATAACCCTCTTAGCCATGACTAATTTATTTTTGTGTAAGGCCTTAGCCTCATCTCCCTCTGGAACTGTAACCTCTTCATTGATGTAAGAGTCCAACTCATTTTCTTCCAAGACCAAGGAGATCCCATACTTCTAGGCTCAGAAGTTATCTTCTCCCTCAAGATTTTCATCAAGCTTGGTATGATGAGACATCTTAATAGATAACCTCAAATGGAAATGAAAAACATTTAGATCTTACTAGGTTAAGATGTCGAAACTGGATCTGGAGCTGAATTTCTGCAGAGCTGGTTCAAGAGCAGATTAGGGTTTGACTTTCCTGGAGTTCTTCCCAACCAAAAACTTTGATCTTGATCTCTAAACTTCTATTTTGAGGAGGAGATCAATCAAGGCTTGGGCTCACTCAAAAATTCCACTTCTGTGGAAAGCCCTAATTTCTAGCAGCAGTGTCGGGTCAAAAATTGAAAATGCTCAGAATCAGATTCTGCTTCGATAGAAAGATGTGCCCTGGAGAGGAGAGTCATCCCAACCTTCTCTTGCTGAAAATATATGGAGAGAGATCCAAAAAATAGGAAGCCCTAGTTTCCGTAGCTGCACCGTGTCTTCTTCTTAGGTTAGCTCTGATACGATGTTAGATTTTTATCATTTAAGATAGCATTGTCTTAGGATTTTTAGCTGAGAGAATAACAAGCACAACAATCAAACAAAAGAGACAATAGACACAAATATTTTCCTCGGGAAAAACATAATGGACAAAACCCCTCAACTTCCTTGGAGATAGAATCAACACCAAAATTAAAACCCCAAAACAATAAGATAATCTCTCGACAGCAATAGTCTCTCTCTCTCTTGTCCCAGCTACTTCTTCTTTCTCATTTATGCGCTACAACTGAGTTTGAGTGAATGTGTGATAAATAGAGAGGCTCACTCTGTATTTATACTAATTCCTGAATTGACAATAACTCACTAGGGTCGACTTCTCTAGGAGATTCTAATAACCCTAGGTCCCCACAACTACAGAGACTTTAACCCTTGATCAATAGGAAGGGTTACCCTCTATGACTGTACATGACTTGTTTACATTATTGAATCTCCCGATAGGAACATCGGGGCATGAAATGACTCAATTACATTACAGATAATTCCCGGAATAAGCATCAGGGTACAATACATAAAATATACAAGTGAATACATTCCGAAGTTACAAATACATCAACAATAACTACGTCCAAGGAGGAGGTTGTAATTGAGTTGGGAGTTGACAACCTAAATGTCAATCAACATATTTTTTCCATATAACTCAACGAGGACATTCGTGATAATGTCTTGTGGTTGAGCATCACGACCATCATAAGCACGAAGCGTGGTGGTGGAAGGTTGAAGGGTTGGGGATCTTATTTTCTGCCAAACAAAGGTTGACATAACATAAGTGGATACACCCTCATCAATGAATGACCAAATTCCAAATAGTGACCGAAACCTAGAAGGCTACGGATGATGGCATATGAGGTTCTCCTTGATCCAAGTTGAAATTGATCAACCTAGAGTCATAGGGGTCGATGAAACCTAACACAGATAACAAGGCTTTACGTTGTGAAGGATAAGTTAGGAGGACTTCTAGAGCATACATGGAAAAACGATTATGTTCCAAGTCATGAATGATACTGTAATTAAGAGCGGCTATAGCAGTGGAATTTTTTTTTTATGCAACAAAAAGGGAACCGCGGGACTTTGGTAGTCCCGTCCTTGGGAGTCTCGGCAAATGTAAGGACATGTTGAGAGAGGTAGAGGTAGATTTCATGGAGCGATTGACAGTTTTTGTGGTGGATCCATACTGTTTTCTTCTAATTTCTAAGTTGACATCAGATGACAATTTCATAAGGTGATGGAAACCATGATCAATTGGGTTGACCCACAGAAGTGGTTGCAATAATTTGTGGTACCAAGGGTTGGGTTGCAACCATCCCTTTATTCGGTAATGGGTTCTGCAACATCATAGGCAGAGGACCTTGTGGTGTTAGGTTTGGTTGTTCCAAAAAAACCGCATTGGGGTCATGTTGATTATCGATTTGTAGTAAATAGTAGACTCGATTCATATGGGGGCATTGATGTGTATAATGGTCGTAAGTATCACAAACGGTGCACAAATGATTATTCCACATTAAGTGAGGGTTCTTCCCAAGTCTATGTAGACGATGGAGGTTTTCTGTAGGGGGATTGGCTCCATTGTTATTCGGAGGGTTGGGTTGTTGGATATCTCCTTAAGGTTTGTTGTTTCCCCATTTCCTACCTATATGGAATCTTCACTGCAATTATTGGTTATTGGGGGTGGGTTGATTAGGGAGATTATGTTGAGTGTAGACCTATCCTTGAGGAGCAGGAGGAGTTGGCATCGAATCAAGTGTAGGTTTCATAGGTAGTGGGTAATAGAAAGGAGTAGCTGGAGGGGCTGCAAATCCTACCATCTGGCCATTACACGTAGGTGCCAAAAATTCAGACCGTGAACATGAGGAACTGGTGTAGGAGAAGCATAGGAAGATGTGGCTTTATACTAAGCTACTACGCATGAAAATTCAGGGGCATAACGAGGTTGGGAAACACTATGGGTGTTACCATAATGAGGTGGCGTTGAAGGAGAGGCCATGTATAGGTGGGGATGTTGGGTAATAAATCCATTCACTCCATAAGAAGCATGGGATGCCCTTGTCGTATCTCATCCTGAGGAGCTAGCATGGGGAGCATCAGGTATGATGGTATACAGATAACCCGATTGGGTGTAGATGAGATCAAACTATTGTGCTTTGAGGATGGCCTCTTCCTTAGTTTGTGGACACCCAGATGCAACATCCTTGGAAATAGGAGGGACTAGGGCTTTAAGAAACAAATAGAGGAAAATCATGTCATCTAATTGGATTTTACACAAGCTACAACAACAACTCCACTAATGGATACGATCCATGATATGGGTAGCAGTGTTCTTTCTATAGGATAATAAGATTTCCTTGACTTCCTCGTAATGGAAAGGTAGCTAAAAGTACTGAAGAAACATCAAGGCCAATGAGGAAGAATCTAGATAAGTGGCATGGAGTAGTTCAAGGTACCATTTGGATGTAACACTAGTGAGTGTGCGCTAGAATAGCCACAATCAGATAGAATCATCCACTATGTTGTTAGAGGAACACTATAAGTGGAAGGATGTGATTTGGTTTTGAGGGTCTTCTATGGCCTTCCCCTCAAACTTAGGGATGCCTAAAGGGAGTTTGGTAGGCATTGGAGGCCACAATGGGTCATGAAGGATGGGTTCATTTGTCAACCATGCTAAGTCAGGCAGCTTGAGACTAGCCATGAATGGAATACTAGGACCGAGACTAGATCGACGATGGCCAACAATGGTGCTGGGACTAGTGGGTATGTAGTTGTCACTTGAAAATGGGGGTTGGTATGGCTTACTTTCGATAGTAGGAGTAGTCACTCAAATGGTGTGAATAGTCGAAATGGTAGTAGAAGGGCCAATTCCCCCATGCATAAATGAAGGTATGGTATGAACCATGCTGGATGAAGTGGGACCACCACTAGTGGTTAGCGGACCAGAAGAAGTGTGTGCGGTGGCGAGGGGGCCACTGTGGCCAATAGCTATAGATATGACAAAAGGGATACCCGATATGATGGGAAAAGCGGTTACGAGTCCACTCTCAGTCGTCCCCCCGTGAAAGCGGTTTGTAGGTGCACCAACCATGGGTCTAGATGGGGAAATGAATAAGGTAGGTTCGTATTGGTTTGTAGGTGCACCAACCTGGATTTTCGTACTTAGTCAGGGAGGTCCGAAAAAGGTTAAATTACCACCTACCCAACGCTCCTTCCAGAATAGCATAAGATAGCTTGAGTTTTACGAGTGTGAAGGAAAGCAAGATCACTCAAAAAGATCCATTTGGTTACGAGAAATGGGGCTGACAACAATAAACTCGTTGCTTTGTTCTTTAGTGTTTAACGAGCATGACAAAGACACAAAGTACACTCGAAATATTTTTCATGTTTGGGTCCAGAGCACGAAAAAGAGAAAACTAAGCTCAAACCGGGTGTTCCTTTTCCGTAAATTTAGTCCCTCAGGTCTGGAAAAGTGATAAACCTATACCTGAGAATACTCTTCTCAATTCAAAAGAAAAGAGAGTGATCCTTTCTTGTATTATTCCGCATGGTCCGAGAAAGAGATAACCTACCACCAATGCGGATGCCCGTTCACATATTCTTAACGAGCTTGAACGGACGAGATAACTCGGCAGTCAAGTCTGTTTTGAAGGAGCCAGACCTGGGCCTAAAGAAACTCCATAAGGTCGGGGAGTCCTATAAAGGGATAGCTTGTAAAAAGAGATTCAGAAGAGGCTCTATTTGGCGTGAAAAATAGCTATGAGGAAACCCCTGGGCCTGAAACAGTGACGGTATGAGTACCAAAGGATAACAAGGGCATAAAAAGATGATACTCATGAAATAAAGACCCTAGCCACAGAAGAAAAATGGTAGAGACAAGGGACTAATGGCTTAGAATACCATAGTCTGTGGCAAAACGTTGAATACTAAGGTTAATGTGGAGTGATAAGATACCAACATGTGTTGGAGATAGCAAAACCACCCTATAGAAGCATCAACACTTTGTGAAAGTTGGTAAACCTGTTCCAAGGCACAAAGAGGGTGATATTAGTTAATTGACATTTCAAACTAGATAAAAAGACCCACTTTACGAAATATTATTTCTATAAATAGTTTGAAAATTAAAACATTTCTCACCATTTGAAATTTTTGAACCAAAAAGGAAAGTTTACCCTCTACCTTTGAGCGATCACCATGGACAATTGGACCGTCAGAATTAGAATCCGTCAGCTTCAGGTAATTCTACACCCTGAACTCGTCAATTTGATCCGAACAAATATTAATTTTACTGATCAATTCAGTATTTTGCATCATCCCAAATTATGGCAATGCGCATTCGTGGGTTGCTAAGCGTAAGAGTCGCGAATACACGTTTCACTCGCGGGTTGTTGAACAGGAGAGTCACGAATGACTCACGACATGTCTAAGTAGATAGTCGAGAATGCTGCGCTATAGGGAAAAATTCAAAATTTATGCAAAAATTTTAATTTTTTATGATGAAATACTGAACCAAATTATGTGTATTTGCTAGGAAAAATATGGTGCTGGAGTGGAGGGAAAGAGAGCATGAAATAATGGATCATGCGGCGCTCCAAAGCACGCCCACAATACAAGCATTGAGGACTTGTGGGCTGCTGAAGTTCTTTTGTACATCTCCCATGCGGGCAAATGTCCGCTTACTGGAATTCATGGTCAATTACTGGGATCATGACATGGGGATGTTCAATCTTCAAGGTGAGACCTTAGAGCTTACCGTGGAAGATATATATTTCATAACCGGGTTGTCACAACGGGGGGCACTGGTGAATTTGGAGGGAACTGGCAGGGGCAGGGACCCCTTGAGTGTCCAAAACTATGTTGACATGTTCTGTACACCGGGTACGCAAAAGAAGGGCAGCAGTGTTATTATTGCAGACATCCAGGATTTCACACTCCAGGTACTAGCTAGTACTATTGTGAGACTTTCAGGATCATCAGGGTTACATATGGCCACCAAGAATCAAATGAGGGTGGAAGTTGATTGCTTTAGAGGTGCTCTCTATGATTGGTGCTCGAGAGTGCTCCCCATCATGAAGAGGCAACTATCCGACTACAGGAGAGGAAGACGCAAGAATTTTGGCTATGCCATCATACTAGTAGCGTTCTTCTTTGAGAGAGTACCAGCCATGAGCCCTGCTATACCACTACAGGTCAAACATCCATGTCAGCTGAGGCTGAGCCGGTGGGGAGACATCTTCCTCCATCAAGGAGGAGGAGACATAGTACACAGCGTCTACAATGATGACTTTTATATATGGTGGGAATGACAGCTGCCGGCGTTGGATCAGTTTCCATACGCTGGGATGGATTTCCGAGGTGACCCCAATCGTGTCCTCCCTCCAGGAGGAATATGGGGCGAGATGGGTAAGTGATTTTTTAATTTTTTATCATTTTCAAATTTTTATGAATTTTCAAATGATAGAAGACATACATATGTACAAGTCTTAATCCTATTCATGTTTCAAAATGCAGATATTGGACCAATCCACCCTGAAGGGCACCCCCGCATGTTCGTGCGTCCAATTGTAGGAGGAGACCCAAGATTGGTCAGGGTACTCGAGGGGAAGCTGGCTAGGCTAACCCAATGAGTACCCACTATACGGATCGAGCATATCCCTGCAGCCATGGAGGAGTTTTTAGGTGGGGTTCCACCAGTTTGGCTACGTCTTTTCAGACGAGTAGCTAGAGCAGTACTTGTATACAGAGATGCAGTGGAGGCTGCCGAGGCCAAGGAGGCTGAGGAAGCCAGGGTGCATAGAGATCATGGGGACCAAGGTGGTCCCAGTGGCTAGGGCGGACAGGCTTAGTTCTAGGGAATTTTGATGGATTATGATCCACATTTTGTATATTTTGTATATGATAGGATCTACGGATCAGACTCGATCTATCTACAGACAGGTATTTTACATATATATATTTTTTGGTTGTCGGCTTATTTACAAGTGTTCTTTACATGTTTGCTATATATTTTATGAAATGTGTGTGAGATGCCAATCCAAAATATAATTAGCATATGCATCAGTCAATGAATTTTGGTTTCGTGGAATATGATTGAAAGTAATAACTTCAAAATGTCTTTCCAATAAACGAATTTGCATAAACTGACGTAACAAGGTAGAATTTTGTACATGATAAGATCGATTGAGCTGGGAAACTACCAACTGAGAATCCTAACGGACTTCAAGTTGGGTGATGCCACGTGACAAAGCATCCCATAAGAGCTCAATAACAGCCCTATACTCAGCAACATTATTAGAAGCAGGACCAAGACAAGCGCCACCCGCGGCAACAAGCTGTCCAGTGGGAGAATAGATAACCCATGCTGCTAAGGCCAGGTTGCAAGTGTGACGGTTGGCGCCATCAGCGAAACCTACATACATTTCGGAAGACAACTGCAACAACTAGCAGATAATATAAAAAACAAAACTGACAACCTAATGTACATAAAAAATACATACACTAAAATACAAGAAAAAGTGCTAAGCCTAAGCATAGTACTTCTTCAGGTAGAGCCCATTTCTAGGCTCAGGCAGCTTATTCCCATCATAATCAACTAATTCATATGCGCCTTTACTTAATAACTTCGACATGACATAGGGTCCTAACCACATAGCCTTGAATTTTCCTGGCCCCAGAGGTTCTTTATCTTGGTCCCAAAGCAAGACAAGTTCCCCTTCAGAGAAAACCCTAGGTTTGACAGTTTTATCATATTGAGATTCAACCCTATTTTTATGAGCCTGATTCGCAGTCAACGCATCTCTGCGTTGTTTATCAAGGTGTTCTAAGTGTACCAGATGTTATTCAAGCTCAGTCGTATTAGGTAACACATGAATGGCTATCTTCAAGGACGAGATTTCGCATTCAATCGGAGTAACTGCTTCCACCCCGTGAACGAGTTGGAAAGGGGAATAACCTGTGGCAGTCTTAACATTAGTTCTGTAAGCCCAAAGAGCAGGATATAACATGATGTGCCAATTAGAATGGGCTGCATCAATTGTCCGTTTAAGGATAGTTTTTAAAGTTTTGTTGACAGCCTCAACCTGACCATTTGCTTGCGGATAGTATGGAGAAGAATGTTCTTGTCTAAATCTGAGCATTGTAGTCAGTTCCGTCATCATGTTATTTTGAAAATGACTGCCATGGTCAGTGACAATCACTTTGGGAATACCAAACCTTGCAATAATTTGATTGAAAACAAAGAAAGCTGCAGTTTCCCCATTATATTTGAAAGTAGGCATTGCCTCTACCCATTTCGTAAAATAGTCAACAACAACAATGATATATTTATGCCCCCCAGCCGAGACTGGGTTGCATGTCATGTAATCAATCCCCCATTTCATGAAGGGGCCTATCGAGACAACAGGAAATAACGGAGAAGGATGCGACCACATTTTTCTGGTGTAAAGCTGACACGGATGATAGCGCTTCATGGCTTCCACACAATCTTTAAAGATTGTGGGCCAGAAATAACCAGCACGCAATATCTTCTGGGCCGTTTCTAACCCAGATAAATGACCCCCGCATGCTCGACTATAGGAATCATTTAGGACAATATCTGCTTCCTCATGAGTAAGGCAGCGACGCAAGACGGAATCTACCCCTCGTCGATATAATGTATCTCCTATAATGAGGTAGTTCTTGGCATGAAGGTGTAATTTACGTCGTTCCTCCCTAGAGTAAGCGGCAGGATACTTCAAAGTCTGGAGATATATAAGAATATCCCCGTACCAAGGATCAGAGGTGGAAATGAGGAAGATGTGCTCATCTGGGAATGAGTCATCCTCAACCGCTACATTTTCTTCAGTGGGAAATTTTGCTATTAGCTCAGCAAAAACTAAGGACTTTTTAGACTTAGTGGATTGAAAATCCAAGTCAAACTCCTGGAGAATGACTATCCACTTGTTAAATTTTCCCCCAACAATCCATCGGGATAAAACATATTGGAAAGGATTCACATCTGCCACTACTGTTGTGGTCCTCAGTAAAATGTAGTGTCGCAACCTCTGCACAGCATAAACAGCTGCTAAGGCCAACTTCTCGACGTGGGAGTATCTAAGCTCAGGTCCGGCCAAAGCACGGCTAAGATAATAAACGACATGCTCAACGAGCTTATCGTCCTCCTGGACTAGTACTACCCCAATGGTTGACTCTGACGTGGCCAGATATAATATAAAATCCCTAGAATAATTTGGTGGACGTAATAAAGGAGCCGACAGCAAAGATTTTTTCAATGCCTCGAACGCAAGTTGTGCGGTTTCATCCCATACAAAAGGAGTGTCTTGTTTGAGCAAGCGCATGAAACCTTTAGTGATATTGGCATAATTAACGATAAAACATCGAAGAAAGTTGGACTTTCCTTGCAGGCTTTGAAGTTGCCTGAGAGAACGAGGAGGAGGCAGATTTACAATGGCCTCAACTTTTAACAGATCCACCTGGATGCCTCTACTAGAAACAATGAATCCGAGTAATCTCCCTGACTCGACACAGAAAACACACTTGTGGGGATTCAAGCGAATTTTATAGTATCTGCATCTTTCAAAAATCAACCTCAAATGATATGGATGTTGGACCCTCTTGCGAGAATGTGCAGGTAGATCATCAAGGTATGGTTCGACAATGGCTTTAATGTCGTGAAAGGAAAAGTTCATAGCTCGTTGAAAGGTAGCCCCAGCATTTTTCAATCCAAAGGGCATTTTCCTATAGGAAAATGTACCCCAAGGGAAAATGAAAGCAGTTTTATGATGGTCTTTCGGTTTGATTTGGATTTGATTGTAGCCGGAGAAACCATCCATAAACGAAAACACCTCACTCCCAGAACATGCATCTATGATCTGGTAAATAAATGGTGTGGGGTAATTGTCCTTAGGACAGGCTTTATTGAGGTCTCGAAAGCTGTACAAACGTGAATATTCCCTTGCTTTTTATCAACAAGAACAGGGTTGGACACCCATTCAGTCAAAGCTATGGGATATATAAAACCAACTTTCAATAGCTTTTCAACTTTTGCCTACACAGCCGCCGCTTTACGCGGGTTCACGGGTCTTAATTTTTGTCGAACCAGCTTGGCATCAGGATAGGTTCGGATTTCATGTTGAACAATGGATGGATCAATTCCTGGCATCTCCTCATATGAACAGGAAAAGATATCGCGAAATTCCTTGAAAAGGGCAGTGTAGATGGCAATCTCCTCTAGAGAGCAGTTTGCACCTATATAGATGTTTTCCATGACATCTGGATTCATAGAGATATTAATAGGTATAGTGGCGGAAATTTTTTCCATATTCCCCTCCGCAAACACTCCTTCCATAGGCAAAGGGTTGATAGGTACCTCAATATCGTCTGACAGTCTCACTTTAAACTCTTGGTTTTCTATCTTTCTCAGATCTGGAAGAAAATAGGATCGATGATGAAGATCCTCACAAATCTTATCACGTCCACTCATAGCTTCCAGAATAGCTTCATCGGAAGGTAAAACAGTATCTAAGCAATCTATGGAATGTAAAGAGTTTTTTGCCCATGCGGGAAAATAGACTTCTTCCAGATCATCTGAGACTGATAGAGGATCTGGAATGGGATCAGCAGCAGCTTGAGTGATGGCTTGATAAGCTACTTCTACTGCCGATAAGGGAACTTCCGGTTCATGGGGATTTGGGAGAACCCAAGGATCAGCCCTATCAACAACCGTAGTGATGGACTTCCCCACACTAGTAGAACCAATGTAATTCACCGGGGCTGAAAGGTCAAATGTGCCCATCAGTGATGCGTACATTCCAGCTCCCAAGCTCTGTGCAGCAGGTTTGGCCTGATCAACCAATGGCACAGTGGATTCCTTAGACTCTAAAAGGCCTTTTCGGGTAAAATCAAGTTGGTCAACAGTAACCAACTTTCCCTCATGTGGAAAAACCATGACACGAAGAACAACCGATGCAATAGCAGACATTGCATAAGTCCAATTCCTTCTCAGAAGCAAATTATAGTCCAAGGGAGCATCAATCACTTCTACTTCAACAGACACTACTTTTCCTGCTAACTTAATCTCAAATGCTGGCAGGATACCATGAGGACGGAACGATCTTCCATCAAAAGTAGTAGGTAAATTGTTTGATGGGACCAGCTCTAGGGATCCAAGAGCTTTCCAACAGGTCAGGGACATAACACATGTAGAGGCTCCCTCATCAACAACTGCCCTTCCAATGGTCTTACCACCATGGATGACACCTATTGATAGGGCTACATGGTAAGGCAGGCGAATTTTGACATCAGACAGATTGAATTTCGCCATGAGACTCGAAGAATCCATGATACCTAAAGCTGCTAAGAGAGCATCCCGCTGGGCAGGACAACTCTGTAACACCTCTAAAGCTGACATTGCACACGGGGTTTGAGCTAAATCTTCAACCACTGAGTAGTTTGAAGTAGCCCTAGCATTGGGGTTATGCAAGGTCTTCTTGAAAACATCTTTCCGTATTTTCGGCATAGTTTCGGCAGGTTTCTCTATTGTGAGAGGGTTGGAAGGTTCAACTACAGCTTTACCCTTCTCATAAGTCTCAGTTTCATAGTTTTTGTTCCTGGTTTGCAACAAAGTCGAAGATCGAACCATGTTGATATAATTAGGGTCAGGGGTAGCTTGAGTGCCCCCTGCTACATTAGAAGTTGAAGCAGAGTTTTGTCCTTGGGGAAACGGGTCCTTCAGGACAACCGGTTGTTGAGCTTTGAGCAGCTTCTGGGCTTGATCCATAAGGGGACAAAGGTGAGTAAGGTGGTCCTCTTGGCACAACTTACAAGGGAACTTGACCTTCTTCTTTTATTTTTTGCCCCCATCAGCATTGTTCACGGTCTTTGGCTTGTTTTGGTTTCCCTCTCCCTTCTTACCTTTCTTTTTCTTCCCGCCGGGCTGCTGATTGCCCTTCTGAGAGGTTTGAGAAAAGACATTTGCATTTTGGGGAGAGGGGACAGCCTTTGCTGCCTCTGCTATAGATTGTTTGACAGACAACTAGTGAAGTTGCTTAGTTAAAGACTCTACGGTGGGAGAGTTAACAGACCCAACCACACCATCGGCATGGGGTCCAGGCTTAGGCTTCTCCGCCTCGTGCGAAGGCCTCGGTGCCTCAGGGATGATATCATACAAGATCCTAGACTATGAATAAATCAAGTCTAACTACTGGGCCCTGAGTATGGCTTCTTCTTCATTCGTTACTCCTGATGTGGAAACATCCTTAGATATGTATGGCAACAGTGATTTAAGGAACCATTCTAATAGAAACTCAGGAGGAATGGTGGCTTTGATAAGGCTCTTTTGCCTCCTCCACTCTTGGATATGATCCGAGATGTGGGTAGCCTTGTTTTGTCTAAAATTAGACAACAAGTCCGTTCTGAAATCGTATCGAACCGGAAGCTAAAAGTGGCTAAGGAAAGCACTAGCCAAATCCCAAAAACTACTAAAGGTAGCAGAAGGCAATTTGATATACCACTTTGCCGCCATACCTGTCAAGGTCCTCTGGAATAGCCTGAATCTAATTGAATCCTCATTCAATGAATTGGAAGAACACCATAAGTGAAAAGTGGTGGCATGTGCCCCAGGTTCTTCACCAGCTTTACCTTCAAACTTAGGGATGTCCGATGGCAATTTGGTGGGAATAGGTGGCCACAAGGGGTCATGCCTCACCGGGTCATTCATCAATTTTGACAATTCTGGCAAGTTTAAAGTTCCCAGGAAAGGAAGTTTGGGCCTAACCGGGGTAGTAAACGTGCCACCTTGGGGATTTGAGGGACCTGCCCCTGAATCCCCATGGGTAAAACTGGGGTTGCCCCCAGCCACCGGTTGTGAAGTGGGAAGGTTGCTTTGAAATGGATTCCATCCGTAAGCCACAGGATTTTGTGTGGGAGGTGCAATGTAAGTGGTTCGGGCCGTCCCCATAGAAGCAGGGGTCTGAAAGACTGGAGCAGGTATCCCTCCCCTAAACAAAGAAAAGGGAGAGCTCGTTTATGGGACCGAAATAGGGGTTTGGAAGCTCTGCCCATAAGAGGTGTTGCTCCCAAACTGCACTCCTACATATGAAGGAGATGGACCTACGTATGGACTAGATGGGGGAATGTGCCCCCCATTCCAAGGAAATCCTTGGACATATGCCGAGGATCCTACCGGACCACTCTGGGTAGTGTAAGGGAAGGAATAAGGAATGGTAGGTATACTAGGGATCCTAGTAACCGTGCTACCAGAAGTACCTCCTAGGTTTGAGTGAACCAGTGGTTGAACCACCCAGCTCCCTGGAGTTAAAGATGTAGAAGGCAAACTAGATCTAGGGGCACTTACCGGGGGAGGTAGTACCCCTTCAACCGGAAGGGTTGAGGTAAACACAAAAGAACTTTCTTTCGCAGAAGACATGACTCTACCCACAGGGACACCTAGCACTGGTGAATCAAATGGTCTAACTTGAACGATCACAGGATCGTTTAAATCAGTCAAGCGGGAGTTAAAATTTCTTGCAAACTCGTCAGTCTGCAATTCTTCTATCTCAACTGTGTCAAGATTGAAACGGTTAGCAATGAGTTATGGTTCACCAAGAACTTCACTTATTTCTACAGGTTCAAATGAACCGTCTGTGTCTAATCTCCGACTTTGAGGTAAAGGTGGAGGCTCCAATGCAGTGATAGGAGGAAGGTTTCTCAACCTTCTTGACCTTCTAACAGGTTGGTCCTCTAGAATTAAAAATTTAACAAATCACACCCTAATGCCAACTAAACACAGGCAAAACCATAGAGCATACACTAAAAGTTCCTAGAGTCTCAAGCAATCAAACCAGGGTAAAAGATATACTTTCGCGAAGAAAGCTGATGAACGATTACTTGGTGTCCTTGAAGTGTTTCTTAGGCACAAGCGGAGGAATCACCCACCACCCTCCTACACTTTCAACAAGGGTTACCTTCCAAGACTGTTCAAGGTGAACTAGAAATAGCCTTCCGGTTTACCTAGGTATGAACCCTAAAAAGACAAGAGACTAAAGGCTACCTTGGCAATACCAACAGTCAGGGGGGACAGTCGTCAGCCGAACTCGTACGCATGGGCAGGGTAGCTAAGCCTGAAACTCTGTCTAGGACAGAATCCCCAGATGCGTAAAATTCCTGGGTTACGTTTTGACAAGGATTCAGAGAGTTATCTCCTCTGTCCAAGCCTCCACGCGGCCTAATGCTTAACTCCCGTTTGAGAGGAGCTTCCCAGATACAATGATAGAGTCAAGGATTTCCCTAAAGAAAGGTCCACTACGTCTGAGTTTATAACTTGTGGGAAGTTTACACTTCCTAGCCCACAAGTCTAGTCTA
>LPNX010163353.1:11624-36674 GCA_001517045.1 Pseudotsuga menziesii | reverse complement strand
TTTTTGATATAATATTTTTAAATTGAAATAAACACTACTTGTGCAAAAATTACAATGCAAAAGCTTTAACTATGTTTTCTTTTCACTTTTAAAAATAATCAAAACTCTACCATGCATCTACAATGCACTATGATTGAGCAAACTTGAAGCTTATAAACTGTATAAAAGTAACAAACTGAAGCAAACAGACAGATAGAACCAACAGACAACCAATAGAGGAAGGCTAGGAACCCTAGCTTGGGTACTAACAATGACAAAGAATCACTGCAGACTTACAAAGGCAAGTGACAACCAGCCACTGTCAGAAGACAGACTAGAAAAACTGAGCCCAAGACCCTGATCACTGATCTGGACCAAGACACTTTAACCCACAACCCAAAATAGGCCGAAACACTTCAGTATGCAAGCAGTAAACAAACCAAGCAAAAAGACTCAGGAGCTTCTGAAAAAGCAAAGAAATGTGATCACCAACAGTATTTAGGCCCACTACACAGCATTCTTAAAGAAAGACCACTCAGAAACAAGGACCAAACAAAGAAAAGAACAAGCAAAACTTATCTTAAAAATCCCCACTTCCAGGAGTATTCGCGACTGTCACTAAGAGAAACTCGCGAGTGAATCATGACTGTCTAGTATTACAACCCGCGAATGCAGACCAGTATCCGTGACTGTCTAGAAAGACAACCCGCAAATGGGTATACAAATTTTCTCAAAAACTCAAGAAAAAACCCAAGACTTTAAAATGCTGAAGCAAGTATTGAAACAGGATAACAAATCACAAACAGACTCACAAGCAAAACTGTTCAGGAGGACAGAAAACAACCTACAGCAGTCCGGGCTCCCCAGCGGAGTCGCCAGTTCTATTGTACAGGATTATACACCTAATAACCTAAGGTCTGGGGTTACCAACATACTCAATTACTTGCAGACAATTGACTTCTAAAGTGCAGAATAAGAAATAGGAATATTAAAAGGACTTACTTGTTAAATGAAGGTCGATCCTTGCTAATCTTCTTCCTCTCTGTTCCACTTCCAAAGTCTTCAAGATTGCTCCTCTTTCACCTGTCAAGAAACACTTTTCCAGATACAAGATGATTCATGTACATATAAGCAGGTTAGATAAATCACATATAGATGCATTAACATTTATCAAACCACAAGACATGAAACACATATGGAGGAAGTAATCTCTTTATTATCAATAATGGAAAGAGTTCAGATACAACCCAACGCCTGAGACAAGGACTCCTCTACAACCAAAGGATTCTGAGTTCCACTACTCCAAAGACTTCTGTATAAACTCCACCAGCATAACTTTGCTCTCCAAGTGTAAGTAACCAACACCCTCCCCAAGGCCTGTATTTATATGTGGGAAATAAGGCAATTCTCGAAGGTTGGGGAAGTTGTAGCAGTTAAGGGATTTAAGTTAAATGAGTTAACTAATCTCCCATTAGCGCGTGTTTTATATTTAAATGTGAAGAGACACATTCGTGGGTCTGTAGTAGAGCAACCCGCGAATGATTCACGACTATGTATAAGCGCAACCCGCGAATACATGGATTCGCGACTTGCTACAAAGGAGACTCGCGAATGATGCGCGAGTTGTATATAAGGATAGTCGCGAATACATCTCAACATAGGCAAAAAATGCTAAAATGACTAGCTAGATGGAGGAAGCATGTATTTCATGACAAGCCAATCTATAGTGTTTTGGGCAAACCTCTATCCATAAGTGTCCTTTTGTGTGCCAACATGAGGGATGTTGGCACTCGGACGGAGAGGTGCCATTCAGGTGTATAACACTTAGATGCAATGTATGGCTCTGAAGGTGGTGAACAACATAAAATGTGGATCCAATGGTGACGGTTCAAGGAACTGAACTGAGGGGTATGTCCCCTAAGTCTATGCGAATATCATGGTGGAGAAACCATGGCATGATGGTGTGCTATATGTGATGAATAAGGTATAAAGGGTGTCAAATGCAAGCTCAACTGTCTAACTACAATCGAGTGTGTAGAAGGAGAGCTATAAAATGGCGACACGCAGGCCAAAAAGAAATCTCTAAAACCAAACTGCAACAGTGTGTCACAACAGGAGAGTCTACAAAAAAGTTGCCAAAAATCCAACAAGCGACACTACTTAGAAAGAAAATGATGCACTAACCTATGGGGTATAACTACAAGCAAAATCCTAGCTACAAGATGGAACCCCCCCATAATTCATATCCTCTACTAGGTCATGAAATAAGCATTCAGACAATATGAAATGGAAGAACCAAAGGCTAACAGAATCCCACTACTGAGAGGAACTTCTGGTAAAATATCCCTAAAAGGTCGGCGACTAGGCTACCTCATTCATGACATGTCCTGGATGGTTTCCTAACACTTCAACTCTTTGGTCCTCGACACCCGATATGGTCATCGGCATGCACGAGGAGGACTATGAAGGGTTAGCCTTTGGTGTAGAAGGGAGTGTTGTATTCCACCCTGACTTCCAGAACCCATTTTTTGTGGCTTACTCCCGCTGAGCGGGGGACATCCCAAAAAAATAGTCATGACCATGTCAATAAGTACTAAAGTATTTTGGTACCCTAGAGAACAACAACTATGTATCAGATGTAAGTGAAAAAAGGGTGTTATTTGGAAGCCTATCCCAATGTCCTAAGTTAACTACAATATTGTTTTGCTCCTCAAATGAGGTTACAATGTTGGTTGAGTTAACTTGAATTTTAGGCTCAGCTTGGGGTCATGAACCAAGCCTTTTACTTTAGGGTGTCGGATGTGTGCACAAGTGATGTGCAATGTTTAAACCTCCACGATCTCACTATCGATTCACGAATGCAGAAAAATAAATAACAGTAAGTGATAGTAAATATTTTTCAAAACAACTAATTCTTCCAGAAAATAAAATGTACACTAGCAAATCAACACATAAGTGACTTAACAGGATGTAGGAAACACATGGGGGGTCTTAACTACCAAGCTCGACTAAAGGGACTCACATACAAGGAAAATAATACCGCAAAACAAACAAGGGGGCTATAAGCAAGAATATCTGGAAGGAAACAATCGGGGAAGGGGTAGGACATAGATAGGGGGTATGGAAAAGGGTCTCAAACACCTTAAACGACTAGAAAAGCAAGTCACACCTGTCGATATAACAAGTGAGGTTGTGGTTGCACATAACTCTAAGACAGTTGCGATCGAGGCAAAAAATCAGTAGAAAGACTCAGTTCGCACAAAACAGGGGTTTCTACACGACAAGTCGCACAAAAATGGGTCACAATAGCAGCTGAGATCACTCTGGAAGCCTCAAAAAGTGTGATCTAGAGTTTTGATCTAGGTCGCACTTATCAAGGAAGAAGGCGTGACTTAGGTTGCGCTTAGCGAGAAAAAATGTGTGACAGGACTCACATCTTTATGTCAGATAGGTGCAATCCAGTCATAACTAAGGGTCTTTTAAGGAAAAACTGTCATCTTGGGTGGGGGGAAGGCACTAGGACATGACTGGTTCAGATCTGCTAGAGGGGGGTTAGATATGTGACAACTGAAGGTACCCAAATAGAACAAACCAATAAAAACACTTACAAAAACATAGATCCATGGGGATCGAGATGATGAAGTCACCAAAACTGTAGTGGGGATTTCTCCCCTACTACGTGCAAAAGCACCTACCCTAGATCAGCTGGATCAAGGGGTAGATTTCATGGTGCAAGGGATTTCTCAACCTCGAATTAAAATAAGCAATAACAACAATTTAACAGTTTTTAATATAACTAATGCAATAAAATAACAAAAAATACCTTTAAAATGGGCCACTACAATCATTTGAGGAAATGGTCCATAGGCTCCCATGATCCTGGTACCTATTTGTCTCCAACAAGAGGTTGTCACCGGAGGGATTAATGGTTACTCAGAGAGAACTTGACGTGCAACGTGGGATGTTGTGGATTAAAGGATGTGATGGAAAAAAGGTTCCAGAAAATGTAAGGAAATTCCAAAAGTTGGGAATATGATGAAAAGTGTTTGTGGGGAGACCATCCCAATGTATTTATACGATGATCCAAAGTTTTTTAACCCATGGTATTTTATTGTGCCGCTTTATTTGTCCATGGTTTTTGACCCTTTCTCATTTTTAGGGGTTTTGGTCCTTTTTGGAGAGAGAGGGTATATGCTGCGATAAATGCTCAACTTCCATGTATTTTTGGGGGAAAGAATAATAATAATGTTTTGGACCATCTTTGGTGGAATTTAATTGTGAAGGTCAAAATGAAGGGAATAATTGTGGCACTATGATGTATAATTATGGTTTGTACCATAGAGAGCTAAGTGAAATATTTTCGATCTTAACATAACATAAATAAGCAAGTAATAATAATTCTAAGAATAAATAAACATTAAAAGTCAACCCAAAGAGGACCAACTTAATTAGAATTAAAGTATTTAACTACTCGAGACAACCATGAATTGGATAACCACATTGACTCATTATTTTGTCTTGAATAGAGTAAGGGTATTAATGATTGATAGTCCTCAAAATTTATGGAAAGGGTGGTGGAGTAAGAATGAAGGAAGGAGGAGGGAAATGGGTACTAAGGGATGTTCTCATAAAGGATAAGGGGGTTTTTCTTTTGGGGAGAATAGGACTTAGGATTTTTATGAGAAAGGAGGCATACCGAGGACGGGGTTAACTCGAGCATTTGAGGAGGTGGGAAACTCAAAGGAAAGGGAAAATTGCACTATGGATTGAGGGATATTGAACTAAAGAAAGCTACTATTTGGATTATTGAATTGTGGACTTAGGGGCTAGGAAACCAGTTGGTGTCGTAGGGCCAGCACGATAAGCTAATTGGCATGGTGTTTTTCTGGTTTGGTTAATAAGGATTGGTAAAAAGGAGTTGAGGGAGAAGGACACAGAAGCTATGTTAACTATATACAACCTACGAAATACAGGTATTCTACAAGCATTAATTTAAATTTTCAAATTTTGTATGAAATGGAAATATGTTTTATAATTTTGGTTTTATATACCTATGAGTATGTTACACAAATTATATTTCATTAGAATTTAATAGAATCATATGTGAAACAAATAATGTTGTAAATATTTCATTTTATTAAAATAGAGGCTTTAACTGAGCCATACTACATCAAAATCTTATAAATAATAAAGTTAGGGGATCCTCCTAAGGGAGGAGAACTACATAATGGTAACAAATCCAGGTTCATGTTCTTGAACCTTAAGGGGATTATTCACACCTCGAACTACCATGAAATTTAAATTCTACAATAATATACAAAACTTGGACATAAACCTATACATAGAATTGTAGTAGTTACCAATGTAAACTCTCTATAGAATGTCTGCACAAAGAAAAACATAGATAAAGGTAGATTTACTATTATTAATATTTCAACCCTTGAAATATTGGTTATAAATAGACAATCTTGTTGGTATTTACAAACAAAATAATATATTAATCTATTCAAGAAACAAAAGAATGTGTATCTATCTATTGAAGAAACAAATGACTTTTATATATTTTTACAGAAATAGGTATATAAAGAAGATTGATCATACTAACAAAGAAAACAATGCATTGTATGTATGTTCTGGGAATAAGGAATCCATGTTGAAAACAAGAATCAAAAGGGGTTTATTTTATTTATATATAGATTATCAGATAAACCATCAAAACATTTGTTAGCCACAATAACCCCTAATTTAATTCATCTGAATGTCCATGGAAGTGCAAGAGTGTTATGCATTGGTGTTGGTAATTTCATGACCATTCGACATTTTAAACTTAAATATTATTACAACAAAATATTTACAAAATAAAGCTAATTTGTTTTTTTTTTTGTATATTGCAGTTGCATAAACTTATTTGGACCATCAATGTCAGAGAATATAGCATTTATAAATATGACATTAAATATTTAGTTCCTTCATGATTTTGCATGGTCCTCCTGTAGTGTAAAAGATACATAAACCAAATTCTTAAAGCCTCCTCGAGTTTGATTGTAATTATGTAAGAAATCAATATGTCCTCAGTTTTCTCTAGATGTAATATAAATGAATAAGTACAAGATTTATATTAACACAAGGAAAGCCAAAAAAACCTTTCGGTTATATACTGCATTTAGATATACAAAAGGAATTTGTTAATTATGAGGATGGTACAAAACTTAATCTCACTATATGTATGTAGAAGTTAATGGATTAATAAGTTAAAGACTCTCTATCAATACTTGTAAGGTGGAAACAAGCAAAATATTTTAGAGAGTAAATTCTAAGTTGTCCCTCTTTTTCTCACTTGTATTTACTCTTAATAAATTACATGTTCAAATCATAGGGGTAGAGTAGGTGCAATCAAGAGTTACAGTATATTCCACTAAAGGAATAAAGTTTCATTTTAGTGTATTGGCATAATGATATTACTTTTTTGAGGGGGTTTTGATCATCCAACCCAAACCTCCAATTCATCCTCTAACCGATTACCCTCCTTGACTCCATCTAGTGTAGACATACTATAACGCATGAAAAAATGGGTGCAAATTTCCTCAAGGAAAGTGACTTTACTAATTGGTTATAGTAATAAATAAATAAATAAATTTAGATGTGATCCCAACTTCCAATTAACCATTTAACCCCAAGTCCCAACCAAGCTACCTATTCTCAAAGAGCTCACACCCAATACTAGGTATGGACTCGACAAATCGGAGGTGAAGGATGCACTAAGGAGCACAAAGTAGTCCTAAGAAGTCATGGTAGAAAGATTGGAGGGATTAACCAAGATATGAGTTCTTCAAGTCGTGCATTGCACCAAGCCTGTATGCCCCACTCGTTCGGGGAGATCGCAGACCTTCAACCTCACCTAGGATGTCTTAGTGGTGAGTAACAAACAACACATATTTGATGTACAAATGATCTTCCTCAGAGAAATACAATAAGATAAATTTAACAAAGACATCCTGGGAACAAACCTGTCCATGAGGTAGAAGAATGGATATGCAGGTTGTGAGCAGCCAGTGCATTGAAATAGGGGAGCATCCAGGACTCGGCCTGGTGCACAAAAGATACCAATGTTTCCATACTTGGCATCTCTTCAACTAATTCCTAGGTAGAACTGATATGTAGAGGGGGAAATAAACTAGGTTTTCGCTTGATATGGGCTTTATCTGTTGTAGAGTCACCCCCAACAAACTAGTTAAAAAAATAATAATAGTAATAACATAAAGGAAAATTATTGTGTTTCTTATGCTATCCATTATAGCCATCAAATTTTGAAAGTGCACAAACTGCCTCAGACATTTTCATAAATTGTTAGAAACTATTGAGCAGTTTCTGAAGCAATTTCTGTTAACTGAAAAGGTTTCCAAAATCATAAATTTACGCAGACAGGAACTCGGGATCCTCATATTTATATTACACATCCACTTCAATTTACCCATTATTTGAGTTGGTTTCCATGTCCACATTGAAATTATTCTAATTAAATGCTTAATGGCCATTTTAGTTTTTTCTATATTATTTAGGGTTTCAAGTTTCACCTAGAGCCTATATTTTTGTTTAAAGAAGTGAAAATGGAGAAAGTGTTAAGATAATAAAGTCATATTGTTCAAACTAATAAATCTATCTTAATCACAACATTTATTTAATCTTTGGGTATTTTAGGTTTCCAGGAAGTCAAAAACAACTTTTGGTATTCACTGTGAAATATGACAATATGATGGATGACCATATAAACATCAAACCAGGAATCTAGTAATGTTGGCTCCCTATTTAATTTACTTCACATGGGACGAGGAATCAAGAAAGTTGAGGCGCCTCACTTTTTGAAACCATAGGAAATTAATAAAATGAACAAACTATGAAATTACTTGCTTGGCTTGGCTCCTAAAGGGGATTTTGATCTTCCCACTTGTGGGAAGTCTTCAAACTTCCTCTCTCTCCAAGAATAAGATGAGATAATTCGTTTGAATGAAGAAAATTCCCTCTCTATGAATTTAAAGACTTTATACCACACGGAGTTATTTTCTTATGGTTCTTGTGATCTCCCCACTTGTCTCGATCTGCTTCAAGTAATATCTTTTATTTTAGCTTCCTGAACTATAGCCATGGAAATACTGCCCATAGTGTTAAATTCGATGGTGGTATTGTACACAATGTTGTGTATTGTATACACTGTTGTGAATAGTAAATAAGTCCCCCATGTTGTTTCTCATCGACGCCTTCAAACATACCACCGTTTCCATGGATGGCATCCCTTTGGCACCGGAGGGGAGGAATCTCAAAACCATGCCAGATGAATTTATCCTAATGATCACAACACACGCAAGAGGGGAGTGACCTACTTTATGGGGAGACACCTTGATTTGGGATTGAGGAAGTAGGAATTGCACATATCTCAGTGGCATGCATGCATCCCAGTATTTCCCTGTGGGCTCCCTTAAGACATTGGATAGTCAATGGGAGGAGGAGGTTGAGGGTGGACAAGGATAGTTGGCTGGAAAAGAGTGGTGGAGATCTGGAAGGGGACAAGAGAAGGAGATGGTGGGTGGAGCTTGAAAGTGGTAGGTGGAGTAGGATAAAGGAGAAGGTAGATTGGGTGGACGAGTGAATAAGGTGACAACTACCCCATGGAGGTTTGCATCAAGAGAAGGAGAAGGGTGGGGTGAATCGACGAAGGAGTGAGGAGAAACTGCATGAGCTTAATGTAGGTGTACTAATTTCCTCCAAGTAGGTAGGTCTTCATGCAGATGTCTTCCTAGATTAGGGTTAACCCTAGTTGAAATATTCTGAAATGTATTCGTTCACATTTTATTAATAAATGTTAAATTTAAATTGTTCAAATTTTGCTAATATATTTTAAATTTAAACTTGTTTAAATTTTTCTAATAGACACGCCATTTACTAGGTCGTCCTTTGATAGGATGAGGCTGTCATTGTTGACCATAAGAAACAAGGCACTGTTTCAGTGTGATCGTCTTTTGTATGGTCGGGGCCAAGGGGCATTTATAGCAGGGAACCGACCCATATTAGTTGGCACATCATTTATTAATGTTTTGGTGAGATGTCCACGTATTAATATTTAGAACATAGTGTTAAGGAGCCTGACCTTGATTTCTTATGTGGTTGGTTCATTCCCTTCAAACATTCGATCTGTCCATGAAATTAAACCAATCGACAAGCGCTTTCATTCTTAAACAAATCGACAAGCGCTTGGAAATACAAACTCGCATTTGGGTTAAATAATGGTACATTATTATTTTTATAAATATATATTCTTGTTACATTGTGAGACTTGCATTACAATATGGAAATATCTGGGTAAAGTAATTAAATAAGACTGGCATTGGTATTTCCCATCGACATTGCATGATATCGCAAGAAAAAAGTAAAAGTGCACATGAAAATCATTTTAGAGGAATATTGTATTTTATAGAGTGATAAATAAATTGTAAGACGTATACACTTTATCTAAAAAAAATAGCATGGAATTATATTGGTACCTTTATAGTCGTCCTATAGATAAACCGTGAATCAAATGCCATATTTTTTTTTAAATGTGGTTCACCATTTGTTAGAGGGCTACTCCACCGAAAATTCCAATACCTGATATTCAAACTGAATCAAGGTATGGTCAGCTCATCATTCACAACATTTATTACAAAGGGCTCCACAAGAGCATCATGTCACTTACAAGAGTAGACCCTAGGTGGGGAGGGTAACATTCATTCCTCCCAACCACCCAAGCTACATCCATATATCTTTAATCTCATGGGCTTACTTTCCATAATCATGGAGTTGTTAATTCTAAGCGTAGAAGAAAAAGAAAAAGGGTTATAAAGCATTGAATATGATTTATTTGTTAATGCAATGTGTGTGTACTTTGATTTATGAGATGTATTTGTCAATTAAATAAGTAATATTATAAATGGTGACTAAATTTTTAGTTATGATTAAGTTGATTAATATATAATTATTTTAAATTATATAAGTTTTAACCTATAATTTATAATAACATAAATTTTGTGGGATTTAATTTCCAGATTTTCAATTGGTTTTTATGACTAAAAGTAAATAGCTAGAAAAATAAAGATTAAATTATTATTATTGTTATTAATAGACACTATGTATTTTTTAAATCCTCAATGAAGTTACAAATTACCAATTAGTTGATTCATAGCATTTCAACCCGACATTTTTAATGACCATCAAAATCCTAATCAACATTTGGAAATTTCCAAATAAATTAGATATAACTTCAAAGTCATGATTTTGCGCTCCTTTCAAAGCCATATATATATATTATTTAATAAATTGTAAACTCTTTGTTTTGTTAATACAATACCATGGATTTGAATGCAACAGATAATATAAATAGAATATCAAGGAATGACATAATATTAGTATAAAAAGGTACAAATTAAATAAAGTAACTAATAGAGGATAGTGAAGACTAAATCAAGTATATAAAATAGAAAGGTATAATGAAATTTAATAATGTATCCCAAAATACATAGGGAAGAAGAAGTATAATGGACTTAATGGTGAAAAGAGATAGTGTTAATATTGACACAATGTACTATTTAAGAAACAAAAGGGTGTATATATATGTGTGAGAGAAGAGGGAAAGAAGGATCACATTAAATGAGCTAAATAATCGATAGATATAATGAGAAAGGTATAAACGAGTAGAAGTAGTGTATAAGAAATAAGGAATAAATGTTTGAACATAGTAAATAATCATGAGGGTAATAGCAATATAAGTAATAAGTATGATAAGAAAAACAATGCAAGTAATATGTAGGAAGTGAAAGTACAACATGGAGTGTTCTTTTTGTGATGTGTTTTTCACTAAGAGTTAGGTTGGTGGGAGTAGCTTAAGCTCTTGTGCTACCTTTGTACTTATGTATGGGAATATGTAAGTGTATTGACCTAGTGGAGGTATGGTGGCGATCATTCCATAAATGGAACTACGAATAGGTTAGGTTTGAACATGTGTTGGCCAAAACCAACCAACAAAGCCTCGTCAACAAGGGTTCGTACTCTGTCGATGCCCAATCAGTGCGATCTCCCTGAGCACCAGCCCAGACAGGTTTTACCCTTCCCGGCAACACCCGCAAAGCGGATTAAGTCTCACCCAAGATGTTCGAGGGAGAGCTGTCGAAACCAAGTTTCTGGCAGTAAGGAGGAGGATCGGGGCATCAACGATTCATCATCATAACTATTAGATCTAGTAGAACCATTTGTCAGATATCTCAACATTCATCATAGATCTAACAGATCGCACCATTCATCATCGTAGTAGTATTACATTCTTCGTTCATAAAACAGAAGCATCGCAATATATAACGATAGAAAAAGGCATCGTAACATATGAAAAGGAAACAAGGACACCAGCGATTCAGCTCAATATCCATCGTATCATATTAATTTCATGGCAATAGATCCAAAACACTAGCTATCTTTATCCACAGTGAGAGAAATATCAATCCATAGAGTCACATATAGGTCACAACAGATTCAAACTCTCACTTCAGTCTCATCTCAGAAACCTCTCTTATTTGTATCTCTATATCTCTATCTCTCCGTAGATTTTTACAATTGCAATTATAGTCTATATATAGGCTTGCGCCTTTACATTCAAGGTCCACTTCTAACTAACTCCTAACTGATTTAACCACTAATGACCTATATCCACAAAATGTGGTCAACCGATACAAAAATATTCATAAAATATTCAAAAGCGGTTTGTTTTCCACCCGTTGCGTTATCTTTGGCTTGCGCTGTGTCACTTGATCTTGAGCAGCCTCCACAGTGCTGCACAACTCACTTACCCCAAAACCCCTGCCAACAGGCCCCCAACATAGTTTTGTGGCTCATCCTCGAGCCACGTCAGCTGGTCATGGTGTCTTCCTCAATCATTAAGAGCAGAAATCGTCACATATGCATAAGTGTGCAACTGTTTCCAGATTTGTCGAATCACGATTTGGTCGTAACTGCTTCCTTCAACTGCAGCGGATTTAAGAAAACTTCTATACTTATGTAACTGAAAATTAATCGTGCTCCAGCTTCTATGAATACTCTATCATTCTCCATTTGCTATCGCCCTTCAAAAAGTGTCTGTCGACCCAATCTGGAGCCCCGCATCTGACCACTTGGTTCATCCTTGTAGTCAAGCTCAGCCCACATCTACCCACTTAGTCCTTTCGAGCTCATCTGGCGCTTCCTAAAGGACTCGATTCCTTGTTCCTGTAGATTTAGTCAAATGCGGTAGGAATTTTGGTCCCATCCGAGTTCCTCATGGATGTCTGAGTTGGCACCTCATACCAACTGGGAGAAACATAGCCAAGGATTACTTAGCCAAAGACTTATATCTCAACCAGACTAACCCGTGTACTCACAACTTGTTCATCGATTTCTCCTGAGACAGCATTCTCACTCATAGGTTTCCCTGTATCCAGGGAGGTCTGCATTGCCCATTCGACCACCACTACCTTACATAATGGAGCTTCCTTCAACAAACCAACCCAACTCTTATGCAACTTTGCTTAGTGTAGTAATTCCTAATGGAGTTTATACAGCTACTGGTTCTCAGCTTATAACACCAACTTCAACTGAGATGCCATTATGACTCACTCGGGTGCATCATTATAACTGGATCCTTCATGTGTGTGGTAAATATGCCATTGATTCTACCACCCTACCTTTCAGATCTTCTATCATTAACTATGACATCAACCATGCCATCATTTCCTTCTTTGACAGCCGGTATTGAGTATTGACATGACATCCGGTCACCGTCATGGAGTCTCCCGTACACTACGAGCCACTCTTTCTATCCCTGGTGACCGCCTGTCACACAACCCCGTCCCTTTTGTATGTCATGGCCCTATCTTCTTAGTGTAGCCTCCTATCGACACACCATCTTTGCTTATCGCACAACCTTGGTCCGCGGACCACCTTGTCGCATCCCTCTTCCCTCAACGCAGCCTCCTGTTGACACATAACCTTTTGTCTGTCTCACCCCTTTGCTATGGTGGCCCACCTTGTCGCATCCCTCTTCCCGCAGCACATCCTCCTGCTGACACACGACCTTTTATTTGTCGCACCCCCTTGTTCTGGAGGACCAACTTGTCGCAGCCCTCTTCCCGCAGCACAACCTCCTGTTGGCACATGACCTTTTGTATGCCGCACCCATTTGTTCTGGCGAACCACCTTGTTGTAGCCCTCTTCCCTCAGCGCAACCTCCTTCTGACACACGACCTTTTGTCTGTCGCACCCATTTGTTCTGGTAGACCAACTTTTCGCAGCCCTCTTCCCTCAACGCAGCCTCGTGCTGACACGTGGCATTTTTTTGTCTCACCCCTTTGTTCTGGTGGACCAACTTGTCGCAACCCTCTTCCCTCAGTGCAGCCTCCTGCTAATGCATGGCCTTTTCTCTGTCGCACCCCCCTATTCCAATACAAACATTTTCCATGGATAACTAGCTATTTTCTGTCGAATCACCTACCCTTTAACCTAATACGAACCCCACTAGTGGGCCCACTGTTTTTTTTTTCATTGCGTAGTGCTTCAAGAAGTGCACCCTTCTTCCCCTGACCTATAGGGCTTCAAGAGGCTACCATTTACAAGCTTTGGCAGCACCGCTCCATCTAACTGCTGCAACTGAACTGCACCCCCATAAGTAATTGAATGAACAAGATACAGGCCTAACCAGTGCATTTGTAACTTTCCTGAATGCTTTATGAACTTGCTGTCGTATAACAACACCAAATCTCCTTGGAAAAATTGTTTGTTTTTAATTTGGCGATCATGCCATGCCTTTTGTCGATCCTTCTCGACACGTTGCTGGAAGCCCGCGATGAAGCGGTCATCTTCCAGTTGAAGTAGCTGCATTGCTCATTCCTCAAGTGCCTTTTCATCGCCCATGCCAGTTGTTGCGGTGATGCGCAAACTAGGAATAATGTATTCCATGGGCATGCCAGCCTCTTTCCCATATACCAGTTTGAACGGTGTCTGCCCCGTTAGTATTTTACAAGTGGTGTGATATGCCCACAGCACCGCAGGGATCTTTAAATCCAAGTCATCCTGCTTAGTGTTACATAAATTTGTCAGCGCAGTTTCCAGGATTTTGTTGAAGGCTTCAATAGTTCCATTCGCCTATGGATGATATGGAGTTATTTTCTTATACTGCACCTGCAACTCCTTTGTCAGCGCTTTTACTGTGTAGTTGAGAAAGTGGCTACCCTAGTCGCTCATCAATATCCTAGGGAATCCAAACCATGTCACGATGTTGTTAAAGATGAAATTTGTTGTTGTCACAGTGGTGCAATCCAAAACTAGAGCGACCTCTGCCCACCTTGTCAGATAGTCAGTTGTTGTGATGATGTAGCGCGCATTGGTTCGCTTCCCTGGTGGGTTGATTGGACCCACAAAGTCCACGGTCCATTTATCAAAAGGTTGTAAAGTTACCTGTGGTACAAGAGGCATCTCATCTCACCGTAATGGTTTCCTGACATGTTGACAGACATAAAATCTATGCACATAGTATGTAGCATCATTATGCAAGTAGGCCACCATAGCCCAGCGCGCAGTACCTTACGCGCGGTAGCCCTTGATCCATAATGTCCACCTGCAACTCCTGCATGTGCGTCTTCCAGAATTTTCCCTTTCTCATCAGGTAGAACACACCATCGCATGATCTCATCAGGTCCAATCTTGTATAAGTGTCCCACGATCAGCTAGAAATCCAAAGCCTTCATGACCAACTGCTTCTTCTCCCTAGTTGACATTTCCTCTGGCACAACTCCGGTTTCCAAGAACTAAATTATTGGTGCATAATGGTCATCTGCGATATCATCTCGAAATAGTTGTGCATCCAACAAACCATCATCAATGTTGGTGGGCTCTTCACTTGTCTCAATGTAGGACAGATGATCAGGACTAGCATTCAGGTGTCCTGGCTTCACAATTATTTCGAAATCAAGTTCCTGAAAGAGAAGTAGCTAGCGACAGATCTTCCCCCCCAACATAGGATTATTGAGCATATATTTCAAAGCCGAATGGTTAGTGAACATCTTGAAGTGACCCCCCAAGAGATAATTCCTGAATTTATGCAGCACATATACCATCGTTAACCCCTCTCTTTCTGTGGTCATGTAATTCTTCTCCACAAAGGATAACTTCCTGCTAGCAAAGGCAATTGGATGATCCAGATCTCCTTCTCCTGGTTGTGCAAGTACCACTCCCAACACAATAGACGAGGCATCGACATGGACATGAAACTCCTTGGTCCAATCGGGGAACACAAGTATGGGTCTAGCACCAATGCCTCCTCGATGGGTCCGTTCAACATGTGAAGCAGCTAGTGATCTTGCCGATGATCCTAGAGATCAAATTTGAACACGTTCTCAGTTTCAGCGAGCCTCTTCTCTTTTGGCTCAAGTTTCCGAGAATCATGATCCAGAAAATTTTGCAGAAGCTTCAAGAAATCCAGGTTGGGATGCAGCTATGGATGAAGAATATCGTTCCTTAATGGCGAACGATACTTGGGATCTTGTTCCTCTTCCAAAAGGAAGAAAACTTGTTAGATGTAAATGGGTCTACAGAACTAAGTATGCATCAGATGGAATTGTTGAAAGACTTAAGGCAAGGTTAGTTGCCAAAGGTTTTTCCCAAGTTGAAGGAATTGACTACAATGAAACCTTTGCCCCTATAGCAAAAATGAATTCCATCCGCCTTGTTCTTTCCCTTGCAGCCTTACATATCTGGGAAGTCCATCAAATGGATGTCAAGTCTGCCTTTTTACATGGTGATTTACAAGAGGAAATTTACATGGAACAACCTCCTGGATATGTTCAAGATAACTCTAGCCTTGTCTGTCTCCTTAAGAAATCCTTATATGGCCTTAAGCAAGCTCCTAGAGCTTGGTATGCCAAAATGGATAGCTTTCTCCTTGACACTGGTTTTTCTAGATGCCATTCTGACCCCAATGTCTATACCAAGAAAGTAGGAAACCATCTTATCATACTTGTTCTTTATGTTGATGATCTTATCCTTACTGGTAGTGACCCTAACCTTATAACCCATGTGAAATCCAGTCTTAAGCAAAATTTTGAAATGTCAGACTTAGGACATTTGCATTATTTTCTTGGTCTCCAAATTTTGCAAACCAAAGAAGGAATCTTTCTTTCCCGATCTAAGTATGCTTGTGACCTTCTTCGTCGCTTCCACATGGAAGATTGTAAATCAGCCCCTTCTCCCTTCTAGTCTGGAGTCAACCTTTCTGCCACTTGTACTTCCCCTGAAGTAGATGCCACCTTGTATCGTCAGCTTGTTGGTAGTATTTTATACTTGACTCATTCCCATCCTGACCTTTCCTTTGTCGTTGGTCGTGTTGCCCGTTATATGAAAAATCCTCATGAAAGTCACTGAAAAGCAGCAAGAAGAATACTTTGATATATTCAAGGTACAATTCAGTTTGGGATTCATTACAGTACAGGGGGAAAACCTTTGTTGGTTGGTTTCACTGTTTTAGATTGGGTCGGTGATCTTAATGATCGAAAGTCTACTGCAAGTTATGTTTTCAGTCTGGGATCTGGACCTGTCACTTGGGCTTGTAAGAAACAACAAGCTCTTGCTCTTTCTTCAGCAGAAGCATAATATCGAGCCGTAGTTAATGCTAGTCAAGAAGCTTTATGGATTTGACAGATCCTTTTAGAGTTTGGATTTGAGCAGCAGTAGCCTACCCCACTTTGGTGCGACAATCAAAGTGCCATCAAGCTTGTCAAATATCCAGTTCTACATTAGCGCAGCAAACACATTGAGCTACACATGCACTTCATCAGAAATCTTGTTCATGATCGTGTTATTGAAGTGCTCTATTGCCCAACAAATGATCAAGTTGCAGACATCTTCACCAAGTCTCTTACAGAAGCGAAGTTTTCTAAACTCCGATCTATGTTAGGAGTTAAGGAATATGTCCTTAAGGGGGGATAGACTCTAATGCCTCCTTCCTTCTCCTAATAGTGTCACTTTTGTAAATCCTTCAATCCTATCCCAAGTTGTTCTTAAGGGGGGATGTTAGGATATTTAGACACTTAGGAGTTAGTTAAGATCAACTTGTGTAATATATCCGTTAGGTAAAAGTGTGTTTCTTTAGTATGCATTTGTAAATATTCTAATCCGACGGTTACGATATGTTCTAGACATAGAGTAATCTGACGGTTCAACTTCTCTTAGATAATACCTACCATTGATCTGTGGCTTAACACTCAATTGGTCTATGATCTCTATTTAAAGAGCATAGAGTGTCCTTGGCTAGTTGATCGATTATGAGAAGCTCATGTAACTTTCTTTCTTTTGCATAATAAATTGCTCCAAGTAGCTATTTGGCTGGGGTCATGGACTGTTTCCCTCTCGAGGGTTTTAACCACGTGACAAACATCGGTGTGTTGATCTGTGATCTATTTGTGTGAAGTGGTTTCTGAAGGTGTTCGTTCTTTTGGGAGTACCCTGTGTACTCAAACAGGTGAAGGTGTCTCGACATCTGATTCTACAACGGTGCTTGAACTACAAATAGAGATGACCATAATCTGCAAAAAAAATCCTTAGCTCTTACAGGTGTATACATAATAGCTCAGCTTACTCAGTTGGATGCAAATAGAATGAACAAAAATTCGGCGCAAAGATGATATAGATTCATCTGTCAATTAGTCTTTCCTTCGTATGAGCAAGTAATAAAATGGAAAGGTTGTAGCGATTTCCATCACATGATGTAATCGTTCGAATCATTACAAGGAAATTGCCACTCAACCGTCACGTCACCTGCCACTTTTGTGGTAGTTATTGTGTAGTAATGATGGAAAGGACAAAAAATTACCCCGTTGAAATCTCGCATGTTCTTAATTTAACTAAGGCCAGTTGTCTTTTTGAGACCAAATTCCATCATGCGATAACAATTTTCTTCCTACGACTGGGATTCCATCGTCAATACGTTTCTTTCCTTTATGACAGATGAGAGCCTTTGCAACCATTTTTTGATCTTCAACATGTAGATAGTTGGTCAACAATGTTTCTTTTCCTACAACTCATACAAAGTCTGGGACCAAACACCCATATTTGTTACAGAATTAGCGCTTTTGTTTTTTAGCCGACCAAGTCATGGCTACCTTGGTAAGGCTTTAGCCCACTTCCATTCACCAATCCTTTGAAAGTTGTTCCATCTAATATCTGCAGTTTCACTATGCCTCCTTCAGTTATTTGAATGACAATATACGGCCCCAACTAATGTGATTTTAGATTTCCACGATGCTTAAGAAACTTATTGTCATACAGGAGGACAAGTCCTTCGACATGAAAATGCTTATTCTTGATGTATCAGTCATGCCCTACTTTCTCTTGCTCCTTCTCAACATTTTGGAGATAACCTACGAAAAAATGTTCTTCCTGCTGTGAAATCTACCTCAAACTCAACCGATATGGTCGCTTCTTCATGGGCTTTGCATAAGGATTTATGTCAAATAATGATGATTTTATGTCAAGAATTGCATAGATCTATTATAGATTTTGTGAAAATGATAAATCCTTGAGACAAATTTTCCTTAAATGGTATGTATATATCCTTTCATTCCTCAAACAAGATGAATTTTTAATGAATGGTGAGAAATATTTTAGTTATCAAAATGATCTTACACCATAATCTTTAAACCAAGAAATATCATCCTTTAATGAACATGGTAACCTAGAAGACACTAATTTGGAAAACAACCCCGCAAAATAATTCAATTTGGGAAATGGAAATGAGTCTCATTTTCAAAAGGATATGTCTCCATTCCTTGGTTTAGAATATTCACAAGAGAAAATTCATACCCTAACAATGAGTGAACTAGCTAGAACAACATGTGAGGCAACTTTAGAATCTATGGTTACATTACTAAACATACAAGATGATAACCTAGAGTTGAGCTATCTTCACAATTTATCTGAACAAAAAAAGGAAAGTATCAAAATAGACCCGTGATTGGTATCTTGGAGTTTCGTAACAAACAACGCCATCTAACCCTATAAAGGAGGATTCAATGTCTACTATTAAATTGAAAGGTCCAATTATTGAAAATGTGAATGATAACCATGTGAATGCTGATATTGAATCTTTTTCTACTTAAACAACTCTTGATAAAATCTATCTCATCTTAATTGAGAATTTATCATTGAACCAGGGTTTGAATATTAGTGTTTTCCTTGAGCATACTACTATGGAAGAATATTCAATGAATGATAACAAGGATTATTCTAACAATATGAAATATTTCAATGACATACTTTCTAGAAATTTGTATTCTTTGTATCCATATTTATTTACCAGCCCTAGTTCTAAGAGAGAGATTCAAGGATTTCCTGTTATAAATCCCTTTGGTTAAGATTCTATTATGGAACAAAATAATAGGAAGGAGGAAGATGTAGATATTTATTTTGTTAATTTTTCAAGGTTGTAAAGGAAAAAATAATATTTTCATAGATATTTTCAATAATATTTTCAATAAAACTCATGTTGGTATTTTCAATAGAAAATTAGTAAGATGAGGAACATAGATAGGAACATCTAAACATGTGTGAATGTTCTTCATTAAATATTAAGGAATGTATTAGACATGACGTTCCTTCTCATCAATTTTGAAGAGAAGTACATAGGATCATTGGTCCTTCTATCATTTTATTATCATCTAGGCATGCCCTTACGCCATGAATTTCTTTTGTAGATATATATTGTCTAAGACTCTACATTCTTGCGAAAGTTAGAACATAATGCTCAAGAACTCACAAATGAAGGATTGCAAGCCGTGGCATTGAGTGGATTACCTTTTTCAAATTATAACACATAATTAAATTGGGATACTTAGGGGATCGTTGTCTAAAAGTTGGTACTAATTTTTAGACTTCTCTTTGTATAGCGGGAGAAAGTGGAGTTCAATTGCACTTATTCAAAGCTACGTCTCCACTAATCAACCAAAGGATGTAGAGGCATTCAGGTATCCTATTTATACTTCCTTTGATGACCTAGACATGATGCCCAATGGATAAGGCATTGTTCTATGAAACATTTCAAATTAATAAACAAATTCATCACGAATACACTTTAAGACATAAACAAATCCATGGATCAAAGGATTTGCAACATGCAAAAAATTATCCTATTGGAATATTACCTAATGATGTACAATTCAATATTGCAAGAAAATTTTCTCTACCACCAATTCTTGATGATAGACAATGAACCTTTTCCTTTACTAAGAAGGGAGGCTAGACCTAAGATTGCTAAAAAATATGCTAATTGGGTCACTTTTGAAAGGTGTGATACTAACAATCTCTATGAAATATTATGAGCAGACTAAATATAAAACAACAAATATATTTTCTCATAAAGATTCATTTTTCAAGACTAGAAAAATGATTGTTACAGCTTATGAATTACGAAAAACTCAGTTCTGTTTGCAAATATTTGTTTGGAATTATTATCTAATCATTACTCTATGCCCTTTTTTAGAAATCTGATATAGGGTAGTGATGAGTGGAAGACCGTAAATGAAAAATGTATGCATTTAAAAAAGGCATCAATTCAAACCATCACTTAAAACCTATTAAGTGGAAGAGTCTTCATTTCAATTACCAGGAATAGGATGAGATAAGGACATCTATCATTAACCCTATGTCGACCTTAGCATATTTATCTGAAATAAGTGCCAGCATGAATTCTGCTTTTGGGTGACCATGCTCATTATGCAAACCACAAACCCCAAAGAACATTGGACTTTTATGAAATGTATGATATGAGTTTTCTTGTGAATATTGTAGAATATTTAGTGAGATTTAAAATGACAAGGGGAAGCAAAAACAAGTACTTAATCAACTACAATACTTAAGAAGCTAGGATATGGTCCCTAGAGAAGAGAATCGTATTCAATAAACATATTCAATCAACCAATTAATTTTCATGTTCAGGTATGCATATTATTTATGATTTTTTTTTAGTATTATGGGATTTTCACAGTTACTTTCATGATGCTAGAGGGACCTAACCATAATAATTTTGTGCTTAAAAGATTAAAAAAAAAACTATAAGTTTTCATGCCTCTAGATAGTGTTTTTATTTTCATGATTAAATAAGTTGGCATTGATTTAGAGGAATTAATTTCTTCTATGTCTAAGTCTGCATTTTGGATTTGGTATGCACTTTTCCTGATTCATTATTTGAGTTGCATGTAGAATAAGTTTAAAGGAATTTCACTCCCTTTTCTCTGTTGAGGTCTTGGCCACAAAAAATTGGTAAGACACAATATTATATTTGAAGCATCCATACAGGTACAAATTTCTTGTCACTTCGAACATTAAATTTCGTTTAATGTTACATGTCAAACGTGGAAAAATTCATGCAAACCTTCCCATGGATTTGGATGATATTTTGGTCATAAGGATTCTTCATCAGTCACATAAGAGAATAGCCTAGATCCATTCTAATTTTCAATTATTTTTTGTTACACGAAAAAGATTGCTTAATTTGAAGATAAATCAAAAGTTTTATTTGCAAATTTACCAAAAGGGAAGTCCATACAATTCATTATTAAACCAATCTATGGTTTTCTTTGTGAGATTATTAGCCTATCATTTCCTCATTTGATAAATTCCTTGTATGCAGACACTAATTGGTCAGGATCATGCGTGCGTGAGGAAAATAGTAAATAACTTAAAGACGTGCCAAGCACCTCATTCGCTAAGTATTCTCTCTCTTAGAGTAAAAGCCTCATTTATCAAATAACAAGGTGTTTAAAGGATTTTTTAGGCAACAGCCTGGCCCTTTTTACTAAGGAAAATTGGACTACTACATTATCTCTGTTGTACACCTCTAACATGCACTGACAACTTGTTATATGCACTGATAACCTTCTAGCTTTGACTAACACCTTCTACCTACGTTCTACACCTAATAAATAATATTTATAAGTAGCCAGTGCTGCTCCTGTGGGCCATCCACCTACGACCGATGTTATCCTTCTTCTCCTACCGATATAATTGAATTACAGAATAGGAAACATAATTGTGTGAGCGCAAATTTATTGCCAAAGCATAATTGAGTCGAGAAATTAAGGATAAAGTAGTTCTAAACTATTTTATTGCCAAACCATATTCAAACACACTATTTATTTACATGATCGTTTATATATAATATCCTTTTTCCATTTGCATGAGCATCATATTCTAATGGTGCATGTCATTAGTTTAAATGTAGCATGCAACAACGTCGTTGTCCTCTGGGTATTTATTTTGCATTTGTAATTTATCTTCTCTTCATTGAAGATTGATGATTTTTATCTTGAAGCTTAACTCTAACTTTGTATCCATATTTCTTGTGTCGTGGTTCAATTTTCAGGAACTTGTTGGCATCAATTTGCATATCATTTTGAGCCGATGTTTTTTTTTGGAACTATCTTAAACTATCATTGCGCTTTCTTTTTCGAGTTGTGTTCTCTTGTTCCTTTTTCTTTTAAGTCGGATGATCTTTTGGCACAACTTTGCAAAGGCCATAAATTTTTTTAAGTTTTTCATTATAAAAGGGACTCTGAACTCATAAACCTTGTTGGAATATCTTGGCATACATAATTTTGTTGGAACAAAAACTTACTCATGAAAACATGCCTAAATGAATTCAGATATCTAGTGCTCCTCATTATTTAGATTTCTCAACGAATCCATTTCACTCACACTAATGATAGATGAACTCTTCTACAAGTCACAACCATTAATCCAAGGTCAAATTATCAAGAGGTACTCTTACCATGTAGGCATACAATTTCAATCGTAAAAAATAGACATCAAACATCATTCTTATAAAATATGCGAACTTCTCATTCCCATCTAAAAAAATATTTGCACAAAAAGAATAAAGAAATTGGAGAGAAAATAAATTAGGTATTTAAGGGAGATATGGATGTATCTCTTTCAAGGCTATGGATTCTTGCTACAATCAAGCAAGGCCTATGATGTCAGGTTGACTTGGTTGAGTTGGGGATATGGTCATTGGAACTAGAGGAACATCATGAGGATTGGTGAATTAGCTTAAAGAAAATATTTGAAAATCTATCATCCATAAAACTTTGAGGTTATGGTGTCCACTTACAGTTATAAGGTAAGCTTTAAAAGGAATTAATCTCATTGGTTTCACCTTTGTTTCATTTGATAAATGACATGGGATGAGGGAAAGGGTGATTCTAGGATTTCTACCTAAGCATTATTGTGTGGGACTAAGCATGTTTGAGGTTGCAGTGTTATTAAAGATACACATTTGATTTGCACATGCATAAAGATTCTAGCTTCACCCAATGTGTTTCCAATGGTTGAGCCCTCAACAACTCTCACTTAAATTTACTTGCTCCCTTCCATTAAAATTTTGAAATAAAAAAATTACTCTTTAATGTATGTTATGATCTTTTAAACATATCTTTTTGGACCTAATAAATGAGAGCATTTGAATATTGGATTGTTCTTATTGATTGCATACTTTGTTATTTTGTTTATAGCGATCTTTAAAGCTTTTCATTATCAAGTTAATTTGAAAATCATGAAAAGTTGAGGAAGATGCTTGGACTCACTAAAACCCTTTTGGATTAAGGGGGACTGTTGGAAACCTAATCCTACTTGATTATGGTGAAAATGTAAATATTATAAAAATTTAGTTAGGATGACTCATAGGGAATATGAAGAGTAATAGGAGAATAAAAAACATAAATTTAGAATATGAATTAGTTCAATATCATTTGGTGGTATCAATGATTAATATCATGTGTCTAAGCTAAGCTTTAAAAGAAATTAATCTCATTGGTTTCACCTTTCTTTCATTTGGTAAATGACATGGGATGAGAGAATGGGTGATTCTATGATTTCCACTTCTCATTGGTTTCACCTTTGTTTCGTTTGGTAAATGACATGGGATGAGAGAATGGGTGATTCTATGATTTCCACTCCAGCATTTGTGGATTGAGCATGTTTGAAGTAGATTGAGCATGTTCAATCCACTTCAGCATTTGTGGATTGAGCATGTTTGAAGTAGATTGAGCATGTTCAATCCACTTCAGCATTTGTGGATTTCCACTTGAGCATTTAATTTGCACATGCGTAAAGATTCTACCTTCACATAGTGTGTCGCCAATTGTTGAGCCCTCACAATTACATTTTTATTTAAACCATGACAATCAATACATAAAGTCTTAAAGTCATATCTTTTCCAAAACAGAAGAAAGTAACTTTGTGATGCTATCTATTTAGAGAATATGAGAAGATAATATATTATTAATGTAATATGCTAGCTGGTGAAATGCACATTACGAGTAATATAACGTGTAAAGTATAATTATATGAATCTGAAATAGAACGAAGTCTAATTACAATAAATAATAATAATAAACCGTTAAAATAATAATATAATAAAGCTCAGGAGAGCTCCATGAGTGTACAATATAACTATAGTTTGGCCAGAATGCTCAGCCCCTTGACGACGACTTGGAGCGGATGAAGTCCTCAATTTGAGCCTTGAGCTCGATATCAGGGATAAGCATCTCAGGAGTAAGAGGAGCTCGAGTGAATGGATCAGTAGTATCACTGAGAAGATGTCTTTGTATTGTTGCTCGATCCACAGTTGTTCTTGATGAAGGTAAAATAACAGGATCCGTCATCAGTGTGCACTGAATCGGATCAAGGAATTCATCTGGTACGTCTCCCAGCATAGCTTCAGTGTCCAAAGTTTCAGTAGCTGCAGATTTGGCTTTGGCACCAAGCTCCACAAACTCTCGAACCAACCTTTCGTCTTCACCAATTTTTCGAAGGACTTGAGCAGTGGCTGAAAATAAGTCATCATTATAAGAACGGCCATCCTTTGATATAGCAAGTGGAAAGACATTCTCCTTATCACCCCTGCGCAGGTGCACATAAATTTCAACAATTTGCTTCAACAGTTGCTTTGGTCTGAATTCATATTTCTCAGGGTTC
>LPNX010163353.1:0-10455 GCA_001517045.1 Pseudotsuga menziesii | reverse complement strand
GGGCTCTCAAGGGCTTCTGAAATTCTTGAAGAGGCGAAGCCATTTCACGCATGGTTAACTTCAAATCTTCATAAAGCTGCTTTAATATAGGATCCAAACCTTCCTCTTCAAAATCCCTGAAAAAATCATCTAGAAACCCAGCTGGAGGGGCTGTAAGAGTTACAGTACTGCTCCCACTGGCAAATGCAGCAGCAGAATCTTCATAAAGGAACAGATCCAACAGAGCTGACTTAGATTCAGCTTCAGCTTCAGGAAACATATCTGGGATTCCCAAAACAAGTCTACTGTATGAAAGAGACAACTGTCTTGCATGTTTTAGTGTTTCTTCCATTTTGACGCTTAATGTTTCATCTTTCATTGAAGGCAATCGCCGCAACTCTTCCTGTGCTCTTCTATAGCATTGGACTAGATACTGGAAAGGGGGCTCAATGCCAGGAGTGGATAACCTGTCTACCAAAATTCTCTCCATTATGTCCATGGACAAAAGTAAGGGTCTGTCTTCACTCAGTATTTCAGCCGCTGTCTGCTCCAAATATACCACCGCTGTATTTCTTCCAGGTCCCAGCGTTACTTCAAAAATACGACGTAATAAAATATCCTCGACCTCAGCAGAGCTTCTAGTTGCCTTTGATTCTGCCATCCCTCTCTATATGGCAGAAGTCCAGTTCAGAGTTGCGGCCCACTCAAATACTTCTCTGATACCACTCAAATAATAGACACAGATAGATAAATGTATAAAATAAATTATGGTGGATTAGTATTTACAAGAATGAGATTTTTTATAAATATATATGTGGAAGAAGCTGGTGCCTTTTTAACCCAAAGGTTGTGTCATTACAATCACACATCCTTCATTTTATTTAATATTTCTTTATTTTATGCGTCCAGAATGTAATGAGAATTCCATTGTGATATTAAATAAAATAAACAATGGAATTCTCATGGAATGCAATATCACAACAATTGATGCTCTCTTGAATCTGGAGGAGTACATATTAACATAACTCGATGGACTCAATCTCTGAGGTACATTAAACAACATCAAATACTGTAGAGACACGGAAGCATGACACTTAGGGGCTTCCGAACATTGTCGACAACAAAGCCCAAAAATCACAAGGGACACGAAACTGTATGGGTCCCAAAAATAGACTCACTAATGTGCTAGAGTCAGTTGAAAACCGGGGTCTTTGACCAAATAATGAAGGAACCAAAACCCTGTGTGAGTTGAAGTAGAGCATGTGAGACACAACCAACCCAAAAGGAACTAAGGACTCATTTCAGGTGGTCCAAGGAACTTATCAATGAGGTGGATGAAACCAAGATACATGGACCTTTGGGTCTATCGTCTAGAGTATGTGTGTTGATGTCGACAGAGGGAGGCCTGCAAGTATCAAGGAAATAGGGTTTCTGTGATAGAAGTGTGAGGGGGACAACCAGAGATATGGAACAATAATGGGACTAAGATACTGAATATAGAACAATGGAATGGGAGTACGAGGGACTCAAACTTCTTTTGTTAAGAGTATGATGACAAGGATGACCTAACAACAGATGATACTCACTCATGGCGAGGGGACCATAGCTGTGGGACCAGGGAGATGAATGCAATGGGAGATACTTGGGGAAGTAACTAGACAAGTGATATCCAAGGGATCCAAGGGGGACTCATCGTTGAGTACTTTGAACCATAGGCAACCCAATGGGGGAAATATGCCATAACGTGAGACCATATGTAATATGTGTGGGCACCTAGAGGCACCGTTTGGTCCCTATTCACAGTTTAAGGAGCTCGAAGAAGGGATAGAAGTATGCTCAGTATGATACTATCTCGTGGACTTTTGTCAAGCCCGAGACAGTAAATGCTCGATGGTGTTTTCATGTTTAGAGAGTATGAAAATAGGAAGAAGACTCTAGTGGGTCTGTTTTTTGTACAATAGTCTCCTAATTCCTAAAAAGGATAAAAGTGTACAAAGGAGAGCTCTCCTATCCAAAAGGGGAAGAGAGACTTCTTTTCCATAGGTAGTCCAACCAGGACAAAAAAGGTTAAACCTCTACTAATTGGATGATCATTCAAATATTTTACGAGCATGAACGATACCAAGTTTGCTCGGTGATCTCTTCTTTATGAGAGGGATGGAAAAAGCATATATACAACCCATACGTGATATTTTTTTGTAAGTTACAGTCCTAATTTCCAAAAAAGAATAAAAGGATACACGCGGAACCGTTCATAGCTGGAAGGTTCTAGGGTGGTCCTTTCCTTTAATTAGTATACGTAGGCCAAAAAAGGGTATAAATGAGGCCACATATACGTTGTTTCAAATACTTTAATGAGCATGAAAGGAAGCAAGCATGATTGACTATCTTTTCATTCTTTTAGGAGTCAGAAAAGAGCTTAAGAGAAACTCTTTGATGCACAGTCAAGCAAGGAGGAAGTGTTCAATGTGAAAAAATGGATGATGTTGTGAACATGGAAAATATGGATAAAAATAACAGTGGAAAACTTGTGGGGCCTCGTTGCGGGATGGTGGATGGAAGAAAAATAAGGCCACATTTGTAGTATGAATGGAGCGGATGGCTCGTGAACATGCCAATACATATAGGGTTTTTATTTTTTTGGTGGCACAAAAATCAAGGTAACTCCATAAATGGCCCTAAAAATGATAGGTAGAGTATGAGACGTGAGTCCCATAGGTGGAGGGAGGGAGGTGGCTTAGTAGGTCATTTCCTCACCCTAGATATTTTTGCACAATGGTGTTAGTTTCTTATCCTTATAGAGGACTATCCATATGCAAGAATGGACTACTAGAGATATCCAGAGATGCCTCAACCTCTAGGACAAGCGTGAGGATCTAACGATACGTATCCATGACTCTTTATGGTTTCAGTCATATATAGTTTACTAGAATAGTGGTAGCTAGATCATACATGTGATAGATACTGATGAAATATTGTGTGCATGTGCAGATGTGGGTCTGCACTCTCTAGTGGGGGGCCAATGATGCAGGGGCAGGGTGGAGGGATTATATCCACCCGCTCACGGGTAGAGGAGGTGGCAGAGTGATAGATTGGACTCACTACGACTAGAAATGGAGTGACTATTGGAGGGGGTCACCAATGATGGGTGGCAGTGTCTAGACTACAATCTGATCGACGGGTGCTAGAAAGCTCCTCTAGAGTGGATCTCTCTAATGAGGAGGATTGTGGTTGTTGTTGAGTATGTCATAGCGGAATCATAGGGGGATGTGGTGATGGAGAAGGAGAGATCATATGAGGAGGAGGACACTAAGGAGGACATAGAGTCAGAGAAGGATGACTCAGACTAGCAGTTTGTGATGTTGCTCCCCAATGCATTTGAGCATGGGGATTTTTGTATGATATGTATGATCTAAGGAGAAAGCCTATGGAGCTTCTCTTTTTGCACTGAACATGATATTTATGAGATGAATGCACGTGGACCCATATTTTTGTATTTTTATGGGTTTTTATGATTCTCCTATTATGATGATGACTATGCTTATATGATGTATATGACATATGTATGCATGACTATATGATGATGCATGATGCATTTTTATTTCCTATATGTGATTATTGATGTGCCACTCTAGAATTTCATTAGCCATTTGGTGTGCTACACTATTGAGACTTCTGGGAACATGCATGAATGAAATGGATTCGAACTGTCTGACCAAGTGTCTAGTGTGCAGAAAATTTCTAAAGAGACAGGGATCACATACCTCACAATAGTTATTCAACTAGGAGTCTAAAAAGACAATAAGACGATGAATATCCAAGTGAAGGGCGACAGTCAGGAGACCAGCAACACCATTACTACTCAACCTGGTTGTGGGTAGCAATACCAACACACATTCCATCACCATGGATCAACTCATGTGATGGGGAATAAATGACCCACGCAACCTAGGCGATATTAGGATACCATCTACTTACACCATCAACAAAACCAACATATCAGGGAAATGTAGAATCCATCTGGAACAACCAAGTAAACAAATTATGAGACTCATGGGAAAAAAATGCAAAACAATAAGGAATAACTATGATACAAGGGTAGGAAAGGTGGTCGAATTATGCATAGATTATATTGAGGTAGAGCCCATTGCAGGTATTCTTTAAGAGGCGACCGTCGAAGTCAGTGAGGATATGTTCCCCCTTGTCAAGACAACGATGGATGACGTAAGGGGCATACCACATGTATTAGAGATTCTCTTTTCCAGTCTTATCATGGGCTTGGACATATATGAGGACGAAGTACCCCTCACTAAAGGTGCATGGGTGGAAGTGGGATTCGTAATGGGACTTCAAACGGGTCTTAGCCGCTTCAATCGTTTGGAGAGTAGGACGACAATACTCATCAGTTTGTCCAAGCATAAGTAGGCATTTTTCCAATGGTGAAGTATTAGGTAGAATCTCAACGGCAAGACAAAGTGATGGAATTCGACATTCGATGGGAAGAACTGACTCTCCACTGTGGACTAAGTGAAATGGGGTAAAACTGGTCACAGTTTTAGTCGATGTACGGTAGGCGCAAAGGGTGGAAAAGAGCAAGTGGTGCCATTTGGTATTGTGTTTGTCCACCATTCATTGGAGCATGTTTTTGAGTATCTTGTTGAAAACCTCAACTTGGCCATTTCCATCAGGGTAATAAGAAGAGGAATGTTGGCGTTCAAATTTCAACATGGCGGAGAGCTTTTTTCAAATAGCATTTTCGAAATAAGAACCGTGGTCTAAGAATAGATGGAGGAGGACACCGAAACGAGTGATAATGTGGTAAAAAAAGAAGAGTGACGCAGTATCATCTTTACAATTGAAGGTAGGCATGGCTTCAGCCCATTTGGTAAAGTAATCAATGACCACAATGATGTATTTATGGTTTCCGACCGAAGGAGGGTTACAGGTCATGAAGTCAATTGCCCATTTGCAGAAGGGACCGACTGTGACAATAGGATGTAGCGGCGTGGGAGGTGTCCTTGCCTTTGGGGAAAAGAGTTGGAAATTGTGGTAGTATTCAACTGCAGGAACACAATCTGCAAAGATGGTGGGTCATAAATAATCGACGCGAAGGATATTTTGAGTGGTATCCAACCTAGAGAGGTGCCCACCACATGCTCCAATATGACAGTCATTTAGGACTTGTTCGAATTTTATCATGGGTGAGGCAATGACGTAGTATGTTGTTCATACCGCGATGGTACAAGACATCACCAATAAGGAGATATCGAGTAGCTTGGTGCTGGATGCGACAACGATCTTCATAGCTTAAATGGGGCTCAAATTTATGTGTGCAAAACTAAAGGAGGATTCCCCAATACCATGGTTCATTCGTATAGATGGCGAATAAGAATTCAACATGAAGGTTGATTGTGATAGGAGGTTAGGTAAACGACGAGGGGAAGCCTTCCATCAAGGAAGCTAATGCCAAATCTTTAGTGCTTTTGGGTGGGATGGATTCCAAGTCGTACTCTTGGAGAAAAAAAATCCACTAGGTAGCATGAACTTGGATAAGGAGATGACTCAAGAGATAGTGCATGGGGTTGGAATCGACCACAACTTGAGTTCGTCTCAAGAGAATGTAGTGATGTATCTTATGTACTAAAAAGACGACAATGAGGGCCATTTTCTCTTTGTGGGAGTAACCTAAAGGTGGCCCAGAATTTTTTTGAATTACATAATAGATCACATGATCTTGAGGAGCATCGTATCCTTGGACCCAGACTCCAACAATATCATTTCAGATGCTGACACGTAGAGGATAAACTCCTTGGTGAAGTTAGGAGGAGACAACAATGGAGTAGAAGTCAAAGATTTTTTTAATGCATCAAAAGAGGCTTGCACGTGATCATTCCACATGAAAGGAATGTTGGCATAGATAAAGAATCAAAATCTATGGAATTTCGTCGCATAGTCCAGAATAAACTAGCGAAGGAAATTTCCCTTGCCTTGAAGGCTCTGCAATTGGCACGTAGTACATTTAGGGGGAAGATTTGGGATGGCTTGAACCGTTAAAGGATCCATATAATCCCTATGTGAGACACGATGAATCCTAATAGGGGACCAAATGGGACACATAACACACACTTAAGGGAGTTCAAGCGGACATTGTATTTGTGACATCGCAGGAAGACTTGCTGTAAGTCATTCAAATGTTGAGAGCACTTTTGAGATCAAGTAATGAGGTCGTCTAAATGGAATAGGATAATGTGAATGAGGTCATGGAAGAAAAAGGCCATGGCTCACTGAGAAGTTGCTCCAAAATTTTTAAGGCCAAACGGAATGACACGATACGCAAAAGTGCCCAAGGGGTAGTAAAATCAGTTTTATACAGATCTTCTTTGTAGATCTGGATTTGGTTAAACCGAAAAAATTGTCCATGAACGAAAAAACTTCATGACCAGCACATGTGTCAATGATTTGGCCAATAAATAGAGTGGGAAATTTTTCTTTGGGACAACCCAAATTCAAGTCACGAAAGTCACTACAGATGTGAATGGTGCCCTATTTTTTATGGATGGGAACATGATTAGAAACCCAAGTGGTATACGCAATGGGGTATATAAAGTATGCTTTGCACAATTTCTCAATTTCAGCTTTGACGACATGGGCCTTTGAAGGGTGAATGGGGGTAACATAAGGCCATGTGTTGATGCGATGTTAAACGATAGATGAATCAAGATCAGGCATCTTGGTATAAGACCAAGCGCAAATATTACAAAATTCCTGAAAAACGTATTTTGAAGGAAATGAATTCTCCAGGGGAGTAGAAGCACCAAGAGTAATATCCTCAACTATCCTGGGTGTCATTGATATATGACCTTAATGGTTGGTGAAATGTTGGCCATGTTACCTTATTCAAAAGTGTCAGGTGTCGGTATTGGGTTTTTAAACCAATCGACACTTCCATGAATGAAGTATTTTGCTTCAGCAAAGAAATGGTCTGACAATAGAGAAGGTTCATCGGGGATGGAGAAGGAGTGATGGTGCAAATAATCCAAAAGGATATTTAGGAGTTGAAAGAGCTTCGAGGATCTCTTCGTCATTGTGAAAGTAGTGTGGATAGGTCGGAAGGATCTTACACAAATGAGGGTGGGAATGGACTACTAGAAGTAGAGATAGTTTAAATGGTGTTAGTGGTGTCTGAGGAAGAGGCCAAAGGGTGGATCTCCTCGAGGACAATGATTTCAGACTCATGGCCGGAGTGCTTGTGAAGGTCACTGAGGATAGACCAGTAGTCAGGAAATTTGAGGTGATGGTGGGAATAATGACCATATAGGATACAAATTGCACATGGGTGGTTGGTTCGTAGTGATTTGTTCTTAACCACATGCATGGTTGGTATGTTGACAACTGGAGTGTTGTTGGTCTCGACTACTTTGCACATGCGGGTGTGAAGGATTGGAAAATTGAGACATTTTTTTGTCACATGGTCTGGGACATCACATAAAGCACAAGTAGGAGGAGGACGTGGTTCTACAAGGGCTTTGGGTGCCTTTCCCCTAGTCTTTGTGGGACCAGGGGGGAAAATAGAGACACAAGCAGTCATTTTTGTACCAAGAGGTGGGTGTGACACCGTCTCAATAGGTTGGACTGGAGTCCTCATGATCTATGGAGTTGGGGGAAGGGTTGGGGGATCAAGGTACGAAATGAGAATACCCAAAGTGAAACCCAGAAGGTTGAGAGTAGACATGACTAGCTTACTCACAATGCCAAAAGGTGGAAAGAGGAAGGGGATCATGTGTACGAGGAATGAACCCCAATAATTCCCCGGGGTCTATGGTTTGGGTTGTAACTGAAGTTGCAAGGAGTTCGGAATGTTACCAGATGTGATAGTGCACAAATATGATATGTTAGTTAGCGAAGGAGGGGGTGGGAGGGACAAAAAGGTTCCCGTCAAAGGAGCGTCAGTAAATAGCCTGGACCAATAGTAGATAGGGAAGGTATGGACATGTCGTCGATGGTAGCGTCAATAGTAGGGAGGACATGCTTCGGAGTGTCTGGTCCTTTAGGATCGTAATATGTCAAATGGTTGATGGTCACTATCCTCCCATCAAGGGGAAATATCAAGAGTTGAAAGACGGTAGAAGCAAAGGATCGCATTGCATACATATAACTGTTAGATTTTTATCATTAAAGCTAGCATTATCTGAGGATCTTTAACTGAGAGAATAATAAGCACAACAATCAAACACAAGAGACAATAGACACAAAGATTTTCCTCGGGGAAACCATAAAGGAGAAAACCCTGCAACTTCCTCAGAGATAGAATCAACACCAAAAGTAAAACCCCAAAACAGTAAGATAAACTCCCGACAGCAGTAGTCTCTCTCTCTCTCTCTCTTGTCTCGGCTACTTCTTCTCTCTCAGTTATGCACTACAACTGAGTGTGATTTAATGTGTGATAAATAGAGAGGCTCACTCTCTATTTATACTAATTCTTGACTTGACAATAACTCACTAGGGCCGACTTCTCTAGGAGAGTCTAATAACCCTAAGGCCCCACAACTGTGAGGACTTTAACCCTTGATCAATAGGAAGGGTTACCCTCTATGACTTTACATGAATTGTTTACATTATTGAATCTCCTGATAGGAACATCGGGGCATGACATGACTCAATTACATTACAGATACTTTCCAGAATAAACATCGGGGTACAATACATAAAATATACAAGTGAATACATTCCAAAGTTACAAATACATCAACACTCCCTCTTAACTAGGAAGGTATTCTCTCGACACAATTTATCAGCACATGTCTTCTTTTCTGTATCATCTGCATCATCATCAAGTTCTCTTCATCTTCAATTCATCTTCATCACTTGATCTGGATCATCACTCAATCTAGATCATCACTGGGTCATCATCACTGGATTTGGATCATCCCTCGATCTGGATCATCACTGCTGGATTGTCACTGGATCATCATCACTGGTTCGATCTGTCGATTCTTCTCATCATAGGAATTTCTATAGAGCTAGCCCCTTTTCATACTGGTTGTAGGCCTAGCCTCCATGTAGGTATTATTCAGCACTTATATATGACCCTTAGTCAGAATGACCCGCCTAACACTTACATCTGACCATGGGAGGAACACATCCAGCAACCATGTCAGAAAGGCACGCCCATCACTCACATCTGACCATGGGAGGAACACATCCAACAACCATGTCAAAAAGGCCCAGCACTCACATCCAATCATGGGAGGAACACATCCAACAACCATATTGGAAACGCTCAGCACTCACATCCGACCATGGGAGGAACACATCCAAGAACCGTATCGAAAAGGCTCAGCACTTATATCTGACCATGGGAGGAACACATCCAAGAACCATGTCAAAAAGGCTCAACACTTATATCTGACCATGGGAGGAACACATCCAAGAACCATGTCAGAAAGGCTCAACACTTATATATAACCATGGGAGGAACACATCCAAGAACCATGTCAGAAAGGCTCAACACTTATATCCAACCATGTGGGGAACACATCCCGCATCCATGCTAGAAAGGCTCTATAATTACATCTAATCATGTGGGAACACATCCCATAGTCACATCAGAATGGCTCTACACTTACATCTGATCATGTGGGAACACGTCCCACAGTCACATCAGAATGGCTCTGCACCTACATTTGATCATGTGGGAACACATCCCACAGTCAAGTCAGAATGGCTCTGCACCTACATCTGATCATGTGGGAACACATCCCACAGCCACGTCAGAATGGTTCTGCACTTACATTTGATCATGTGGGAACACATCCCACAGCCACATCAGAATGGCTCTGCACTTACATCTGATCATGTGGGAACACATCCCACAGCCACGTTAGAATGGCTTTGCACTTACATCTGATCATGTGGGAACACATCCCAAAGTCACATCAGAATGGCTCTCGGAATCATCCCCTCCCCTTGGAGGGAACCTCGATTTGGAGAACACCAAGCTTCTCCCTGAAGTACTCAAACTTCACTCTGGCCAATGGCTTAGTCAACACATCAGCTATCTACTCGTCTGTCGCAATATACTGGCACTTCATTGCACCTCTCTGCACCATATCCCTGATATAGTGATATTTGATCTCGATATGCTTTGACTTTTCATGGAACACCGGGTTCTCAGACAACTTCACACAACTCTGGTTGTCACAATATATACAAGTAGCATCTAACTGGAGATCAAATAAATCAAATAGTAGCTTCCTCAGCCATACTGCCTCACAACTAGCTGAACAAGATGCGACATACTTTGCTTCATCTGTACTCAGTTCCACGCAAGACTCTTTCCTGCTAAACCAAGAGATCATACTTGATCCCATACTGAAGCAGCATTGATCCAGATGGAGATCGGTGGCCACCCACCTATTCCACTGGCTCAAAACAATTGTTCATTGTGGCAGTTTCCTAGTTATTTTTCGGCAGTTT